>JACEFZ010021094.1:0-33056 GCA_014155875.1 Cepaea nemoralis
AGGAGTCATGCTCCATTAAGTTTCCCTTAGCTGTTTATGAGGAATCTAAAGAACGATTTGACCAATACGCGAATCGCTTTGAGGCCATGGCAGTCGCTATGGGGCTGGATAGAAGCAGATGGAATCTTAA
Organism: Cepaea nemoralis; assembly: GCA_014155875.1. Lineage (NCBI taxonomy): Eukaryota > Metazoa > Mollusca > Gastropoda > Stylommatophora > Helicidae > Cepaea > Cepaea nemoralis. The sequence continues at coordinate 131 of JACEFZ010021094.1, forward strand.
ATTATCCCAGGGATTACGAGGTTTCGGTTTCTATGTTTACTCACGCCTACCATCAGGACATGAAAAGAACTACGAAGAATTAAAAGCCGCTTTGATGAAACACTATGAGATCACAGCACAAACGTATCGGAAGAAGTTTCCATCGGCAAAAAGCGAGCCGGGAGAGCTATTTGCCGCCTACAATTTAAGGCTGAAATCATACCTCCAAAAATGAATGGATTTGGCAGAGTTCAAGAGGGACTATGAAAGTCTGGAAGAGCTGATGGTAGTCGACCAGATGCGCCAGCAAATGTCAGAACCATTGAAGACATTTTTAGGAGAACAAGGGGCGGAACGGCTTGATGTTGTGAATAAGCTGGCGGAAAGATTTGTGGAAGTCCATGGGGAAGCTAAAGAAACCAATATTGCAACCACCAAAAGTCAGGAGAAAAAGGACCGAATGAAATTCAAGAACTCGGAATACAGGAAAGTGGAACCTTATGAAGAGCACTCAGAGAAGAATCCAGAGGAGAAAAAGGATGGAAGACAGAGCCCACTCAACTCTCAACCGACACGACAGTGGTCTGAGAAGAGGTGTTCGATCTGCAAGTCGCTCTCTCACAACACAAAAGACTGCAGATCGAAAGCGAAAAGCTCTCACTTCGCGGCCTGCCGTGTGGCTCCAAGGGCAGTGACCACCGAAAAGGTCGAGGTCGCTGAATGAAATCTGGACCAAGAGAGGCCACCTGTGGTCGAACTGATTGAAGTCAATGGCCAGCAGGTTTCTTGTCTCTACGATACGGGTTTGGACGGGGAAGTTGTGATAAATGCCAGCCTGGTAAGCCCATACCAACTTACAGGGGAGACCATTGAGATACAGCCTGCAATGAGGAGTGCTGTTACCATGACGCTGCCAATCGCCAAGGTGGAGATTAAGTCCAGGTACGTCACGGGAATTATTCCTGAAGCTGTATTAGCTGACTCCCTATTTCCCGTGATCATTGGTACGACATACGTGTTCTTGGGGGTGCCCAAACAGCCCGCTCACAGGGGAGCATTAGCCAGTGGATCACAAGGGAAGAAAGAAGAGGCAGAGACACTATGCGACAACTCAGTGCTAGGGGAATTGCATACTGCCCAGATGAAGAATACTACGTTGCGTCCTTGCTACAGGAAGCTACAAAGAAGTGCTGAGCCACCAAAACGGGGACAGTACTTTCTGAGGAATCGACTGCTCTATCGGAGAGCGGGAAGGGGAGACAAACTGCACGAGCCCTGGGTGGTCCCAGAGGCCCACCTTCCTCACATTCTTCAGAGCGGACACACCATATCCGGAAATCGACATATGGGTGTCAGAGAAACATTGCAGCAAATTTCCGGCCATTATTGCTGGCCAGGAATGACCGGAGATGTACGCCGGTTAGTGAAGTCTTGCACAGAGTGCCAGAAAGCACCACCTAAAAATAGGACGAAGAGTAAAATAGTTCTTCAGGTGGAAGACAAAGTGGAAGTGTGGGGTCCAGCAGAGACCAATATACTCCAAGTAGGATGGAAAGGACCTTATCCTGTGGTAAAGGTTGTGTCCAAGAATACCTACGAAATCAGGATCAGGGAAGAACTGAAAAGTCTCCCTAGACATCTCCTTCGGAAATATGAGGAGAGACCCGAGAGCAAATCTTCTCACCTTATGGTGATGGCAGCCATTAAGAAAAAGGTTACAGGTCCAGACGAAGACCAGAGATCCCAAGTACTACATAGGAGGACCTATGGGAATTTACGAGGTAGGTCAGATTTTCCAACCGAAGAGAGGAGGGAAATCCCACGTCAGGGAAAGGACCATAGTGAGAAATTCGCTAGTAACCCAGTTCAGAAGGGGTGGGTACCGTCGGGAACGAGGCGAGATACCCATGACCCCAACTGAAGATTGACTGACCAGATCCAACCTCGACCGAGATGGTCATGGAAGCAAAAGTCCAGGGGTTCTGGGAAAGACGATTCTGTCCAAAGAGGACTATACCGCAAATCCCAGGATGAAGAGTCTGGGGAACCTAAGCGGGTATGGAGACACTCTTACAGTCAGGATGGGACGATCCTTCTGTATTGTGAGCCGTCGCTTACACAAGTCGGAAGTTGACCGAAAAAACGTACAGGAGCGAGGGACCAACAATAATGTCGGTCTTGAGTAGTATAATAGGCTGTCAGTGAGATCGCTTACTTGATGAGGAGGTGATACATTTGAGGGTACCAGCAGACCATCAACATTGGGTGTGCAGAGCCATCTCCCAGAAACTGAACATGAGCTTAATGCATGGATTGTGGTGGATCATCAGGATCGAACTTCTAGGGAGTAAGAGTCGACGCGGTCAACTCTCTTAAGAGGGGGCCTATGTCACGATACTAGAGGTCAACGATCTGAAATGTTACTAGAACAACGAACGGCGTCCTAAGCCGCGGCATTTTGTTTGTTGAGAGAGCCTTAATTGAAAGAGCGGAACGATTGAAGACGAGAGCGAAGTCTACGGGAACTAACGGACGACGGAAAAACAGCGATTTCAAAACCTTTGAACACCGATGGATCGCGAGAAAGTATTTTCAACAACCTTTGAAGTGGGAAAACGGAGATTCACGATCACGGCGTTTCACAGCCGTTTGTAGTAAAGGAGGCGACTATTGGCGATCGGAGGAGACGAATAGATAAGCATTGATGTCCCGAAAGGACGGGTATCAAAAGAGAATTTCGGTTGTTGTATAGATAAAAAAACTGATGTGGAGGAAAGGGGGAAACTGGTGGAATAAGCCCATATCGTCGTTCAGAGCCAGAGTATTAATAGGCTGGATATTCTAGTTGAATTTAGTGTGCTACTTGGCTTTCACGAAGGAAGTGGTGATTTGTTCTTGAGTGATTATGAAAAGGGAGTTACGATGTTTCAAGTTGGATGAAACCGACGAGCATTTTGTACTTATGTGCGTAAGTAGTCCCGATTCAGCCAAGGACAGTTATAAGGTAGTTGTGGTGTAGAGTACAAATCTAACATAGTGTATTTGAGTGTGAGACCGTAATAATGGGCGTCGGCCGAATTTAGCTGAGAAGTAACATAGTGATTCTAGTATAGATGGTTACTGGGATTTCTGAGCTCTTTTATGACATTTCCTTCTTTACATAGTCTTAAGTATGTGTATACTCCTATGTCTTATGTCAGAGGTCACTTCTCTGAATATATATAACTGATAACGGCCATAAGCCTACTCTCACCCCTAATGAGTTTGAGTTAGGTTGATAGCACCTGATATTGTATATTCTCCAGGTTCCAGGGAGTAAAGTAATAGCAACAATCCTGAAAAGAAAGAATGGACGTTAGCCTGGTGTAGTAATACATATCGGCCAGATTGAAGTCTGACATCATGCATCAATCAATCAATCAACCATGTGCCATGCCGGAAAGCGTGGGTGGCCATGACTCGCCATTTCACTCGATCACCAGTGTCGTGGATCAGCTCAGTGTTCCTGTCTCGTCCTTGCCTTGTGGCCAAGTCATCCAGGTATTTTCCTCTCGGTCTTCCTCTTGGTCTGATCCCCTGAGTCGTTTTACAATTTAATCCATTTCTTCTCATAACATGTCCAAAAATTTTTTGACTGTCTACGTCTAATTTCTCTAATCAGTGTACGATGTTCATTTGTCTCCTGTAGTACTTGGTCATTGGTTTTTCTGTCTGTCCATGGTATTCTTTGCATTTTCCTCAGAAACCACATTTCTGCAGCCATCAGATGCTTTTCAGCTTGACTGCTCATTGTCCAAGTTTCACATCCATACAAAAGAACAGGCTCTATGTATCCCCTCAACACTCTTTTTTTCGTTTCAATTGACATCTTTTTATTGGTCAGAATGTTTTTCATCTTGCTAAAGGCTACTTTCACCATGGCGATTCTTGTTCTAATCTCTTCAAGGCATCTCCCATCAGATGTTATGACTGTTCCAAGATAATTGTACTGATTCACTTGTTGAAGAATATTTCCATTTACTTGTATATTACATTGTGGCACTTCTTCCTTCCTAGTGACGACCATAACCTGAGTCTTTTTACAATTTAATTCTAACCCCAGTTGCTTACAGTGTAAAACATCATGCATACAGGTCAGCAAATTCTAAGAAGTAACCGATACCTATAAGGAAGTCTGGCTAAGAGACTTACAGCAGAAAAAAGTGTACCGAAGCATAGAGCTGAAGCTCAATATTGTTCTCAGGAACTATTTTTCAAATGAAGAAGCCGTAAGACCAGAACTTATTATCAGATAAACAGAACAGGAATGAATAAGATGAACACCGTGAATCAGTAATATTCTAAAGACAGTCTTGGTAATTATGCATCCATATAGAGACGATAAGTCATGCAATGATATCGGAGGTATAAACATTACTAGAAATATCATATCGTTCATGTTATCAGATATTCCACAAGGAGAGACAATATATAATAAAAACACTCTGTGGTGAACAAACTGTGTAATTCTACCATTGTCAAGGATAGTTGAAGACATCAACATCATTCAGAGAGAGAGAGACATTATACCGGGTAGCGTACACCAATTCTGTGCTGTGGTGACTATATGTGCCGTGGAGTGATGAAAACTATGATGTGGATCTTAGAGTGACACTCTTATCTCACCTACAGGATAGAACACAACAACATTTTTACATACACTCTATACACACACACATAACACTTTTGTTTATTCAATAAATAATTATAGTATTTAGTGGAGGACAATGTTGTGTGGGTATGTTCTGAGGGAAAGTGGAGAGGGATATGACATTGCGAGAAGAGAGAGAGAGAGAGATAGTGAATAGAAGATTGGAACGGGGGTGTGTAGACACAGGTCTGGCAATAGACCCAACAGTGAAAACAAGGAAATTGAAGTGCGCTTGTTGATTCTACTGTCCCCCCAGAGACGACAAGTGACAACTACTTATATGAATTAAATGAGATGCTCCCCACCAGGGTCTGGACGAAGCCGGGCCGGGTCAGCTAGTCTATATATATATAAAAGAGAATCTCCGTATGTATGTCTGTCTGTATGTTTGTCTGTATGTCCTTTATGAGTACGCCAACGGTCCATCCGATTGAGATGAAATTTCCTACACGTCTTCCTCTCATTCCCGCGCTGCTGTCATATTTTTTTAGTGTAAAAATATATTTACTTAATATTATTTACTATTTTAATTTACATTATAATGTATATATAGGGAGGGGACTTAACTTCTAATAGCATTGTTATATATGTAAAATTGTTGCATATTTCGCAAATAGGTGGACCTTTTCGCTACAGTTATCTACAGGCATATGTGTTATAATCCTCCTTCTCTCCCTCCTACCCCTCCTCCTCCCTCCTCCTCCCCTTCCTCCTCCTCTTCCCCTACTCTTCATCTCCTCCTCCTCCTGCCCTCCTCCTTCCTCTTCCTCCTCCCCCTCCTCATCCGGCTCCTCTCCTCCTCCTCCGCCTCCCCTCCTACTTTTCCTCCATCTCCTCTTCCCTCCTCCTCCCCTCCTCTTCCTAACCCCTCCTTCTCCAGCTCCCCATCTCCCTCTCCCCTCCCTCCTCCTCCCTCCTCTTCACTTCTCCCTCCTCCTCCTTCACTCCTCCCTCCACCTCCCCCCTCATCCTCCTCCCTCTTCCTCCTCCTCCCTACCTCTCCTCCCTCCTCCCCATCCCCTCCCCTCCTCTCCTCCCTCCTCCTCATTCTCCCTCCGCCTCCTCCTCTTCCTCTCTCCTCCTCCCTCCTCCTCCTTTCCCCTCCTCCTCTCTCCTCCTCCCCCTCCTCCTCCCTCCTCTTGCCTCCTCCTCCTCCCTCCTCCTTCTCCCTCTTCCTCCCCCCTCCTCCTCCCCCTTCCTCCTTCTCCCTCCGCCTCCTCTCTCCTCCTCCCTCCTCCTCCCCCTCCTTCCATCTCCTCCTCCCTCCTCCTCCTCCCTCTTCCTCCTCCCTCTTCCTCCTCCCTCCTCCTTCCCCTCCTCCTTCCTCCTCCTCCTCCCTCTTCCTTCTCCCCTTCGTCCCTTCTCCTCCTCCCTTCTCCTCCTCCCTCCTCCTCCTCCCTCCTTCTCCCTCCTCCTCCCTCCCCCTCCTACCTCCTCCTTCTCCCTCCTTCTCCCTCTCCCCCTCTCTCCTCCTCCTCCTCCCTCCTCCTCCTCCCTCCGCCGAATATGAATTAAATGATATGCTCCCCACCAGGGGCTGGGCGAAGCCGGCTGGGTAACGGGAACTGGAGCAGGGCCCGAATATGAATTAAATGAGACGCTCCATTTACCCAAGTTAATTGTTGAGGGAAGATGTAAAGATCTTTCAAGTGCTCTTTCTAATAATAGACAGACAGACAGACAGACAGACAGACAGACAGACAGACAGACAGACAGACAGACAGACAGACAGACAGATAGTCGGGAACGGGAACGGGAGCTTATATGACTACTTATATGAATTAAATGAGATGCTCCCCACCAGGGTCTGGGCGAAGCCGGGCCGGGTCAGCTAGTAATAATATAAATGTTTGCATATCCTTTACAGGACATCGCTGTCAACATCAGCATCTTTCAGCTGATTGTTGATTTCTTTGGCAAGATTACGCTCAGTAGTTTGCCATTGTTTTCTGAGCGGCCGGCTCACATACCTCGTAAGTTATCGACGCGATTCGAACCACTGCTGATTCTCACCGTCGTCACGTTACCTACGAGATTATACGAGATTACGGAGAAAGGTTGCTAACCTCTAGGTCAGGAATCTGGCCTTTACGACATAGCTAACCCCAAATGGACAAAAATCACCTTCTGTTTAATAAGACTGTGAGGATAAAACCCTGGGCAGCTGCTTTTGTGTCTGACTCAATCACAGGACTATCATTCTGAGCCGGTGATGGAGGTAGGGCATGGAGGGAAGGCATGGAGGTAGAGCATGGAGGGAGGGCATGGATGGAGGACATGTAGGGAGGGCATGTAGGTAGGGCATGGAGGGAGGGCATTGAGAGGGAGGGCATGGAGGTAGGGCATGGAAGGAGGGCATTGAGAGGGGGCATGGAGGGAGAAATGGAGGGAGGACATGGAGGGAGGGCATGGAGGGAGGGCATGGAGGGAGGGCATGGATGGAGGGCATGGATGGAGGACATGTAGGGAGGGCATGGAGGTAGGGCATGTAAGGAGGGCATGGAGAGAGAAATTGAGGGAGGACATGGAGGGAGGACATATAGGGAGGGCATGGAGGGAGGGCATAAAGATGGGGCATGGAGGGAGAAATGGATGTAGGACATGGAGGGAGGATATGTAGGGAGAGCATGGAGGTAGGGCATGGAGGGAGGGCATGGAGGCAGGAAATGTAGGGAGGGCATGGAGGGGGGGGGGCATGGAGAGAGAAATGGAGGGAGAAATTGAGGGAGGGCATAGCGGGAGGACATGTAGGGAGGGCATGGAGCGAGGAATGGAGGGAGGAAATGGAGGTAGGGCATGTAGGGAGGACATGAAGGGAGGACATGGAGGGACGGCATGAAGGGAGGGCATGTAGGGAGGGCATGGAGAGACGGCATGGAGGGAGGACATGTAGGTAGGGCATGGAGGGAGGACATGTAGGAGAGGAATGGACGAGGGGCATGGAGGTAGAGAAATAGACGGAGGACATGTAGGGAGGGTATAGGAGGGAGGACATGTAGGGAGGGTATAGAGGGAGGACATGGAGGGAGGGCATAGGAGGGAGGACATGTAGGGAGGGACATGGAGCGAGGAATAGAGGGAGGACATGGAAGGAGGTCATGGAGGGAGGACATGTAGGGAGCTGCAAGACAGCAACAGATGGGACGGCTTGACGAGGGTTGGGTGAGGATCTACGCAATGGAGGAGACAGGACAGATGACAGAGCAGACGAGTTGCAAGGTGGACTGGGAGGGGTCCAGAGAGAAGCCACTGGGCCTCAGATCAAGACATCATCCACACTTGCATGTCTACTCAACGTGGGCGTGCTCACATGAACAACCACACACCCACGTGACTAGGGCACAACGGAAGTGATGTGCACACAGTTACCTGTATGATGGCATTCGTGAAGAGGTTACATGTCAGGGGAGACAGCAGCACCAGGGAGACAACGGCGCCGCCGAACCCACCACCAAACAGCGTGATTCTGCTGGGATCTCCGCCAAAGTACCTCACGTTGTCCTTGATCCACTGGAGGGCCAAGGTCACGTCAGTCAGTCCCATGTTTCCTGGGGATTCGGGCGAGTTCAAGGCCAGGAACCCGAATACCCCCATTCTGGGGGGATAGAAGTGTGTGTGTGAGTAGACAAACTCTCACACCTAACACACACACACACACACACACACACACACACACACACACACACACACACACACCTAGCACAAACAGACAACAAGTACAGGAAAGCGAGGACTCCCAGTCTGGGGGTGGGGGTGGTGGGATAGAGGTGTTTGTGTATGTGTGTGTGAGTAGAAAATCTCTTACACTCAGCACACACACTCAGCACACACACTCAGCATACACACACAAACACACACACACATACACACACACACACACACACACACACACACCTAGAACACACACAGACAATAAGGCGAGGACTATAAAGGCCATCAGTCTGGGGAGTAGAGATGTGTGTGATTAGACAATATTTCACACCTAGTACACACACCTAACACACACGCATGCACACAGACACATGTAGGAGACACATCTCGAGAGTAACAGAAATTCCAAGGCCTTATTCTGTTGGAAATAGTGGTTTGTTTAAATATACAATCTCTCACACCCAGCACACACACACACACACACACACAAGAACACACACACTAGAACACACACAAACACACACTCACACACACACACTCACACACACCACACTCACACACACACACCTAACATACACACCTAACACACACACACACACACACACACACACACATGTAGGAGACACATCTCGAGAGTAACAAAGAGTCCATGACACCCTCCCCCCCCCCCTACCTCCAGACTTCCTGTGTATCTGGTGCTAACCCCATGTACGTGCAGCTCCCCCCCCCCCCAGCTCCAGACTTCCTGTGTATCTGGTGCTAACCTCATGTACGTGCAGACCCTGCACCCCCCTGCCCGCTGTTGTAGCCGGGGTCACGTCGGCAGCCTTCACTTTCCCTGACATGCTGAGGTACCCGTCGCCTTTTCTCGTCCACTCTCAGTCATCATTGACAGTGCCTCCACTTTCCCTGACATGACCTCGTACCCGTCTCCTGTGTCTCGTCCATTCTTAGTCATCACTGACGCTGCCTTCACTTTCCCTGACATGAGGTACCCGTCTCCTGTTTCTCGTCCACTCTTAGTCATCACTGACGCTGCCTTCACTTTCCCTGACATGCCCTGGTACCCGTCTCCTGTTTCTCGTCCACTCTCAGTCATCACTGACGCTGCCTCCACTTTCCCTGACATGCCCTTGTACCCGTCTCCTGTGTCTCGTCCAATCTCAGTCATCACTGACGCTGCCTTCACTTTCCCTGACATGCCCTCGTACCCGTCTCCTGTTTCTCGTCCACTCTCAGTCATCACTGACGCTGCCTCCATTTTCCCTGACATGAGGTACCCGTCTCCTGTGTCTCGTCCACTCTCAGTCATCACTGACGCTGCCTTCACTTTCCCTGACATGCCCTCGTATCCGTCTCCTGTTTCTCGTCCACTCTCAGTCATCACTGACGCTGCCTCCACTTTCCCTGACATGAGGTACCCGTCTCCTGTGTCTCGTCCACTCTCAGTCATCACTGACGCTGCCTTCACTTTCATTGACATGCCCTCGTACCCGTCTCCTGTTTCTCGTCCATTCTCAGTCATCACTGACGCTGCCTCCACTTTCCCTGACATGAGGTACCCGTCTCCTGTGTCTCGTCCACTCTCAGTCATCACTGACGCTGCCTTCACTTTCCCTGACATGAGGTCCCCGTCTTCTGTTTCTCGTCCACTCTCAGTCATCACTGACGCTACCTCCATTTTCCCTGACATGAGGTACCCGTCTCCTGTGTCTCGTCCACTCTCAGTCATCACTGACGCTGCCTTCACTTTCCCTGACATGCCCTCGTATCCGTCTCCTGTTTCTCGTCCACTCTCAGTCATCACTGACGCTGCCTCCACTTTCCCTGACATGAGGTACCCGTCTCCTGTGTCTCGTCCACTCTCAGTCATCACTGACGCTGCCTCCACTTTCCCTGACATGAGGTACCCGTCTCCTGTTTCTCGTCCACTCTCAGTCATCACTGACGCTGCCTCCACTTTCCCTGACATGAGGTACCCGTCTCCTGTGTCTCGTCCACTCTCAGTCATCACTGACGCTGCCTTCACTTTCCCTGACATGAGGTACCCGTCTTCTGTTTCTCGTCCACTCTCAGTCATCACTGACGCTGCCTCCACTTTCCCTGACATGAGGTACCCGTCTCCTGTGTCTCGTCCACTCCTCAGTCATCACTGACAGCTGCCCTCCACTTTCCCTGACAAGCTGAGGTACCCGTCTCCTGTTTCTCGTCCACTCTCAGTCATCACTGACGCTGCCTCCACTTTCCCTGACATGAGGTACCCGTCTCCTGTTCTCGTCCACTCTCAGTCATCACTGACGCTGCCTCCACTTTCCCTGACATGAGGGTACCCGTCTCCTGTGTCTCGTCCACTCTCAGTCATCACTGACGCTGCCTCCACTTTCCCTGACATGAGGTACCCGTCTCCTGTGTCTCGTCCACTCTCAGTCATCACTGACGCTGCCTCCACTTTCCCTGACATGAGGTACCCGTCTCCTGTGTCTCGTCCACTCTCAGTCATCACTGACGCTGCCTCCACTTTCCCTGACAGCTGAGGTACCCGTCTCCTGTTTCTCGTCCACTCTCAGTCATCACTGACGCTGCCTCCACTTTCCCTGACATGAGGTACCCGTCTCCTGTTTCTCGTCCACTCTCAGTCATCACTGACGCTGCCTCCACTTTCCCTGACATGAGGTACCCGTCTCCTGTTTCTCGTCCACTCTCAGTCATCACTGACGCTGCCTCCACTTTCCCTGACATGAGGTACCCGTCTCATGTGTCTCGTCCACTCTCAGTCATCACTGACGCTGCCTCCACTTTCCCTGACATGAGGTACCGTCTCCTGTGTCTCGTCCACTCTCAGTCATCACTGACGCTGCCTCCACTTTCCCTGACCATGAGGTACCCGTCTCCTGGGTCTCGTCCACTCTCAGTCATCACTGACGCTGCCTCCACTTTCCCTGACATGAGGTACCCGTCTCCTGTGTCTCGTCCACTCTCAGTCATCACTGACGCTGCCTCCACTTTCCCTGACATGAGGTACCCGTCTCCTGTGTCTCGTCCACTCTCAGTCATCACTGACGCTGCCTCCACTTTCCCTGACAAGCTGAGGTACCCGTCTCCTGTTTCTCGTCCACTCTCAGTCATCACTGACGCTGCCTCCACTTTCCCTGACATGAGGTACCCGTCTCCTGTTTCTCGTCCACTCTCAGTCATCACTGACGCTGCCTCCACTTTCCCTGACATGAGGTACCCGTCTCCTGTGTCTCGTCCACTCTCAGTCATCACTGACGCTGCCTCCACTTTCCCTGACAAGCTGAGGTACCCGTCTCCTGTTTCTCGTCCACTCTCAGTCATCATTGACGCTGCCTCCACTTTCCCTGACATGAGGTACCCGTCTCCTGTGTCTCGTCCACTCTCAGTCATCACTGACGCTACCTCCACTTTCCCTGACATGCTGAGGTACCCGTCTCCTGTTTCTCGTCCACTCTCAGTCATCATTGACGCTGCCTCCACTTTCTCTGACATGAGGTACCCGTCTCCTGTGTCTCGTCCACTCTCAGTCATCACTGACGCTGCCTTCACTTTCCCTGACATGCCCTGGTACCCGTCTCCTGTGTCTCGTCCACTCTCAGTCATCATTGACGCTGCCTCCACTTTCCCTGACACACCCTGGTACCCGTCTCTTGTTTCTCGTCCACTCTCAGTCATCACTGACGCTGCCTCCACTTTCCCTGAAATGAGGTACCCGTCTCCTGTGTCTCGTCCACTCTCAGTCATCACTGACGCTGCCTCCACTTTCCCTGACATGAGGTACCCGTCTCCTGTTTCTCGTCCACTCTCAGTCATCACTGACGCTGCCTCCACTTTCCCTGAAATGAGGTACCCGTCGCCTGTTTCTCGTCCACTCTCAGCCATCACTGACGCTGCCTCCACTTTCCCTGACATGAGATACCCGTCTCCTGTGTCTCGTCCACTCTCAGTCATCACTGACGCTGCCTCCACTTTCCCTGACACACCCTGGTACCCGTCTCTTGTTTCTCGTCCACTCTCAGTCATCACTGACGCTGCCTCCACTTTCCCTGACATGAGGTACCCGTCTCCTGTTTCTCGTCCACTCTCAGTCATCACTGACGCTGCCTCCACTTTCCCTGAAATGAGGTACCCGTCGCCTGTTTCTCGTCCACTCTCAGCCATCACTGACGCTGCCTCCACTTTCCCTGACATGAGATACCCGTCTCCTGTGTCTCGTCCACTCTCAGTCATCACTGACGCTGCCTCCACTTTCCCTGAAATGAGGTACCCGTCTCCTGTGTCTCGTCCACTCTCAGTCATCACTGACGCTGACTTCACTTTCATTGACATGCCCTCGTACCCGTCTCCTGTTTCTCGTCCACTCTCAGTCATCACTGACGCTGCCTCCACTTTCCCTGACATGAGGTACCCGTCTCCTGTGTCTTGTCCACTCTCAGTCATCACTGACGCTGCCTTCACTTTCCCTGACATGCCCTGGTACCCGTCTCCTGTTTCTCGTCCACTCTCAGTCATCACTGACGCTGCCTCCACTTTCCCTGACATGAGGTACCCGTCTCCTGTTTCTCGTCCACTCTCAGTCATCACTGACGCTGCCTCCACTTTCCCTGACATGCCCTGGTACCCGTCTCCTGTTTCTCGTCCACTCTCAGTCATCACTGACGCTGCCTCCACTTTCCCTGACATGAGGTACCCGTCTCCTGTGTCTCGTCCACTCTCAGTCATCACTGACGCTGACCCCACTTCGCTACCACTGTCGTGGGTTGGTTGCGCTCTCCGAAATTCGGTTCACGGGCTTAGTGTTTATTGCGTTCTGTGACCCCTTGGCAGGTATAGCCACAGCTGCCGAGATCGTGCTCTGTGCGAAGCTTCCGCAGACGGCACTGTGGCCAGAGACCGAGCCATCAAGGGGCAAACCCGATGCAATGTACTCTATCTTCTTACCTTGACACCCACTTATTATTGCGCTTTACCATGTATATTACAAGTCATTATGTATATTACACGTCATAATGCATATTACACGTCATAATGTATCTTACACGTCATAATGCATATTACACGTCATAATGTATATTACACGTTATTATGTATATTAAACGTGATTATGTATTAAACGTCTCATGTATATTACTCGTCATTATCTATATGAAACGCCATTATGCATATTGAACGTCATTATGTCTATCAAACGTCATTATGTCTATTAAACGTCATTATGTATATAAACGTCAGCTATATATATATATATATATATATATATATATATATATATATATATATATATATATATATATATATATATATATATATATATATATATATATATATATATATATATATATATATAACGTCATTACGCATTTAAACGTCATTATGTATTTTAAACGTCATTGTGTATATTAAACAGTTTAGTATAGTTTAGTAGTTGAATCAACATCACAGCACACGGTTTAACCCATTAGTGCTCCGTTTTCCTCCTAACTCAAACCTGAGTCTGGAGAAACTCAGCTCAATGCACGAACTCCGTTGCATCGGCGAGAATCCTGAAATACTTTGGGTAGATTTTTAACTCGAAATTTTGCCCTGCCAGCGCCGTTAGGCTACTATTTTTGGATTTCCAACTGCCAAGGGACTTTTTACGTGCGCAACAATACACACGGGCGTCCGATCTCACTACCCAGAGACCAGGGGAAATTTTATTCCTGGAAGTCCAGGTGGATTTTTTAAAATAAATCCCTGTCCTCACCGGGGCCTGAACCTGGGACCTCCAGCACTCGAGGCGGACACCATACCTCGAGACCACTCAGTATATTAAACGTCATTATGCATATTAAAATTCATTATGCATATTAAACGTCATTATGCATATTAAACATCATTATGTATATTAAACACCATTATGTATATTAAACATCATTATGTATATTAAACGTCATTATTAATATTAAACGTCATCATGCATATTAAACATCATCATGCATATTAAACGTCATCATGCATATTAAACGTCATTATGTATATTAAACATCATTATGTATATTAAACATCATTATGTATATTAAACGTCATCATGCATATTAAACGTCATCATGCATATTAAACGTCATCATGCATATTAAACGTCATCATGCATATTAAACGTCATCATGCTTATTAAACGTCATTATGTATATTAAACATCATTATGTATATTAAACGTCATTATGCATATTAAACGTCTTATGTATATTAAACGCCATTATGTTTATTAAACGTCATTATGCATATTAAACGTCATTAATGCATATTAAACGTCCATTATAGATATTAAACTCCATTATGTATATTAAACATCATTATGTATATTAAACGTCATTATGCATATTAAACGCCATTATGTTTATTAAACGTCATTATGCATATTAAACGTCATTATGCATATTAAACGTCATTAAGCATATTAAACATCATTATGTATATTAAACATCATTACGTATATTAAACGTCATTATGCATATTAAACGCCATTATGTATATTAAACGCCATTATGTATATTTACACCGGGATCTACATATGTCATTGACACACGCACGCGCTGTCTCAGACACCAGGTGTTGTATTTAAATGTTGCATGTCCATTCTAGGACGTTGCGATAAAACCCAGATTGATTGCCCAGGCAACTTTACATTCAGTAGTTTGCTATTACATTCTGAGCGAGAAGTCAGCGTATAAATGAAGCTGATCGGTGTAGATAAAGAACCCACTACCTCAATATTAGCGCACAGGAAGTGTAAAAGCGAGGACCTTTGCTTTCTCGGCCACACTGACCTCCTCATGAATTGTTGTACATTATCAAACCAGCCAGGAGATACAGAAGACGTAACTGGTGACGTGTTCAACATATGCAGAACAGAGACACTACACTACGCTGGCTCTATCTGAGGACACACTCCAGCTGGCGGCAGCTGTCTGCTAATATTTTCATAATGACATATGAAGGCGAGCGAAGAAGAGGAAGAAACAAGATGGTACCTGTAATTCAAGGAGGCAACAATCACACATTCAGACGCTGCCAGTTTGCTCCCTTTGTATAAGTCTGACACAGAGGAGCCGAACGCGAGTAATTCGCCATCGATCCACACCATGGTGGTCAGTTTCCCGCCACACCTGGGTCTCCAGATGTTCAAGTAGAGGCAGTCTTCACTGATCGGGGTCTGTAGTGGTGGAAACGGCGCCGTGTCGTTGCGCGGGACCTGTAGGTGGGAGGCACAGTCATAGATGGGCATGGTAGACGTCAAAATGAATATTACACACACACACATACACGTACACACATAGGTACACACACACATACACACACACGAACACACACATACAAGTACATACCACAGACACAACATTAGTACATACACTCGTACACATGCACGTGCACCCGCACTTACACACCATTGAAGTGCGCACACACACACACACACACACACACACACACACACACAGAGACGTATACACACACGTACATACCACTCACACTTACAAACACTCACGCACATTTCCCCTTCCCCCCCCCCCCCCCCCCCCCACATTTGTATATACAATAATGATAATATGATAGCGAATAAGAAAATATGATTCAAGAGACTAGACTGTGGCGCATGCTTAGAACAGATTGGTTGGCGAATGTGCTATAACATATTCTCTGTCCACAAGATCCAGGCATGTCACACACGTCACACGTCTGGTCAGACATCTATGTCCACAACATCCAGACATGTCACTCGCGGCCTCTATTTCGTCTGTCCCTGGGAGATGGCGTCGCACATTTTGTCACAACACCCATATCACGAGATCGCCATGAGTTAACCAGATAATGAAAATACAGAAGTTTGATTAACGGGATATTTTCTAGGTCACAGCGATTTTAACTAACAGAGTAAATACAGCTGCACGAGTTACATCAGGTCAGCAAATAGTAAACATTGGGAAGTGAGTGCGCTGAATCCAGACACCGCGTTGACAGTTCAATACAGATAGAATCACATAGAATTGCCCATCTCAGTACATGGAACAGCCCTGTCTGTCATTTATAGTTCCGGACATCAGGCGAAATGGCGGCTGGGATTGTCACCACTGAACAGAAGATTGACAGTTTATCAACAGGTCGGAAGTGCCCGACTAGGGAGAAAACGGTGAGACTGTCATTTGGTATTTCCCGACATCAAACGGAATGGCGGATTTGACTGTCACCACATGACATAAAGTTGAGGGCTTGTTATGGGATACAGTGGAACACCTGCCGGACATCAACAACGTCACGTGCACAATGTAAGGGTGTTTGGAAAACCATGATTGGCAGCTTGGTATCGAAAACTCTTTGTTGGAACTCGACAGTAACTCTCTAGATTGTTTTGGATGTCTAAACCAGTGATGACAATCTAACCTTGATGGAGCCAGAAGGGGGATGGATCCCTGACAGGGGATGATCTGCCAATGTGCCACCTGTGTGGGGGCATAAAGGATAACGTCACGTGGCCAACTTTGGTAGTTTGCCATATAAACCCGAAGTTGGGGCCAACTAGGGGGACTTGGAAATGTGGCTCTAGTCGGAGTGCAATGGCACTGCAGTGCTTAGTGGAAATAATATCTACCGTGTGTTAATTAGTGACTTAATTTTACACGTGCCTATAATGGCAGAGTAGATATGATTGATAGGACTGCAGTAGTGCCATTTAAGGTATAACCTATTATATATTAGTTCTAATTAATATAGACTGTAGCCTTGTTAAAACTATAGTGTAATGATTAGCACTGTTAGTGGAAACTAGTTAGAGTAGAATAGTGATATTGGCTCTGCTAAGGTGAATAGAATACTGAGGTTGCACTCTGTATTGGTCTTTCTTGTCATAGCCTGATTCGGCCCTAGGTGGGTAGCTAATCTGCTCTATGACATAGTTTAGTTAGCTAAAGATCATTAAGCAAGGCAATAGGCTTACACGCAGCCGATAGGATCAGTGGACTAGTACTATCACCAGATGTGTTGTTTCTATCCTAGGTTCCCTACCAGATCCGAGGAAACTCAACAAGTTTTTAGGAAAGGTTCAAATCCCATTCGGAAGAACACCAGTGGAACAGTCAAATAAAGTTACGTACAGAACGTAACTGAAGCTAGAAGGAAGATGATTCACCAAAGAGGGGTGATGATTACTGATGCACCACACAGCATCAGACAGTAGTAACTAACTGAGAACATTAAGTATAATAGTTACCTAGTTTTATATAATCTCTGTTAAAACCAAGACAGAACGTGGGGCTAGATAACCAGTGGACAATTACTTAACAATTAAAATTAATAACTGTGAACACTCAAAGGACTTGTGCATTTTTTTTGGGAAAGTAGGAAAGGACATTGTGTGGTGCAACCGTCCATGTTAACTGTTAATACCACCCGGGTCTATTTTGGATGTCAGAAATGGATTACCAGAGGTCTAAAAAGAGACAAATCAGTACCAGCGGGTGGGTTTTGGCACTGGGTAGATGTAATTTTTGACGTAACGTGCTGTGGTCTATCTTGCTGGGATCAGCTGACTGGGTTGTTTTTCTGAGAGTCCGTTTTACACCTTTTTAGACACGTCACACATTTTCTTCACATACACGTCTCATATACTTTACTTTTCTTTTAAAAATTTAAACTTTATTAAATTTTTTAAAACAAGATTGTTGAGTATGTTTCGTTGGGGAAGTATGAGAGGGGGCAAGTACACATGAGAGAGTGACAGGAAAAGGTGTCCCGGCTGATGGAGTGGTTGGGCGGAACTGGTGGTTTTCCAGAATATTAAAAAAGGGGGAAAAAAATTATATGTGGGTGCGGGTCTCTTCACTCCAGGGACGACACTGTAAAGGAGGGCACGACATTATTGGGGGGTCGTAAAAAGGAATCTTTGGCCGCGGGTCTCTCGTAAACGGGAACTTTGGCACGGGACTCTCGTAAACGGAATCTTTGGACGCGGGATCTCTCTAAACGGGATCTTTGGACAGCGGGATCCTCGTAACGGAATTTTGGACCGATCCCCGTCGGGACAGCGAGATCTCCTGCAAGCAGGACCTTTTGCAGGGGGATCTTCTGAAACGGGTCTTTTGACACGGGACCTTAGTTATGGGGGGAGATATCATTTTGGAAATCCAGTAGAGTGAATGTGGATAGGGTTAGGGGCTATACTTATCTGTTCACACTTTTACAGTCTGCATGGTCTGTGGTCCTATTCTACTCTTTCACTGAGTGAATGTGCTGTGCTGGGAAAATCTAATTTTTATACTTTTTCATATATCGTATATAATTGCAGTTATATTGTACTAGACCTGCTACTTACCTCTCGTATAAAGGCCACCCCTAAAATAAGCACGTTGAATTAAGGCAAAGGGGGAAAAATGGGCTGTCGGGTTCTGCTCTAACGGGTTCTACAGGGAAGGGAGGAAAAATATCGTCAAGCAGAAAAAGGAAAATCGAAAGGGCCCATGGAATTGAGAAGGATGGAGTTGGAAAAAGCCGTAAGAAATTTGGAGCTGAGCAAACATAAGAAATTGGAAGCTGAGCAAGCAGCTAAGAAATTGGAAGCTGAGCAAACATTTAAAAAATTGGAAGCTGAGCAAGCAGCTAGGACATTAGAAGCTGAACAGAAGCACAGAAAAGGGAGCACGAGTACCGGATGAGGGAACTCGAGTTGAAGAGTCAATCTAATGGAGAAACTGAGGGAGCAGTTGGAGGTTCCTCCATCCCAGGCTCAACACCAGTAGGTGGACATGGGTACCATGCTATGAAGTTTCCTTTAGCGGTCTACGAGGAGGACAAAAGAGAAGATTGACCAGTACCTCAACGCTTCGAGGCTATGTCAGTTGCTATGGGTCCCTGGAGCGTAACAAATGGAATCTTAAGCTATCCCAGGGTTGCGCGGGACCGGCTACGAGGTTTATACTCGCCTGCCACCAGGACATGAGAACAATTATGACGAGTTAAAGACGGCTCTGCTGAAACGATTCGAGGTTACGTCACATACCTACCGGAAAAAAATTTCGAGCAGCGAAACGAGAACCAGGAGAGTTGTTTGCCGCCTACAGTTTGCGTCTTAAATCTTATCTCCATAAGTGGATGGATTTGGCTGGGTTCGCACATGACTATGAGAGTCTGGAAGAGCTCATAGTGGTCGACCAGCTGAAGAAGCAAATGTCTAAACCTCTCTGGACGTTCCTGAGAGAACAAGGAGCGGAACGTATTGACCTCGTGACTAAATTAGCAGAACGGTTCGTCGAGGTACATGGGGAGGCAGGGGAAAACCTTTCCACCAACACCAAAAGTCAAGAGAAACATGACAAGAAGAAAGCCAAAAAACTCAGGAACCAAAAAATGGGAACCTTATGTGCAAAAATCAGGAGGATAGTTCAGAGAAGAAGAAGGAGGGAAGCAAGAGCACTTCAAGCTCTACACCTAAACGACCGTGGTCGGAGAAGTGGTGTTCAATTTGTAAGTCACCCTCTCACAATACGAGGGACTGCAAATTGAAGGCTAAAAACCCTCACTTTACAGCATGTCAAGTGACTTCCAAGGAGGTTGTCACGGAAAATGCCAAGGTCAACAAGGAAGCTCGCCACCAGGAGAGCTCACTCAAGTCCGACAATAGAAAATCTAGGACAGGGAAATGGTGCAACCAATGCAAGTCAAACACGCACAATGCTATTGACTGCAGGGGAAAGTCAGGAGACACTCAATTCGTCGGGTGCCCCGGGAAACCTAAGGTGGAGCCCACCGAATAGGTCGAGGCCGAGGAAGAGACTCCAGACCAGGAAAAACCACCTGTAGTGGAATTGGTAGAGGTTAACGGTCGTCAAGTGGAGTGTTTATACGACACAGGACTGGACGGGGAGGCCGTGATTTCTGCGGATCTGGTACATCCAGAACAATTCCCAGGTGAAACCATGGAGATACAGCCTGCACAGAAGAGTGCTGTAGTCATGAAGTTACCCATTGCTAATGTGGAGATTCGGTCAAGGTACGACACCGGCACCATCAAGGCCGCTGTATTGACCGATCCCATTTTTCCAGTCATCCTAGGTTGCCGGTATGTCTTTCTGGGAATGCCCAGGGAGCCAATCCATATGGGAGCAATGCAGACTCGCTCTCAGACGAAAACGGAAGAGGCAGACGCAATTGTGACTAACCCAATGCCGGGGGAGCTACGAACTGCCCAGAGTGAGGATGATACTTTACGTCCTTGCTACAAAAAGCTGCAGAAAAGTGCTGATCCACCAGGACGGGGGCAGTACTACATGAAGAATAGGATACTCTACAGGAGAGCAGGAAGGGGAGTTAGTTTAGTTAGTTTAGTTATCAGTTGGGGTATCTTCGTTGCACTCCGGACATGTCCATAGGTGCTCAGATCCTCCCCCAGCATATGCATCAGCGTCCGGTGGCTAATAGTGCCAGTTCTGTGTTGGTTGACGAGGCGCTTTGTTTTCCCGATGTACCTCTCGCGTCTGGCTGTGCCGATTCTTACTCCCAGGTCTTTCATCCTGGAAAGCGATGTGGAATCACTGGCGTCAAAATCCTCTGTTCTCGCCATATCTTTAAGGGCGTTAATAACATCGGCACGATCCATGGGCTGGCCATCTACAGGGGGTGCAGAGCCAGCCAATTTATCAGCTCGTTCATTTCCCTCGACTCCCGCATGTCCCGGGACGAAGATGAAGGTGACTTTGCGGACAACAGACTTTCGCAGCGACTCAGTCCACTGTCTACGTACAGATCCAGCTTCGACCTTCTGAATCATGCTCATTCATGAAGGAAGGGGAGACAACCTATACGGTCAGTTGGTCGTCCCGAAAGCTCACCGGTCCCAGATTCTTCATATGGGGCATACCATCTCCTTTAGTGGACACATGGGTATTGCCGCCACCATGCAGCGGATTTCCTGCCACTACTATTGGCCGGGAATGACAGATGATGTGCGTCGGTATATGAAGTCATGCCCTGAGTGCCAGAGGGTGGCACCGAAACACTGGACAGCACCGGTGGTGTTGGGTGAGATGCCCATCATGAACTCTCCTTTCGAGAGGGTAGCCATCGATATCGTGGGTCCACTTCCCAGGACTAGGAAGAGGAACATGTATATACTCACAATGGTGGATTGCTGTACAATGTGGGGTGAGGCTATACCGTTGACCACGATTGACTCGAAAAGAGTGGCGGACGCACTGATGGAGGCCTTTACCAGATTAGGCTTTCCGGATCAAATTCTGACGGACAATGGATCTCAGTTTTGTGGAAAACTCATGGAGGAGGTATTTAGGGTGTTTCACTCTAACCACATACATACCAGCCCTTACCACCCTCAAGCCAATGGACAAGTGGAGCGTTTCAACGGCACGTTGATGACAATGCTCAGGAAACTAGCGCAGGAAAAACCTGATAGGTGGGATGAATATATCCCAGCAGCACTCTTCGCCTATCGGGAAGTTCCTCATGGCTCAACAGGACTACCACCCGCTACGTTGCTGTTTGGTCGTCCAATCAAAGGACCGTTGGAAGCCATGTTGAGGAGTTGGACTGAAGAGGGGACGTCAGAAGAAGTGATCTCATCCTATAAATACGTGGAGGAACTGAAAGAAAAACTCCACAAGGGATGGACTCTGGCAAATCAAAACTTGAAAAAAGCCAGGAAAAGACATGCGGCTTACTACAACCGTAGGTCTAAAGAAAGATCTCTAGAGGTGGGAGATAAAGTCTTGTTGCTACTCCCAACGGGAAACAACAAACTGGAGATAGGTTGGCAAGGACCATTTCCCGTGGAAAGGGTGATATCCAGAACCAACTACCAGATCCGGATCCGGGGAAAGTCGAAGATTTTCCATATCAATCTCTTGCGGAAATACGAAGAGAGACCCGGAGACAAGGCAGCTCACCTCATGGCAATGGCAGTTGCAGTGGAGACAGAAGTGGGAACCAGCGAGGGCAGGGAATATCCCTTGGAACACCAGGAAACCTATAGGGATGTGCAAGTGAACCCTGATCTGACCTCCCAGGAGAGGGAAAGGATAACCCAGGTTCTCAAGTCTCATAAGGAGATACTGACTGATAAACCAGGACGAACGAGGTTGGTTGAGTTCGAGATGACTTTGACAACACAGGAGCCTGTTCGCCAAAAGGTTTACCCCGTGCCATTCTCTAAAGAAAAGGCCCTGGAGGAGGAAATACAAAAACTGCTGGAGGATGACGTGATTGCACCATCCACATCCCCATACAATGCGGGGGTAGTTTTGTTACGCAAACCAAGTGGAGAACACCGGTTGTGTATAGACTACCGACTTCTGAACAGTCACATACAATTTCAGGTGGAACCTTTGCCGAATCCAACTCAGCTATTCGCTAGGCTCCATAAGGCTCGGTACTTTTCAAAGGTGGATCTGAGTCGGGGGTACTATCATATACCAGTCAAACCGGAGATTCGACCACTGTTGGCTTTCAGTACACCCAGTGGACACTACGAATTCAAGGTCATGCCCTTTGGACTCAGCAATGCACCTAGTGTGTTTACACGCATGATGAGGACTTTACTAGATCCGTTACAGGATCCGTCCATCATCTCATTCATGGATGATATTCTGATTTCCAGTGACAGCTTTGATGACCACTTACAATCCTTGGAGAGAGTTTTTAATAGACTCAAGGAAGCAGGGCTTACTGCTCGTCCAACCAAGTGCATGATTGGTTACCAGACTCTGGAATTTCTAGGTCACACCATCACTCCAGGACACATTGTTCTAGAAGAGAAGAACCTGGAGAAAATCAGAAAGGCACCTAGACCAAAAACGAAGAAGGATGTGCGATCTTTTCTCTCGTTGTGTGGGTTCTACCACAAATTTATCCCACATTTCACTGAACTGGGAGCTCCGTTGACGGAAACCTTGGAAAAGGGATTCCCGGACCAAATCATTTGGACACCAGAATGTGAGAATGCCTACAGTCAGTTAAAGGAGGCCTTGGTCAGCAAACCTGTATTACAGCTCCCTGACCTTTCCAAACAATTTGTGTTGAGAACAGATGCGAGCGCGATTGGAATTGGAGCCGCTTTGTTACAGGAAGGAAAAGACGATGCTTCGGTTTTGAAACCTGTGGCATACGCAAGTAAGAAACTTCTACAGGCGGAGAGGAATTATTCAACCGTCGAGAGAGAGAGTGCTTGTCCCTCGTATGGGCAGTGCAAAAATTTCAGCCATATTTGTATGGAGATAAGTTTCGAGTCCAGTCGGATCATCAGCCCCTGATGTTCCTGGCTACTTCTCAGAAGCTCAACGCACGTTTGATGCGGTGGTCGTTGTTACTTCAACCCTATAATTTCACAGTGGAGTACATTCCTGGGAAGGAAAATGTTGGAGCGGATTTCTTGTCAAGACACCCAGCTCCTGAAGAAGTGGAATGAATCATCTGGATTGAACTCATGGTGGAGAAGAGTGAGATGGACTACTCTCTTAAGAGGGGGCCTATGTCACGAGATCGCCATGAGTTAACCAGATAATGAAAATACAGAAGTTTGATTAACGGGATATTTTCTAGGTCACAGCGATTTTAACTAACAGAGTAAATACAGCTGCACGAGTTACATCGGGTCAGCAAATAGTAAACATTGGGAAGTGAGTGCGCAGAATCAGACACCGCGTTGACAGTTCAATAACAGATAGAATCACATAGAATTGCCTATCTCATTACATGGAACAGCCCTGTCTGTCATTTATAGTTCCGGACATCAGGCGAAATGGCGGCTGGGATTGTCACCACTGAACAGAAGATTGACAGTTTATCAACAGGTCGGAAGTGCCCGACTAGGGAGAAAACGGTGAGACTGTCATTTGGTATTTCCCGACATCAAACGGAATGGCGGATTTGACTGTCACCACATGACATAAAGTTGAGGGCTTGTTATGGGATACAGTGGAACACCTGCCGGACATCAACAACGTCACGTGCACAATGTAAGGGTGTTTGGAAAACCATGATTGGCAGCTTGGTATCGAAACTCTTTGTTGGAACTCGACAGTAACTCTCTAGATTGTTTTGGATGTCTAAACCAGTGATGACAAATCTAACCTTGATGGAGCCAGAAGGGGGATGGATCCCTGACAGGGGATGATCTGCCAATGTGCCACCTGTGTGGGGGCATAAAGGATAACGTCACGTGGCCAACTTTGGTAGTTTGCCATATAAACCCGAGTTGGGGCCAACTAGGGGGACTTGGAAATGTGGCTCTAGTCGGAGTGCAATGGCACTGCAGTGCTTAGTGGAAATAATATCTACTGTGTGTTAATTAGTGACTTAATTTTACACGTGCCTATAATGGCAGATGTAGATATGATTGATAGGACTGCAGTAGTGCCATTTAAGGTATAACCTATTATATATTAGTTCTAATTAATATAGACTGTAGCCTTGTTAAAACTATAGTGTGATGATTAGCACTGTTAGTGGAAACTAGTTAGAGTAGAATAGTGATATTGGCTCTGCTAAGGTGAATAGAATACTGAGGTTGCACTCTGTATTGGTCTTTCCTTGTCATAGCCTGATTCGGCCCTAGGTGGGTAGCTAATCTGCTCTATGACATAGTTCTGTTAGCTAAAGATCATTAAGCAAGGCAATAGGCTTACACGCAGCCGATAGGATCAGTGACTAGTACTATCACCAGATGTGTTGTTTCTATCCTAGGTTCCCTACCAGATCCGAGGAAACTCAACAAGTTTTTAGGAAAGGTTCAAATCCCATTCGGAAGAACACCAGTGGAACAGTCAAATAAAGTTGCGTACAGAACGTAACTGAAGCTAGAAGGAAGATGATTCACCAAAGAAGGGTGATGATTACTGATGCACCACACAGCATCAGACAGTAGTAACTAACTGAGAACATTAAGTATAATAGTTACATAGTGTGATATAATCTCGTGTAATAGAACACAAGACATGATACGTGAGGCTAGATAGACACGAGTGAGGATCAATTACATTAACAATTAACATTAATAACTGTGTACACACTACAAAGGACTTGTGCATTTTTTTTAGGAACGATAGGAACGGACATCGTGTAGGGTGCAACCGGTCCATGATTAACTGTTAATACCACCGGTGTCTATTTCGGATGATCAGGAAATGGGATTACCAGAGGTCTACAGAGACAAATCAGTATCCAGCAGGATGGTTTCGGCACTGGGTGAGATATACATGTTCTGACGTAACGTGCTGTGGTCTATCCTTGCTGGGATCAGCTGACTGGGTTGTTGTCTGAGAGTCCGATTCTACACACTTTATAGAACACGTCACACATTTTCTTCACATACACGTCTCATATACGTTACACTTTTCTTTTAATAAATTAATCTTTATTAATTTTTAGAAGCAAGAGTTGTTGAGTATGTTGCGTTGGGGAAGTATGAGAGGGAGCATAGTACGACAGTGAGAGAGTGACAGGAAAAGGTGTCCACGGGCTGATGTAGTGTGTTGGACGGAAGCTGGTTTATTCTCCAGAATATTAAAAAGGAGGAAAATATTATAATGTGGGTGTCGGTTCTCTTCACTCCAGGGACGACACTGTAAAGGAGGACACGACAACCCAGACAAGTCACTCGCGGCCTGTATTTCGTCTGTCCCTGCCAGATGGCGTTACACATCTCGTCACAACATGTAGACATGTCACTCGCGGTCTGTACGTTGGCTGTTCCTGTGAGCGAGACGTCACACTCGTCATACATCTCGTCACAATATCAGATTGAGTGCCTGGCATGTCAGGTGTTGTATATGCCCCTGCATAGATGCAGTGTGAGTACTCTCAGCCGTCATGTGCATAGCTCCCTGATCCATGCAACATTTGTAACTACGGCATTTAAGTTAGTATGATGCGGCCCCGGTCTGCTCCACCCCTCCCGCAATGATTCAGATTGTCCTGCTGGTCCAGATAACGACGTGTCCATCTACACCCACCCACAGTTGACCCACAATCGCGTGCAGTTGACCAGACACCCTCTCCGGATTCGACCCTTCAATCACCTGGGTCCGCGCTGGCCCACCTTAAGACAGGCAATCAAGAACGTTTCCCTATCAGCGTTAAGCAACATGGACCGTTCGGTCACACAAAATGTACCCTACCACTCAACTCCGAATGTCTTGTGGCATGTAAATATTCTTCATAAGCATTCCATTAATAAAACGTAAATCATCTCACCTGGACACAAGAGTTTGGGGGTGTCCTGGCCTGGAAGATCCCTTCCCAGGGGTCAGCGGGTAGTGAACGTCTGAATCTCAAATTCCAAGCGGTGGCTTGGCGAAGGGTATTCCCCAGTACATGTCAACCGTCACTTGCCGGCCGTCGTCGACTGGGATGTTCTCTGTCAGACCCTGTACACGGCCGAGAGTGGTGTGAACCGTGTTGTCATGACTATAGCCATACCGGCACTTCTCGGCTCGTCACAGTAGACCAGGGCCACAGCCAGGGTCAGCAGTAGGCACACGGCAACAGTCATGGCTGGAATGTGACGAACTACTTCTGCGGCTGGTGGTTACTGTAGATGGGACAACCACTGGCACAGTTGTATGTGATATGTTTGGTGCGTTTGTAATGGAATATGTCTGTTGCTGTGATTGTGATGTAGAGTGTTTGATGTCGTGTTGTATGTAATGTGTTTTATATCGTGTTGTGATGTGGTTTTCGATGTCGTGTTATGATGTAATGCGTTTGATGTCGTGTTATGATGTACTGTTTAATGCTGTGTTGTGGCGTAGTGTTTGATGTTGTGTATTTGATGTCGTGTTGTGATGCTGTGTTGTGATGTAATGTGTTGTGATGTTGTGTTTGATGTTGTGTTGTGATGTACTGTTTGATGTTGTGTTGTGATGTACTGTTTGATGTTGTGTTGTGATGTACTGTTTGATGTTGTGTTGTGATGTACTATTTGATGTTGTGTTGTGATGTTGTGTTTGATGTTGTGTTGTGATGTACTGTTTAATGCTGTGTTGCGGCGTAGTGTTTGGTGTTGTGTATTTGATGTCGTGTTGTGATGCTGTGTTGTGATGTAATGTGTTTGATGTCAGTTTGTGATGTAGTGTTTGATGTCGTGTTGTGATGTACTGTTTGATGTTGTGTTGTGATGTACTATTTAATGTCGTGTTGTGATGTACTGTTTAATGTTGTGTTGTGATGTACTGTTTAATGTTGTGTTGTGATGTACTGATTAATGTCGTGTTGTGATGTACTGTTTGATGTTGTGTTGTGATGTACTGTTTGATGTTGTGTTGTGATGTACTGTTTAATATTGTGTTGTGATGTACTATTTAATGTTGTGTTTTGATGTACTGTTTAATGTTGTGTTGTGATGTACTTTTTAATGTTGTGTTGTGATGTACTGTTTAATGTTGTGTTTTGATGTAGTGTTTGATGTTGTGTTGTGATGTACTGTTTAATGTTGTGTTTTGATGTACTGTTTAATGTCGTGTTGTGATGTTGTGTTTCATGTTGTGTTATGACGTACTGTTTGATGCTGTGTTGTGATGTTGTGTTGTGATGTAATGTGTTTGATGTCAGTGTGTGATGTTGTGTTTGATGTTGTGTTGTGATGTACTGTTTGATGTTGTGTTGTGATGTTGTGTTATGTTGTGTTGTGATGTACTGTTTGATGTTGTGTTGTGATGTACTGTTTGATGTTGTGTTGTGATGTTGTGTTTGATGTTGTGTTGTGATGTACTGTTTGATGTTGTGTTGTGATGTACTGTTTGATGTTGTGTTGTGATGTACTGTTTAATGTTGTGTTGTGATGTACTGTTTAATGTTGTGTTTTGATGTACTGTTTAATGTTGTGTTGTGATGTAGTGTTTGATGTTGTGTTGTGATGTACTATTTAATATTGTGTTGTGATGTACTGTTTGATGCTGTATTTTGATGTTGCGTTGTGATGTAATGTGTTTGATGTCAGTTTGTGATGTTTTGTTTGATGTTGTGTTGTGAAGTTGTGTTGTGATGTTGTGTTGTGATGTCGTGTTGTGATGTTGTGTTTAATGCTCTGTTGTGACGTAGTGTTTGATATTGTGTTGTTATGTAATGTATGTGATGTCGTGTTGTGATGTAATGTATGTGATGTAGTGTTGTGATGTAATGTATGTGATGTCCTGCTGTGATGTAATATATGTGATGTCGTGTTGTGATGTAATGTATGTGATGTTGTGTTGTGATGTAATATATGTGATGTCGTGTTGTGATGTAATGGTGTAATTATGTGATGTCGTGTTGTGATATAATTATGTGATATGGTGGTGTGATGTAATGTATGTGATGTCGTGTTGTGATGTAATGTATGTGATGTCGTGTTGTGAAGTAATGTATGTGGTGTTGTGTTGTGATGTAATATATGTGATGTCGTGTTGTGATGTAATGGTGTAATTATGTGATGTCGTGTAGTGATGTAATTATGTGATATGGTGGTGTGATGTAATGTGTGTGATGTCGTGTTGTGATGTAATATATGTGATGTCGGGTTGTGATGTAATGTATGTAATGTCGGGTTGTGTTGTAATATATGTGATGTCGTGTTGTGGTGTAATGGTGTAATTATGTGATGTCGTGTGGTGATGTAATTATGTGATATGATGTTGTGATGTAATGTACGTGATGTCGTGTTGTGATGTAATGTATGTGATGTCGTGTTGTGATGTAATGTATGTGATATCGTGTTGTGATGTAATCTATGTCATGTCGTGTTGTGATGTAATCTATGTGATGTCGTGTTGTGATGTAATCTATGTGATGTCGTGTTGTGATGTAATGTATGTGATGTCGTGTTGTGATGTAATTATGTGATATCGTGTTGTGATTTAATGTATGTGATGTCGTGTTGTGATGTAATATATGTGATGTCGTGTTGAATGTATGTGATGTCGTGATGTGATGTAGTGTTTGGTGTCGTGTTGTGACGTAGTGTTTGATGTCGTGTTGTGATGTAGTGTTTGATGTTGTGTTTGATGTTGTGTTGTGATGTAGTGTTTGATGTCGTGTTGTGATGTAGTGTTGTGATGTAATGTATGTGATGTCGTGTTGTGATGTAGTGTTTGGTGTCGTGTTGTGACGTAGTGTTTAATGTTGTGTTGTGATGTAGTGTTTGATGTCGTGTTGTGATGTAGTGTTTAATGTTGTGTTGTGACGTAGTGTTTAATGTTGTGTTGTGACTTAGTGTTTAATGTTGTGTTGTGATGTAGTGTTTGATGTCGTGTTGTGATGTAGTGTTTGATGTCGTGTTGTGATGTAGTGTTTGATGTCGTGTTGTGACGTAGTGTTTAATGTTGTGTTGTGACGTAGTGTTTAATGTTGTGTTGTGATGTAGTGTTTGATATCGTGTTGTGATGTAGTGTTTGATGTTGTGTTGTGATGTAGTGTTTGATATTGTGTTGTGATGTAGTGTTTGATGTTGTGTTGTGATGTAGTGTTTGATGTCGTGTTGTGATGTAGTGTTGTGATGTAATGTATGTGATGTCGTGTTGTGATGTAGTGTTTGGTGTCGTGTTGTGACGTAGTGTTTAATGTTGTGTTGTGATGTAGTGTTTGATGTCGTGTTGTGATGTAGTGTTTGATGTCGTGTTGTGATGTAGTGTTTAATGTCGTGTTGTGACGTATTGTTTAATGTTGTGTTGTTATGTAGTGTTTGATGTCGTGTTGTGATGTAGTGTTTGATGTTGTGTTGTGATGTAGTGTTTGATGTCGTGTTGTGATGTAGTGTTTGATTTTGTGTTGTGATGTAGTGTTTGATGTCGTGTTGTGATGTAGTGTTTAATGTTGTGTTGTGATATAGTGTTTAATGTTGTGTTGTGATGTAGTGTTTGATGTTTTGTTGTGATGTAGTGTTTGATGTCGTGTTGTGATGTAGTGTTTGATTTTGTGTTGTGATGTAGTGTTTAATGTCGTGTTGTGATGTAGTGTTTAATGTTGTGTTGTGATGTAGTGTTTAATGTTGTGTTGTGACGTAGTGTTTAATGTTGTGTTGTGATGTAGTGTTGTGACGTAGTGTTTAATGTTGTGTTGTGATGTAGTGTTGTGATGTAGTGTTTGATGTCGTGTTGTGATGTAGTGTTTGATGTCGTGTTGTGATGTAGTGTTTGATGTTGTGTTGTGACGTAGTGTTTAATGTTGTGTTGTGATGTAGTGTTTAATGTTGTGTTGTGATGTAGTGTTTGATGTCGTGTTGTGATGTAGTGTTTGATGTCGTGTTGTGATGTTGTGTTTGATGTAATGTATGTGATGTCGTTTTGTGATGTAGTGTTGTGATGTAGTGTTTGATGTCAGTTTGTGATGTAGTGTTTGATGTCGTGTTGTGATGTAGTGTTTGATGTAATGTATGTGATGTCGTTTTGTGATGTAGTGTTGTGATGTAGTGTTTGATGTAATGTATGTGATGTCGTTTTGTGATGTAGTGTTGTGATGTAATGTGTTTGATGTCAGTTTGTGATGTAGTGTTTGATGTCGTGTTGTGATGTACTGTTTGATGTTGTGTTGTGATGTACTATTTAATGTCGTGTTGTGATGTACTGTTTAATGTTGTGTTGTGATGTACTGTTTAATGTTGTGTTGTGATGTACTGATTAATGTCGTGTTGTGATGTACTGTTTGATGTTGTGTTGTGATGTACTGTTTGATGTTGTGTTGTGATGTACTGTTTAATATTGTGTTGTGATGTACTATTTAATGTTGTGTTTGATGTACTGTTTAATGTTGTGTTGTGATGTTACTTTTTAATGTTGTGTTGTGATGTACTGTTTAATGTTGTGTTTTGATGTAGTGTTTGATGTTGTGTTGTGATGTACTGTTTAATGTTGTGTTTTGATGTACTGTTTAATGTCGTGTTGTGATGTTGTGTTTCATGTTGTGTTTATGACGTACTGTTTGATGCTGTGTTGTGATGTTGTGTTGTGATGTAATGTGTTGATGTCAGTGTGTGATGTTGTGTTTGATGTTGTGTTTGTGATGTACTGTTTGATGTTGTGTTGTGATGTTGTGTTATGTTGTGTTGTGATGTACTGTTGATGTTGTGTTGTGATTGTACTGTTTGATGTTGTGTTGTGATGTTGTGTTTGATGTTGTGTTGTGATGTACTGTTTGATGTTGTGTTGTGATGTACTGTTTGATGTTGTGTTGTGATGTACTGTTTAATGTTGTGTTGTGATGTACTGTTTAATGTTGTGTTTTGATGTACTGTTTAATGTTGTGTTGTGATGTAGTGTTTGATGTTGTGTTGTGATGTACTATTTAATATTGTGTTGTGATGTACTGTTTGATGCTGTATTTTGATGTTGCGTTGTGATGTAATGTGTTTGATGTCAGTTTTGTGATGTTTTGTTTGATGTTGTGTTGTGAAGTTGTGTTGTGATGTTGTGTTGTGATGTCGTGTTGTGATGTTGTGTTTAATGCTCTGTTGTGACGTAGTAGTTTTGATATTGTGTTGTTATGTAATGTATGTGATGTCGTGTTGTGATGTAATGTATGTGATGTAGTGTTGTGATGTAATGTATGTGATGTCCTGCTGTGATGTAATATATTGATGTCGTGTTGTGATGTAATGTATGTGATGTTGTGTTGTGATGTAATATATGTTGATGTCGTGTTGTGATGTAATGGTGTAATTATGTGATGTCGTGTTGTGATATAATTATGTGATATGGTGGTGTGATGTAATGTATGTGATGTCGTGTTGTGATGTAATGTATGTGATGTCGTGTTGTGAAGTAATGTATGTGGTGTTGTGTTGTGATGTAATATATGTGATGTCGTGTTGTGATGTAATGGTGTAATTATGTGATGTCGTGTAGTGATGTAATTATGTGATATGGTGGTGTGATGTAATGTGTGTGATGTCGTGTTGTGATGTAATATATGTGATGTCGGGTTGTGATGTAATGTATGTAATGTCGGGTTGTGTTGTAATATATGTGATGTCGTGTTGTGGTGTAATGGTGTAATTATGTGATGTCGTGTGGTGATGTACTATGTGATATGATGTTGTGATGTAATGTACGTGATGTCGTGTTGTGATGTAATGTATGTGATGTCGTGTTGTGATGTAATGTATGTGATATCGTGTTGTGATGTAATCTATGTCATGTCGTGTTGTGATGTAATCTATGTGATGTCGTGTTGTGATGTAATCTATGTGATGTCGTGTTGTGATGTAATGTATGTGATGTCGTGTTGTGATGTAATTATGTGATATCGTGTTGTGATTTAATGTATGTGATGTCGTGTTGTGATGTAATATATGTGATGTCGTGTTGAATGTATGTGATGTCGTGATGTGATGTAGTGTTTGGTGTCGTGTTGTGACGTAGTGTTTGATGTCGTGTTGTGATGTAGTGTTTGATGTTGTGTTTGATGTTGTGTTGTGATGTAGTGTTTGATGTCGTGTTGTGATGTAGTGTTGTGATGTAATGTATGTGATGTCGTGTTGTGATGTAGGTTGGGGTCGTGTTGTGACGTAGTTTTAATGTTTTGTTTTGATGTGTGTTTTTATGTCGTGTTGTGATGTAGGTTTAATGTTTTTGTTGTGACGTA
>JACEFZ010021095.1:0-33414 GCA_014155875.1 Cepaea nemoralis
CAGGGGGGGGGAACAACACCAGCAGACACAGACTGGCAGGGGATGGGGGGGAAAAAAAAAAGGCTGAGAACCACCAGCAGACACAGACTGGCTACGGCAATGCAGGGATGAACATGCTGAGACAACACCAGCAGAAAAGACTGGCGGGATTGAAACATGCTGAGAAACACAGCAGACACAGATGGCGGGGTGAACAGTGCTGAGACAACCCCAGCAGACACAGACTACAGGGATGAAACAGTGCTGAGACAACACCAGCAGACACAGACTGGCAGGGATGACACAGTGCTGAGACAACACCAGAAGACACAGACTGGCAGGGATGACACAGTGCTGAGACAACACCAGCAGACACAGACTGGCAGGGATGACACAGTGCTGAGACAACACCAGCAGACACAGACTGGCAGGGATGAAACAGTGCTGAGACAACACCAGCAGACACAGACTGGCAGGGATGAAACAGTGCTGAGACAAACCAGCAACACAGAGGCGGGATGACACAGTGCGAACAACACCAGCAACACAGACGGGAGGGATGAAACAGTGCTAAGACACCCCACAAAAAAGTCGCGCGACACGTGTGAGAGCCGATCTTACTGTAGCAACACACAGATAAGAGCCATGGGACACTGCACCATCACTGAAGTAGAAAACTGGGGTCCTCGAGCTCAGATATTACAGATACATTCTTAGAACAAACCGGCTCCGTGGCCGAGGGGTTAGCAGATTTCTCCGCTAACCCCGAATACTCTCGTCACGTGACGCGACGAGAATTAGCAGTGGTTCGAATCGCAAAAGTGACTTATGAGAGTATGCAGCCGGTCGCTCAGAAAGTTGTGGCGTGCTGATGAGCGTAATCTAGCCTAGGAATCAACATACAGCTGAAAGATGCTGGTGTTGACCGCAATATCCTGAAACAGGATGGAAACGCGGGGAAAACAAAAAATAAAAATTCTTAGAACAAGGTGGGCCACGAAGAATAAATATACCGACATTCTACCAGAAGTAAACATCGAAGACAACAGGCTGATGAACTGTAGACATGGAGATGTATTGTAGACATGGAGATGTATTGTAGATGTGGTGGTGTATTGTAGATGTGGTGTTGTACTGTAGATGTAATGTTGTATTGTAGATGTGGTGTTGTACTGTAGATGTGGTGGTGTACTGTAGATGTGGTGTTGTATTGTACATGTGGTGTTGTACTGTAGATGTGGTGTTGGACTAGACATTGAATTACAAATTGCCAACACAGATCTAAAGAATGGACACTCTGAATATCACTTAAAAATAATTAATATTCAAAGGCGAGAAACTCAAACTGCAGATTCCCATGTCACCTAGCAACACTCACCTGTAAACCCAGAATGACAGGCACAAGTGTAGTTGCCTTCATCTCCACCTCCAGCCCCGCCTTCGCTGCACACGGCAAGATTGTGGCACGGACTGGACGCACATCCTCTAGTATCCACTTCACAGACTCGGCCAGTAAACCCGACCGAACACTGACAGGTGAAGTTCTGGACCAGATCTGTGCACGAGCCTCCGTTCAGACACACACTCGTGTTGCCACTCGTTAATGTTGGTCTCACACAGGTGGCCTTGAAAGCCAGGCTGACATCTACACAGAAACCCCAGGTCGGATTTATTCAAAGATTCAACACAGATTCCGTTATTTAAACACGGCAAGAGGTCACATTTGCTGGTGTTCGTCTCACAAAACTGACCCGTGTGTCCCGCAGTACACACACAGATAACTGAACTATTAGATGATGAATCTGATGGCGGCTGCGATGAGGATGATGAATTAAAGAAACACGCAGCACCGTGTAAACAAGGGTTGTTTGTGCACTGGGTGAGGGACGTCTCGCAGTTTGTCCCAGTGTGGGTGACAGGACACGAGCAGGAATACGTATCTCCACTGTTGTTACAAGTGGCGTTATTCAGACAAGGTCTTGACGCACAGAAGTCTATCTCCTCACAGCGAACTCCATAAAACCCAGCGGGACATTTGCATGAATATTTATCTACTTCTAAAACACAAGTCGAATTATTTCTACATGAATTATTTTCACAGTAATCATAAGTTTGACATTGAGGTCCAACATAGGGTTTCACACACTGGCAGGAGAACTGCCCAGAAGATAAGCCAGAGACCCCACTGTCTGGTGGGTGAGAACCGCTGTCAGCTCCAATATCAGCAGTTGATGAGTTACTGACGCCGTCACGTGAGACGCTTGATGACGCAGTGGCACTGCCAGCACTTGCAGCTGAGGAGTCGTTCAACAGACATGTGCCGCCATTGAGGCATGGACGAGAGTGGCAATAGTCTTCTACCTCACAGTGTGCCCCGGAGAAACCTGGCTGGCACTCACAGGTGAAATTGTTGGAACTTTTGACACACGTAGCGTTGTTGGCACACGGATCACTGCCGCAGGGATCGGGTAAAGCTTCACACAAGCTACCTGTGTAGCCAGGTAGACAGTTGCAGGTGTAGTTTGTGGCATTCACCATCACACACGTCGAGTTGTTAACACAAGGATCACTGCCGCAGGGATCAAATAAAGCTTCACACATCATACCTGTGTAGCCAGGTAGACATCTGCAGGTGTAGCTTGTGGCATTCACTATCCCACACGTCGAGTTGTTAACACAAGGATCACTGCCGCAGGGATCAAGTAAAACTTCACACATCCTACCTGTGTAGCCAGGTAGACAGTTGCAGGTGTAGCTTGTGGCATTCACCATCACACACGTCAAGTTGTTAACACAAGGGTCACTGATGCAGGGATCGAGTAAAGCTTCACACATACTACCTGTGTAGCCAGGTAGACAGTTGCAGGTGTAGTTTGTGGCATTCAACATCACACACGACTCTGTGTTATTTGCATAACACGTGTCTTCACCACAGACATCCAAAGTGGCCTCACAAAATTGGCCAGTATAATTGTGTAGGCACTGGCAAGTATATGTAAGATATCCATCTTGACAAGTTCCTCTGTTTTTACACGAATTGTTTTTACAATCGTCAACACTGGCCACACAATTATCTCCTTCCCAGCCGTCCAGACACTGACACTCAAACATATTCCACTCATCCACGCAGGAGGAGTTCGCTGGGCATGAGTTAACTGCACAAACTGGGTCACTAAGGCAACCACTCAACAACCCCACAGGGTTGACCGTCAGCCCTGGTTGACGTGTTTCATTTGAATTAAACGGAATGCTGACGTTGTTAAAATACATCTGTCTTATACAGCCCTTGAAGAATTCAGTTAGTGACATCAGATTGCCTGCAAGAAGAAGGGAAATAAGAACAAATGAGTGAAACACAATTGAGCAATTTCAACACCATTCTCAAGTATTGTGTTCACACTGAGCAATTTCAACACCATTCTCTATTTCTGTGTTCACACTGAGCAGTTTCAACACAATTCTCAAATACTGTGTTCACACTGAGATGTTCAAAAACCATTCTCAAGTACTTCGTTCACATAACAGTCCCAACACCATTCTCAAGTATTGTGTTCACCCTGAGATGTTTAAACACCATTCTCACGTATTGCGTTTCCTCCGAAGTCGGAGAGTATCTGCCTGCACGGCGAGGAACCACCAGTCTGCACACCAATAAGCCAGACATGGGACAACGATACTCACGCAAACCTCAGGTCCTGTATTGACATCACACTGATGTTGGACAACAGGATGTCTTCATCCCGACATACAGGACTTCACGCTGGAGTTCACAGCCAGCGAACACAAGCAAGCACAGCAAGTATTGCGTTCACAGTGAGCAGTTCCAACAGCACTATCAAGTATTGCGTTCACACGCACTTCCTTCCACAGTTTAGACACTTCAGACCGTCATATCTAGAAGCAGTTCTCTAGAGCAGCGGTTCTCAACCTTTTTTGGCCCATGTCCCCTCCCCCCCCCCCTTTTCACCATATGTTGAGAATGTCATTCCTCCCCTTTCGTATTTCCTCCCTATAAATTCCCCCTCCCCCACCCTGCCCCTACATAGTATACGTATAAATGGAAGCTAACTTTAATAACACATACTAGAACAAGTTTAGACGTTTACATAAAACGTGATTTGTGGGTATACTTACGTTATAAGACGAATATCAGAAGGGCGAGGAGTACAGAACCGTAAAGTATGGAGGGAAAAACAATATCAAGTAATCGGTTCTTGTATTAACGCGATCTTGAAATAATCTTCATTCCCCCCTGGAAACACTAAAATTCCCCCCTAGGGGGAATTCCCCACCTGGTTGAGAACTACTGCTCTAGAGCAACACAACTTCTTCATCATGATATCTAGGAGCATTCTTTAGAGCAACAATAAGATCTGTCTATTTCTTCACCATCATATCTAGGAGCACTCTCAGAACAACAATAAGCTATGTCTAACTGCTTCTCTCATTAAGCATCAGCTTGTAGCAGATCCTACCGAAATATCTCACACCTGACATCCATAATTAACTGCCCTAGGTTAGAATTATGCACCAACTATTTTGTTTTCCTGCAAGTACCTGGCAAATATATCTTAACCACACTTCAGGAAGTTGCACGATGCAAGCAGTATACATATTTAAGCAAACACGACCAGTTGCTTCTGAGTGTACATACCTGGGGGTTGTGGTCGAGCACCAACGATGACTTGCATCACATCGCTGAGGGTGGTTTGATAGGGATCAATATCCAGTCTGGAGGGTCAGTTGGGAACTGTCCAGATTTAAGACAAAGTTGATGCCATCTCTGGTCCATGAAAGAGAATGCCACAGGCCATCAGAGATGTTGTCTGACTCAACTGTGGCTGTGCGGATACAAATGTGATCAAATCAAGCGTTAACCCTTGTTTGTTTGTTGACATCGTAGTCATGGACACTGTAATTAACGCGTAGATGTGCTTATGTAAATACAAATATAATCTGATTAACAGTTAATTAACTTATACTTGTTTGTTGACGTGGTCATTCAATCCACGGGGCCATGAACAGGACACAATTAACTCCTTCAGGACAGCGGTCAGTGATGGGAATCATGGCTAATAACTTTGAGGAACTGTCCGTATCGTTTCCCTCCTGGTTATACTTTTTCACAATTTCCAGGAACTATGTATTACATGAATTTAACTATCGTGAGAATAATGAACTTCAACAATTGAAACATCGACTGTGGAAACATCAATTGTGGAAATATCAACTATGGAAACATCAACTATGGAAACATCAACTATGGAAACATCATCTGTGGAAACAACAGAAAATACCTTCTACCAAACACGTGAAAGTTTCATGCCCTGTACAATTTAAGTTGTTTGATACATTCATTATTGCTCACATTGTGTAGCAGATTCTGGTAGACCTGAACACATACCAGCAGACTGAAGAAATACCAGCTGACTAAAGGAATACCAGCAGACTAACGGAATACTAGCAGACTGAAGAAATACCAGCAGACTGAAGAATTACCAACAGACTGAAGACATACTAACAGACTGAAGAATTACCAGCAGACTGAAGAATTACCAGCAGACTGAAGAATTACCAGCAGACTGAACAAATACCAGCAGACTGAACAAATACCAGCAGACTGAAGACATACCAGCAGACTGAAGACATACCAGCAGA
Organism: Cepaea nemoralis; assembly: GCA_014155875.1. NCBI lineage: Eukaryota > Metazoa > Mollusca > Gastropoda > Stylommatophora > Helicidae > Cepaea > Cepaea nemoralis. Next base: position 5,638 of record JACEFZ010021095.1, read on the forward strand.
CTGAACAAATACCAGCAGACTGAACAAATATCAGCAGACTGAACAAATATCAGCAGACTGAACAAATACCAGCAGACTGAAGACATACCAGCAGACTGAACAAATACCAGCAGACTGAACAAATACCAGCAGACTGAACAAATACCAGCAGACTGAACAAATACCAGCAGACTGAACAAATACCAGCAGACTGAACAAATACCAGCAGACTGAAGACATCCCGCAGGACTGAACAAATAAAAACAGACTGAACAAATACCAACAGACTGAACACATACCAGCAGACTGAAGACATACCAGCAGACTGAACAAATACCAGCAGACTGAAGACATACCAGCAGACTGAACAAATACCAACAGACTGAACAAATACCAGCAGACAAATACCAGCAGACTGAACAAATACCAGCAGACTGAAGACATACCAGCAGACTGAACAAATACCAACAGACTGAACAAATACCAGCAGACTGACAAATACCAGCAGACTGAACAAATCCAGCAGACTGAACAAATACCAGCAGACAAATACCAGCAGACTGAAGACATACCTGCAGACTGGACAAATACCAGCAGACTGAACAAATACCAGCAGAACTGAACAAATACCAGCAGACTGAACAAATACCAGCAGACTGAAGACATACCAGCAGACTGAAACAATACCAGCAGAACTGAACAAATACCAGCAGACTGAACAAATACCAGCAGACTGAACAAATACCAGCAGACAAATCCCAGCAGACTGAAGACGTACCAGCAGACTGAACAAATACCAGCAGACTGAAGACATACCAGCAGACTGAACAAATACCAGCAGACTGAAGACATACCAGCAGACTGAACAAATACCAGCAGACTGAAGACATACCAGCAGACTGAACAAATACCAACAGACTGAACAAATACCAGCAGACTGAAGACATACCAGCAGACTGAACAAATACCAACAGACTGAAGACATACCAGCAGACTGAAGACATACCAGCAGACTGAACAAATACCAACAGACTGAACAAATACCAGCAGACTGAAGACATACCAGCAGACTGAAGACATACCAGCAGACTGAACAAATACCAACAGACTGAACAAATACCAACAGACTGAACAAATACCAGCAGACTGAACAAATACCAGCAGACTGAACAAATACCAGCAGACTGAAGACATACCAGCAGACTGAACAAATACCAACAGACTGAACAAATACCAACAGACTGAACACATACCAGCAGACTGAAGACATACCAGCAGACTGAACAAATACCAACAGACTGAACAAATACCAGCAGACTGAACAAATACCAGCAGACTGAACAAATACCAGCAGACTGAACAAATACCAGCAGACAAATACCAGCAGACTGAAGACATACCTGCAGACTGGACAAATACCAGCAGACTGAACAAATACCAGCAGACTGAACAAATACCAGCAGACTGAACAAATACCAGCAGACTGAAGACATACCAGCAGACTGAACAAATACCAGCAGACTGAACAAATACCAGCAGACTGAACAAATACCAGCAGACTGAACAAATACCAGCAGACAAATACCAGCAGACTGAAGACGTACCAGCAGACTGAACAAATACCAGCAGACTGAACAAATACCAGCAGAATGAAGAAATACCAGCAGACTGAACAAATACCAGCAGACTGAACAAATACCAGCAGACTGAACAAATACCAGCAGACTGAACAAATACCAGCAGACTGAACAAATACCAGCAGAATGAAGAAATACCAGCAGACTGAACAAATACCAGCAGACTGAACAAATACCAGCAGACTGAACAAATACCAGCAGAATGAAGAAATACCAGCAGACTGAACAAATACCAGCAGACTGAACAAATACCAGCAGACTGAACAAATACCAGCAGAATGAAGAAATACCAGCAGACTGAACAAATACCAACAGACTGAACAAATACCAGCAGACTGAACAAATACCAGCAGACTGAACAAATACCAGCAAACTGAACAAATACCAGCAGAATGAAGAAATACCAGCAGACTGAAGACATACCAGCAGACTGAACAAATACCAGCAGAATGCTTGCTTGCTTGTATTCATTGGCTTGAGCTCCAACGCGAAGTCCTGTATGTCGGATGAAGGCATCCTGTTGTCCAACATCAGTGTGATGTCATACAGGACCTGAGGTTTGCTTGAGTATCCGTTGTCCCATGTCTGGCTTATTGGTGTGCAGACTGGTGGTTCCTCGCCGTACAGGCAGACACTCTCAGACTTCGGAGGAACCAGCAGAATGAAGACATACCAGCAAACTGAACAAATACCAGCAAACTGAAGACATACCAGCAGACTGAAGACATACCAGCAGAATGAAGAAATACCAGCAGACTGAACAAATACCAGCAGAATGAAGAAATACCAGCAGACTGAACAAATACCAGCAGAATGAAGAAATACCAGCAGAATGAAGAAATACCAGCAGAATGAAGAAATACCAGCAGAATGAAGAAATACCAGCAGAATGAAGAAATACCAGCAGTGGAGTGTGGAAACTATACAGGAATCAGATTACTGTCTGTTCAAGGGTGTGTGTCTGTGCTCTAGGTTTGAAATAGTGACTGTAACATTTCTATGGGGCAACTCAGCACTAATATGATTCCAGGATAACTATTTACTGTAACATTTCCATGGGACAACTCAGCACTAATATGATTCCAGGATAACTATTTACTGTAACATTTCTATGGGACAACTCAGGTCTACTGTAATTCTAGGTTCAACTATTTACTGTAACATTTCTATGAGACAGCTCAGCACTAATGTGATTCTGTTTGCCAAGTTTAACTATTTACTATCACCAAGTCAACCTTGACTTTGGCCATTCTTTGGCCATTGTCACACAGAAACAATCTAACAGTTCACAATCTCTTGTTATTGGTTGAGTTACGAGAGATTACCGTTGGTGATGCTGGAGTAAACTTGAACCTTTCCCCCAGAGATGCCGAATGTGATGGAACCATCTGTCTTCTCGGTCCGTGACGGAAACTGCAAGGACATGAGTGTGGATGTGACGTCCCTTGTGCGAAACTGGACCTGGCCTGACTCACCAAAGGGCACCTGAGTTCTGTCCACCTGCAGCACGGAGTAGCTGTTGTTGCCAGGGAAGCTGGTTTCCGCTGCTGAAAAGTCAGAGAAATATTCTGATTGGTTAACAAATTTAGCGCCAAACACAATGTCGGTTTGGACCAAGCAAAATGGTGAAAATTGGGAAGTAGGGGCGTGTCACAATATAAAATGTCTTAATATGGTAGTAGACATGTTGCATTAAATGTCAAAGCAATTTGCTTAGTGAAAACTACTGTATTGATTTTTTATTTGAGACAACATTTCGCAATGACAACATTTTGGCGATATTCATGGCAGATACGGGAAGTGGCATCAGAATTTACATAAGACAAGATCAATCAAAAGTGTGGATTATAATTTATATGCGGCAAGATCGATCAAGCTAACCTCTTTATATCTAGAGGCACATATGATCTGGCCCTGTTAAACTCACTCGACAAGTGGCATAGATGAAGGTCCTGTTAAACTCACCTGACCAGTGGCATAGATGAAAGTCCTGTTAAACTCACCTGACCAGTGGTATAGATGAAAGTCCTGTTAAACTCACTCGACAAGTGGCATAGGTGAAGATCAAGTTAAACTCACATAACCCGTGGCATCGATGGTCCTGGTAAACTGACCTGACCCGTGCTTCAGCTGGAGGACCTGTTGAACTCATCTGACCCGTGCTTCAGCTGGAGGACCTCTTGAACTCATCTGACCCGTGCTTCAGCTGGAGGACCTGTTGAACTCATCTGACCCGTGCCACAACTGAGGTACTAGACCAGGCAATATCTTATGTTATCTATCTGTGTTCCCTTGACTTCTACGAGTGTCAGTGAGTACCTATGTGTTTGCTGACCTCACCGTGTGAGCAGATATGGATAATACAGGGTGGGGCAAAATAATCTGGCGCATTTGTAACTTTAATAAAACTAAATTAGAATAAATGAACAAAAACGTATTTTTATTTATCAAAAAGCAAGCAGAGATAGCAGCTCAGAGTAAACGGGAAGAGCTGGAAGTGCAATTAAAAATCAAACAACTTGATACTGAGACTGCCATTAACAAAGAGTCTAAGAAATCTGAGAGACTGGAGAAAGAAAACCAGTACAAGAAATATCAAGGTATCGTACGTAATTATACCTCGGGTGACTGCATTGCAGCCTTTACCCAAAATTTTGAGACTTTAATGGACCATTATCAGGTTCCACTGTCTGAATGGAATATCATTTATATGAGGAGTTTATCAGGGGAGCCTCTTAAAGTCATTGAGACTATCCCCAAAGACCTCAGAAAAGATTACCAATATCTAAAGTCAAAGATTATGGCACATTTTATGTTAGATGAGGCAGGTTACAGAGAACAATTCAGCAAGTTGAGCCCCAAACCGACTCAAACGTTCTCTGACTACCTCTGCTTAGTCCGAGATATATTTTCCAAATGGACTTCAGCAGCCAAAATTGATAAGAACTATCAAAAGTTAGAAGACCTTATCATCAGAGATAAAGTCATTTCATTTATTCCATCAGCATTTTCAAAGTTTTTGCAAGAGAATGAATGCACAAGTGTGGATGAGATTGAGAGACGTGGTTCGGCGTATTACACAGCCAACAAGCATTGTTTTGCCAGTGAAGCTACTGAAACCAATTTTGTAGCATCGGCTAACTATGACAAACCCTATTGTAGGCAGAAACCTTATAAGCCTACATCTGAGAAGTACAACCACTGTAAATATTGTAGAATTTCACATCATCAAGGTGAGATGTGCGATAAAAACCCCGCATATCTGACATATTTACAGAACATCGTAAACAGACAAGATAAGGAGCGTAAATCCTTTAGAAATTTGCGTAAATGTTTCCTCTGTAAGGCGTATGGACATTATCGCCATGATTGTAAAGGTAGGCAAATGACAAAGAAAGCAAATGCCGCCTTATTTGATAGTTCATCATCAGATGAAGAACAATCAGAGAAACACCCTGTGAACTCAGCACAGGCTTTTGTTATGTTTAACGCTAATAAATGTACTGTTTGTAATACCTTTTATGAAGATGGTATCTTAACATGCGGCCACTCCATCCCTATTGCCAATGAAGAAGCTAATTTGGTAGTAGATTCCAAAGGCAGAATAAACATCCATCAAGGATACGTGAATGGCAAGCCTGCTACAGTCCTTCGGGACACGGGAAGTTCATTGATTGGACTGAAGAGAACGTTCATAATGCCTACAGACTATACAGGCAGGCATGTAACATGCAGAACATTCTCTGGCAATATTAAAAAATACCCACTAGCATGGGCATATATTCAAACACCTTTCCTCACTGGGAAAGTAAAATGCGCAGCATTAACAAACCCGGTGTGTGATATTATAATTGGAAATTTACCAGAGGTGAATGATATGCCTCATGACATAACATCTCTTTGCATTAATGAGATCACAACATCACCATCAAATGTCATCATTGATACTGTTGTACCACCTAATGAATGTATGGTAGCTAATGTAGCACTAGAATCTCATAACATCATTGATAACACTGTTTCATCACCATCTGATATCATTGAATGTGTGAATGCAGTAACCAGATCTACTGCTAGAATGCAAGATGAAATTACCAGACTGAGGCTATAGAAATGCTTAGCCCAGTATTACCACCTCCTTAAACCATGAAGGAGAATTTTGTAACAGCCCAAAAGGCTGATCCTTCATTGTCAAAATATTTTAATCTGATCGGCCAAAAGCCAAAGTTAACCAAAAATGCAAGATGGCATTTTGCTTTGAAAAATTGTATCCTCACCAGGTATTATACCAGAGGTGACACCACAACAGAGCAAACTGTGTTGCCAATTGAGTATCGTAAGCAAGCCTTACGTCTTGCCCATGATATACCTCTTGCAGGGCATATGGCATACGCTAAGACCAGATCAAGATTGTTATTACAGTTTTATTGGCCCAAATTCTGCAATGATATTAAGCAATATTGCAGGAATTGTGACATCTGCCAAAAACTTGTAAAGAAATGTAAAAACCCACAGGCAAAGTTACAAGTTACTGACTTAGCCAGTCGACCTTTTGAGAAAATATCTGTCGACATAGTGGGCCCTCTTAATCAGATAACAACCAGAGGGAATAAATATATATTAACTGTTATTGATCAATGTAGCCGCTGGCCGGAAGCGATTCCGCTAAAGAACATAACTGCCAATGATATAATGGAAGTTTTCTTCCATATATTTTCACGGATAGGATTTCCAGACACTATCCAATCAGATAGGGGTACTCAGTTTATCGCCGCATCTACTCAAGCTTTCACCAAAATGCTAGGAGTGAAGCAATGTTTCAATTCCCCGTACCATCCTCACTCGAGTGGAATTATAGAAAAGTTTAACGGCGATTTAAAGCATATGCTTGCGAAAGTCACGCAAGAACACCCCAATAACTGGGACGTATATTTACCTGCTATTCTCTTTGCTTATCGCGATGTACCACATGCTAGTACAGGTTTCTCTCCTTTTGAACTTATCTATGGTGCCAAACCACGTGGCCCATTAAGCATTTATCACCAAATGTTAACTGAATCCACTCCTTTACTGAAACCCATATCATCATACGTATACGTTACATCATTGCGTGAAAGAATCATCAAATCTTGTATAATTGCAAAGGATGCACTAAAATTATCTGGTGCTACATATAGACAGTATGCTGACAAAGGTAACAGGACAATAACTTTGACACCTGGACAGGACGTTCTTCTTCTTCTACCTAGTGACAGACACTTATTGACTGATTCTTGGCAAGGACCATTTAAAGTGACGAGACAGATTTCACCTGTAGACTATGAGATCCAAATAAAAGACAAACACAAAATATTCCACGTCAATATGCTAAGACCTTATTACAACAGAGACAACGAACAAGACGACACAACAGCATGTACAGTGATAATAGACCATGAAGATGACGAGGCTAGTGACGAAATTCCAACACCTGCATTAGACACGACAAACTGCTTGAAGGAAATTAAGATCAACCTAAAGTTAACTCAAGCAGAGACAGACAGTTGCAAACACCTCATACAGCAGTACAACGCCATCTTCTCCAACAACCCAGGACAAACAGAATTAGTACAGCATCACATCACACTCACGTCAAATACACCCATAAAATGCAGATCATACACCATTCCATTGCATTACAAAGAACACTTACATCAAGAGATCATCAGCTTAGAAAAAAACATCATTAGACGATCCCAATCCAATTTCTCATCTCCAATGGTCATAGTACGCAAAAGGGACAACACAATAAGACTCTGTGTCGACTACAGAAATTTAAATAAGATAACTCTGTTAGATTTAGAGCCAATGGCGAATTCTGAAGACCTATTGACAGAACTGACAGACGCTAGGTTCTTTACGAAGGTAGACATGACTAAAGGTTACTGGCAAATAGCAGTAGACGAACAGAGCAGACATCTGACAGCTTTTGCCACACCTTGGGGACTGTACGAATGGTGCAAACTTCCATTTGGGCTTGTCAATGCCCCAGCAACATTCGTACGCATGACACGACTTTTACTAGTAGACATTCCTAATATTATTTGCTATATTGACGACATTTGTGTTCACACAAAGACGATGACAGACCACATAAAGACATTAGAACAGACTTTTGAACGCATTAGACAGCACGGACTGACGGTGAAGCCTGCAAAAGTAGACATAGCCTATCAGGAAATATCCTTCTTGGGGTACAAAATATCTAATGGCTTTGTCACGACAGACGATAACATTGTGTCCAAGATACTAAAACTCTCACTTCCGACTACGAAAAAGCAAGTCAGAAGTTTGTTGGGACTTATAAATTATTACAGGCAGTTTATACCAGATTTTGCTGAACTGACCATGGTATTTACTAACCTACTAACAAAAGATCAACCCGAAAAAAATTGTAAGCAATGAATGCCTTAAATTTGCATTCCAGAAAGTATTATCTTATTTTTCTGATAATAGCTTACACAATCCCATCCTGAAATTGCCCAATCTCCATTTACCTTTCAGATTACGCACAGATGCGAGCTCCGTGGCGATTGGAGCAGTCTTGTTGCAGGAGCACAATAACATCCTACATCCCGTGTACTTTGTCTCCCGAAAATTAAAACCGAGAGAACGGGCTTGGTCAACACCTCAGTTGGAAGCCCTAGCTCTAGTGGTGGGTATAACTAAATTGTCCAGATTCCTCCTAGGACGTCATTTTATCGTGGAATCTGACAGTAGTCCATTGAGATTTATCAATTCAGGTGTACCTTCCAACCAAATGATAGCTCGCTGATCTCTTAAGCTTCAAGAGTACAGCTTTGAAGTTCGACACATCGCGGGCAGAACCAACACTATTGCCGATCTTTTGTCCCGTTGTCCGACCGACCCAGTAAGCACAAATGTCTGAGTGCAGTGTGTAAAATACACTCGGACCAACACAGCCATGCATCAGTGAAGGTTTTGTCACAAAAGCTGTGTATGTCTATATGATGTGATAGGGGTTTATTCCCAGTATACATAGTTTCTTATTTTACTATTAATGTAGTGATTGTTGTGAATAATTGTGTAGTGTGTGGTAGAAAGAGAACTTTATTAATTGTACATATTACGAAACAAGAACAGTGCCACTTTCGCTCTCAACTTACCGCAAGCGAACTGTAAAGTTATCCGTGGTAGCTGCATTTGGAACTTATCCACGGATATTTTAACTCCGTGTGTGAAAGTGTGACCTGAACATTGACATCTACACCACTTCAGTCAATCGAAATCCAGAAGTTTTTCCATTTGAGACAACCAACACATGAACAATCAGAACATTGCACATTCCGTTTTACTACATCAGACCGGAACAAGTGTGTTCTACAGATTTTCAACATCAGCTGTTTCGTGTGTACTTCCGGATGATTTAGAAATTTAGTGTAAAAATTAGCAGACGACAAACAAAAGCTTAAAAAGTTATAACACTTCTAAACTATTTACGATTTAATAATTTCGAATACACGAATTGTGTATTAATATTTTTCTTTAAATGTAATCTTAGAATCATATCTTGAGTAAGTTAGTCATACTACCGACATTTTTTTCGCTAGTATGGAAAAACATCAAGCTATGACGCTGAGAAATAGTAGAATTATTGTAAATTATTATATTTCTTAAATGTTGAACTTATGTCCCTTTCATTTGAGTGTTATTACATTATTACACCAAGGGCATTAATTGAAACGTATACGATGATGTATTGTGTATAAATAGCCATGTTGTTGCCAGATTGTTGACATAGCAAAAAGCCATCTACTGGGCATGGTAGCATGTTACCGACATTGCAGACCGACACAAGAACTCCTGGCCAAATGAGGTCAGAGTTTGAGCGTTGAATGCGGCTTATATAAAGCCGTATTCCGGTCTTGCCAGATGTTTTTTGTCTCAAAAAGCATATTATTACTTTTTTTTGAAAGGCTGCGAGGTAATTGCTTGGGAAGCTGTTATTACCGATCTGACTGGGTCAATAATGCAATTAAGGTAATCAGCCATCGAGAGGATGAAGCTTGACGAGTGTTAAAGGTTGAACACCACATGTCTTTAGATACAATGTCCATTTCTTATATGTTTCTATGCCAAGATGTGTGTGTTTATGTATTTCTACATCAATGTATATAACAGAAAGGTTGACTCTGACAGGTTAAAAATATTAACCCAGTATTGTATATAGAGTGTACATGAAAGATGACATCTTTCATGAAGATTTCCCGGGGGAGCATGTCAGAGTCCAATGTAGTGCCAGCAGAGATGCAGGGACATCGTTACGCCCGCCAGGCGAATAGTTCCTAGCAGGGATGCCGGAACATCGTTACGCCCGCCAGGCGAGTATTAGTTACCTGCCTGCGAGGTTGCCGGCTGACAGACAGCCAGCGGTCAGGCAAGGACAAAGCAGGACGCACGCAGGCCTCAGTGAAGCCACTTCAGGTGGACAGGCGCGTTGCGGGAAATAGCCAGACAGCTCTGGGACGTGGACTCGACTGGACGTATGATGGGAGAAAGGCTTGTGTGTTTCTGTGGCCCGAAAGTCGAGCGCTTGTACATCTTGTGAGACTGATTGTAAGCTGTGGGTTGCTTGTAAGTGTATTGTGATAACTTAATGTATTGTGAGGATCATCTCTAGATCGTGATCTGTGAATAAATCCATCGAAACTTCGTGTCGTTGAGTCTCAAGTCAAATCACGTTTTATTTTGTACTGTCTCACATGTGTTAGGTTAACGAGCCAGGTTTAAGACCCTGACATATATAATCAAATGAACGAGTATTATGTCAATTTCCGTTCACTGAGCAATGAAATTACGGAAGATACCACGAAATAAAACAAATAACACCATGACCCTAGTATGGCGAGATATCGTCCTCTGCACAAAAAGGGTGTCCCATGTGGCGATATATCGTCCTTCGGCACAGAATCCGTTAAAGACACAGCCACGTCACAGAACGTTGCCATGGTAACAGTAATACTTACCTTGAGAACAATTCTCTCCAGCGTAACTCTCCTCACACCTACAGCTCGGTCCCGCCCAGCTGCCCACACAGACCCCGTGCCCACACGACGTGGCCAGGCACGCCTCCACCTGACCACAGCCTGGCCTGGCAGGCGGGGGATCATTGTCTGAAAGTGGGGTGTGTGCGGACAGGTCCAGCGGGGTCTCATTGATGCTGACGTCACGCAGACACCCTTGAATGCTGCAGATATAAAGTTAAGTTAGTTGCATATCCGTTACAGGACGTCGCAGTCAATCCTAGTAATGTATGGCTGTATGTGATTTGTGGGCAAGTTTACGTTCAGTAGTTTGCCATTGCTTTCTGAACGACCGGCACTTATACCTTTGTATGGAAATGCAAAACGGACTCCTTCCAAAACGTCCGCAGCTGTGTTTCGTAAACCCTTCGCCACGGAGTTTGCAGATATAAAATACAAGTAAAATCATGTATAACTCTTACGTCAGGCAAGGAGAAATCTGATCATGGATTTGAAGATCACAGACACCACAAGGAAACAAGTGAATATTCTTTGTAGCTGTTTAATATATGACAACCTACCCACACAGTTGTTTCCCCTTGTGTGTAAGATGCATTAAGGTTGATGGACAAACATAACAAGGCCAAACCTAAATCTGCAGTCACAATCTTTCTGCTTGTTTCAGGCATAATTGTCAGTGGACTCAGGTATCTCCATAAGTGCTCAGTATCCTCCCAAAGCTCCCTCAAGGAGCATCTCAAACTAAGTACACAAACTCAGTAGCACAGATGTGAAACCAAATACCCCAATGTCTTTTTCAAAGAACACACAATCGTTAATTTTCGTCTCTGTTTGTTGCAAGCATGTCTGATTGAAACAAGTGATCTGTGTTTGTTGCAAGCATGTCTGATTGAAACAAGTGATCTGTGTTTGTTGCAAGCATGTCTGATTGAAACAAGTGATCTGTGTTTGTTGCAAGCATGTCTGATTGAAACAAGTGATCTGTGTTTGTTGCAAGCATGTCTGATTGAAACAAGTGATCTGTGTTTGTTGCAAGCATGTCTGATTGAAACAAGTGATCTGTGTTTGTTGCAAGCATGTCTGATTGAAACAAGTGATCTGTGTTTGTTGCAAGCATGTCTGATTGAAACAAGTGATCTGTGTTTGTTGCAAGCATGTCTGATTGAAACAAGTGATCTGTGTTTGTTGCAAGCATGTCTGATTGAAACAAGTGATCTGTTTTTGCATGTGTGATTTATTTGTGGACTTCCTAGTCAACTATTACACCCATTCACCGTCACCATCAGACACTTCTATTTCTTACATTTTCTCCAGGCCAGATATGTTACTCCCCAACACCTCACTGAGATCAATGGAGGAGGGGGATGGCGAAGAAGAAGCTGTAGACAGAGAATGAAGAAAGAACGAAGGGAGAAGGAAAGATGAAGAAATGAAGAAGAAAGGACGAAAAAAAAAAAAAGGAAGGAAGGAAAGGATAAAAGACAGAAGGAAGGGAATATAAGGAAGAAAAAGAAGTAAAGAAGAAAGATGAAAAGAAGAAGGAAGAAGGAGGGAGAAGAAGAAAGAAGTATTAAGAAGGATATTTCCATTTTTGTGTTCATACCAGGTCATCTCGGACTGTTATTAAAAATACTGAAATTTCATCAAACATTTAAACACCTGTTGATTTTTATCATAAATATATGATAATGGTATCATACATTTCAAAACTTTCATACATATAAAATGTACTATATCTAAAGCTGCTATACATATAAAATGTTGTATATCTAATTAACATATTATTTTAATTATAAGAATGTTGTCTTACTTAAAAACAATGTTATAGTACATAAAACGAAGCTATCATACATATAAACAATGTTATCATTCATATACAATATTACAATTTGTCACACATAAACAATTTATATTTGTTTCTACCTTTCAGCTGGCAATTGAATATTGCTACTTCTCCATTTTTCGGTGACAGAGTTTTTCAGCAAAGCTCCCAAAAATACAGACCCGGTCACAAGGACAGTAACTCCGGTAGTTCCACTGACGAAACCCAGAGACCTGGCCGTGTCTGACAACACTGTCAACAGAAACAACAACAACAATATAGTTTCAAATCCCGAACAACCAAATAATCAATATAGTCTCAGACTGTCTCTCACAATCCAGAAATAACAAAGTCTCAGACTGTTTCTCACAATCCAGAAATATAGTCTCTGACTTTCTCACAATCTATAAACAATATTGTCTCAGACTCTCTCACAATCCATAAAACTGTCAGCAAAAATATCTAATGGCTGTGGAAATGTGGTTTATGGTGAAAATGCAAAGAATACCATGGACAGACAGAAAAACCAACGAGCAAGTCCTACAAGAAGAAAATGAAAACCATAAACTGATAAGAAAAAATGACGTAGACAGTGAAGATTTCTGGGCAGGTTATGAGAAGAAATAAACTTGAAATCTTATTAACAGCGAGCAAGATTGAGGAGACCACTTGACCACGTGGCATGGTCAAGACAAGAACACGGAGCTGACCCATAACCCTGGAGATCGTATGAGATGGCAAAACATGACCGATCATGCATATCGACATGGCACATGATGATGATAAATTTATGCTATGCAGATTACAAAGTATTAATGGTTGTAAATGCAAAAGATCTTTTTAACATTGCAGTGATCGAGAATTTAATTTAATTTAATTTAATTTAATTACCTAGAATATCAGGAAAACGTACACGATGGTCATGTAAAATGAAAAACATACCATCACAAAGTGATATGAGGAGAGAAGAAAAAATGCATCATCAAATTGATAAATTCAAATACTTGGCTACAGTCACAACATCAGACTGGGGATGCCAGATAGAGATTGAAGGTAGGATAGGTCATGCACAGGCTGCATTTCAAAGCATGTCAAGTATCTGATGTAATAAGTCACTGTCATTGAATGTCAGAATGAGAGTGCTGACATGTTATATAGAACATGTTCTCTTGTATGACAGTGAAACACGGAAAGTGAACGAACAGGTCAGAAAGAACTTGGAGACAACAGAGATGTGGTTCCTGGGACGCATGTTGCGAATATCTGGAACTGCTGGAGTAAATAGCAGCGATTGTCTGGAAGAGGCTAATGGGTTAAGACACTGGGTTGAGACATCAGGTTGAGACACCAGGTTGAGATACTGGGTTGAGACACCAGGTTGAGATACTGGGTTGAGATACTGGGTTGAGACACCAGGTTGAGACATCAGGTTGAGATACTGGGTTGAGACACCAGGTTGAGATACTGGGTTGAGACATCAGGTTGAGACATCAGGTTGAGACACCAGGTTGAGACATCAGGTTGAGATACTGGGTTGAGACATTAGGTTGAGAAACCAGGTTGAGACACCAGGTTGAGATACTGGGTTGAGACATCAGGTTGAGACACCAGGTTGAGACATCAGGTTGAGACACCATGTTGAGACACCAGGTTGAGACACTGGGTTTAGACACCAGGTTGAGATATTGAGTTGAGACATCAGGTTGAGACACCAGGTTGAGATACTGATTTGAGACATCAGGTTGAGACACCAGGTTGAGATACTGGGTTGAGACACCAGGTTGAGATACTGGGTTGAGACACCAGGTTGAGACATTAGGTTGAGATACTGGGTTGAGACATCAGGTTGAGACACCAGGTTGAGATACTGGGTTGAGACATCAGGTTAAGACATCAGGTTAAGACATCAGGTTGAGACACCAGGTTGAGACACCAGGTTGAGACACCAGGTTGAGACACCAGGTTGAGATACTGGGTTGAGACACCAGGTTGAGACACCAGGTTGAAACATCAGGTTGAGATACTGGGTTGAGACACCAGGTTGAGATACTGGGTTGAGACACCAGGTTGAGATACTGGGTTGAGACACCAGGTTGAGACACCAGGTTGAGACACCAGGTTGAGATACTGGGTTGAGATACTGGGTTTAGACACCAGGCTGAGATACTTGGTTGAGCTACTGGGTTGAGACATCAAGTTGAGACATCAGGTTGAGACACCACGTTGAGACATCAGGTTGAGATACTGGGTTGAGACACCAGGTTGAGACATCAGGTTGAGATACTGGGTTGAGACACCAGGTTGAGATACTGGGTTGAGACACAAGGTTGAGACACCAGGTTGAGGTACTGGGATGAGACACCAGGTTGAGACACCAGGTTGAGACACCAGGTTGAGATACTGGGTTGAGATACTGGGTTGAGACACCAGATTGAGATACTGGGTTGAGCTACTGGGTTGAGACACCAGGTTGAGACATCAGGTTCAGATACTGGGTTGAGACACCAGGTTGAGACATCAGGTTGAGATACTGGGTTGAGATACTGGGTTGAGACACCAGGTTGAGACATCAGGTTGAGACATCAGGTTGAGACACCAGTTTGAGATATCAGGTTGAGATACTGGGTTGAGACACCAGGTTGAGACACCAGGTTGAGACATCAGGTTGAGATACTGGGTTGAGACACCAGGTTGAGATACTGGGTTGAGACACCAGGTTGAGATACTGGGTTGAGACACCAGGTTGAGATAATGGGTTGAGACACCAGGTTGAGACACCAGGTTGAGATACTGGGTTGAGACACCAGGTTGAGATACTGGGTGGAGACACCAGGTTGAGATACTGGGTTGAGATACTGGGTTGAGACACCAGGTTGAGATACTGGGTTGAGACACCATGTTGAGACACCAGGTTGAGATACTGGGTTGAGATACTGGGTTTAGACATCAGGTTGAGACACCAGGTTGAGACACCAGGTTGAGATACTGGGTTGAGACATCAGGTTGAGACACCAGGTTGAGACATCAGGTTGAGACATCAGGTTGAGACATCAGGTTGAGATACTGGGTTGAGACATCAGGTTGAGACATCAGGTTGAGACATCAGGTTGAGACATCAGGTTGAGACACCAGGTTGAGACACCAGGTTGAGATACTGGGTTGAGACATCAAGTTGAGACATCAGGTTGAGACACCAGGTTGAGACATCAGGTTGAGATACTGGGTTGAGACATCAAGTTGAGACATCAGGTTGAGACACCAGGTTGAGACATCAGGTTGAGACACCGGGTTGAAACATCAGGTTGAGACATCAGGTTGAGACACCAGGTTGAGACATCAGGTTGAGACATCAGGTTGAGACATCAGGTTGAGACACCAGGTTTAGATACTGGGTTGAGACATCAAGTTGAGACATCAGGTTGAGACACCAGGTTGAGACACCAGGTTGAGATACTGGGTTGAGACATCAAGTTGAGTCATCAGGTTGAGACACCAGGTTGAGACATCAGGTTGAGATACTGGGTTGAGACACTAGGTTGAGACATCAGGTTGAGACACCAGGTTGAGATACTAGGTTGAGACATAAGTTGAGACATCAGATTGAGACACCAGGTTGAGACATCAGGTTGAGATACTGGGTTGAGACATCAAGTTGAGACATCAGGTTGAGACGCCAGGTTGCGACATCAGGTTGAGATACTGGGTTGAGACACTAGTTTGAGACACCAGGTTGAGACACCAGGTTGAGACACCAGGTTGAGACATCAGGTTGAGACACCAGGTTGAGACATCAGGTTGAGACATCAGGTTGAGACACCAGGTTGAGACACCAGGTTGAGACATCAGGTTGAGACACCAGGTTGAGACATCAGGTTGAGATACTGGGTTGAGACACCAGGTTGAGACATCAGGTTGAGACACCAGGTTGAGACACCAGGTTGAGATACTGGGTTGAGACACCAGGTTGAGACACCAGGTTGAGATACTGGGGTGAGACACCAGGTTGAGATACTGGGTTGAGACACCAGGTTGAGATACTGGGTTGAGATACTGGGTTGAGACACCAGGTTGAGACATCAGGTTGAGATACTGGGTTGAGACACCAGGTTGAGACACCAGGTTGAGATATACAGTTGAGACAATATGTTGAGATACTGGATTGAGTCATTGGACTGAGTTACCGGGTTGAGACACAGGGTTGATACACAGGGTTGAGACACTGGGTTGAGTTTCTGGTTAACACAAGGATTGAGAAATGCTAATGTAACAAACACAAGGGAGCTTCAAATGAAAACCTTATATTGTATTTTTTCTTGGCGGTGAATATATTCTGAAAACATAAAGAATAAATATATCTTTTTTTCGATGTAGTCACCACTGCGTTCAATGCAAGTCCTCCAGCGCCGATAAAGTGCTTGGATTCCTGTAGAAAAATCGACTCTGGGGTCACTTCTGGGGTGTGCCTGACCCGGTCGTGAACAGTCTGTCACAGAAGTGTCACCTACCTACTCTTCATACACTCGCTGGACAGATAGGAATGCATCACCATACTGGACCTTCATTCACTGATAAATTTCTATAGGTTTTACCCCTTCACTGATCAAACAACTGATAACAGAACGCTGTTCCTCTATAGTGCAAGTCAAAAGTGGGGCGGCCATCTCTAAACTGTCCTTTATGACGTCACTGTGTTCATCTGCACCGTGATGCCACGCGCCAAACACTCTTGACATCCTTAACAACAATATTGACAGGCTACAAGACAATGGCATGGTTATTGTAATTTATATATAACTTTTAAGGTTTTCATTTGAAGCCCTGTCGTAACAACAACAATTTATAAACAACATAATTTAGCAGTAGCAAGGACGAAAGCACAGTCCAAGGTCACCTTGTATTGTGTATGTGTTGTTGACAAGCTTCAGACTGACCATGACCCAGTTCTGCAGGTGAAGGTCACTGCCCACAGTCGCATTGATGGTGGTGCTGGAGTTGTGGAGGATCAGATGCATCACCAACTGACCACTGTCCAGAATGAGGCTCAGGGCATCCGATGTCACCTAAACACACGTCACAGCGGTCAGCGATGTGTATCAATAAATATAATTACATAGCAGAGGTTACCATGGCAGGTTCAAGGACAAGCATCACACGACCTCACTCTCAATTCGCTTGTCTTAAGGGTGTTCTAAAAATAACAGGGATTTTATGGACTTCTCTCCATTTGTTCAATGTCCCCAACAATAAACATTTCATGGACATCTCTCCATTTGTTCAATGTCTCCACCAATAAACATTTTATGGACTTCTCTCCATTTATTCAATGTCCCCAACAATAAATATTTTATGGACTTCTCTCCATGTGTTCAATGTCCCCAACAATAAACATTTTATGAACTTCTCTCCGTGTGTTCAATGTCCACAGCAATAAACATTTTATGGACATCTCTCTGTGTGTTCAATGTCCCCAACAATAAACATTATATGGACATCTCTCTGTGTGTTCAATGTCCCCAACAATAAACATTTTATGGACATCTCTCCAATTTGTTCAATGTCCCCAACAATAAACATTTTATGGACTTCTCTCCGTGTGTTCAATGTCCACAGCAATAAACATTTTATGGACATCTCTCTGTGTGTTCAATGTCCACAGCAATAAACATTTTATGGACATCTCTCCAATTTGTTCAATGTCCCCAACAATAAACATTTTATGGACTTCTCTCCGTGTGTTCAATGTCCACAGCAATAAACATTTTATGGACATCTCTCTGTGTGTTCAATGTCCCCAACAATAAACATTTTATGGACATCTCTCCAATTTGTTCAATGTCCCCAACAATAAACATTTTACGGACTTCTCTCCATGTGTTCAATGTCCCCAACAATAAACATTTTACGGACTTCTCTCCATGTGTTCAATGTCCCCAACAATAAACATTTTATGGACTTCTCTCCGTGTGTTCAATGTCCACAGCAATAAACATTTTATGGACATCTCTCTGCGTGTTCAATGTCCCCAACAATAAACATTTTATGGACATCTCTCCAATTTGTTCAATGTCCCCAACAATAAACATTTTACGGACTTCTCTCCATATGTTCAATGTCCCCAACAATAAACATTTTATGGACTTCTCTCTGTGTGTTCAATGTCCCCAACAATAAACATTGTACGGACTTCTCTCCGTGTGTTCAATGTCCCCAACAATAAACATTTTATGGACTTCTCTCTGTGTGTTCAATGTCCCCAACAATAAACATTTTATGGACATCTCTCCAATTTGTTCAATGTCCCCAACAATAAACATTTTCAGAGGAAGTGCACTTGCTTCCTCAGACATTGATAAAGCTTTGCCATGAGCAATGAACAATTGAACATATCACGAACTTTAAATATCTTGGCTTCATAATTTACAATAATGGAGGCTGTATAGAAGAGGACAGAAGGAGATTGGCCATAGCGAGGGAGGGAGGCGGGAGGGAGGAAGAAGTGAGGCAGTAAAGAAAGGAGGAAAGAATGAAGGATGGAGGGAAGGAGAGAGGTAGGAAGGAAGGAAGGATGGAAGGGGGATGAGAGGGAGGGAGGGGGGAAGGAAGGAAGGAAGGAAGGAGCAATTTTATGAGAGTGAGGAAGATAAAATTGGTGACCAAAGTTTCCCATTAATGAGAACAATAACTCGCCTTGAAGGTTATATGGAACCAGATAGTCTAATAATATAAACTATGCTGGCAAAAAAAAAATAATAATAATAATAAACAGGCCACAAATACAAACAGCTCACAATATACACAATACGAACAACTCACAGTATACACACATTACGAACAACTCACAGTATACACACAATATGAAAAACTTACAGCATACACAGAATATGAATAACTTACAGTATACAAAATACAAACTTACAGTATACAAAATACAAACTTACAGTATACAAAATACAAACTTACAGTATACAAAATACAAACTTACAGTATACAAAATCAAGCCACTCCGATTGGCCGCGGACACCCACAAGTCAATCTGTGAGATGACAAAGTTGACATCGAAGTGGAGCATGCTGTTGTTTTCAAAGTGGGCCATATTTTGGAGTCCACAAGCGGGACCAGAAAACCCAGGCAGGCAGTCGCAAGTCTTGTTGACCCACAGATCCCGGCAGGTCCCACCGTGGGCACAAACACCCTCCTGGCAGGGCATGTGTGTCTCACAGCCATAGGCTGGTGCTGTCCCATTGGTGCCAGCCGCCTGTGTGAACTGAGAGGCATCTGCCAGATTGACCAGCTGACCATTTATAGTCAGGTTCTGTGGATGAGACAAGGCATGGTTTTAGATATATACTTCAATAATGAAGCATGTAATATCTGGTTAAATGTGCAGTTTACGTGGATGTGACAGTTTACGTGGATGTGACAGTTTACATGGATGTGACAGTTTACATGGATGTGACAGTTTACGTGGATGTGACAGTTTACGTGGACGTGACAGTTTACGTGGATGTGACAGTTTACGTGGATGTGACAGTTTACGTGGATGTGACAGTTTACATGGATGTGACAGTTTACATGGATGTGACAGTTTACATGGATGTGACAGTTGACGTGGATGTGACAGTTGACGTGGATGTGACAGTTGACGTGGATGTGACAGTTTACGTGGATGTGACAGTTTACGTGGATGTGACAGTTTACGTGGATGTGACAGTTTACGTGGATGTGACAGTTTACGTGGATGTGACCGTCGATTCGATTCTTTTAATTCATTAAAATGAGACCAGCATGACCGAATGGATAGAGGCGCTCGTTTTTATACATCCCGGGCGCTAATACCAAGGTCACGGTTATATATATATATTTTTTTTTACTGCGCTCGCTCGCTTTGAACTCAAGAGTAGTCCATAAACGCAACTTCTAGTAGCGCTGGACTGATATTTGCGTGTGGATTCGCTTTCCCTATTACCAGTGTCCTTCGCCATCAGGCGAACCCACTCCGACTTCACAGGTAGTTGTAATTTACGTCCCCAAGGCAAGGTGTAGAATTAAAGTGCAGATACAATTATATATGATGAAAGGTTAGATTAAAGTGCATATAACATTAAATATATGATAAAAGGTTAGATTAAAGTGCAGATAAAATTAGATATGATAAGAGGTTAGATTAAAGTGTAGATAAAATTAGATATGATAAGAGGTTAGATTAAAGTGCAGATACAATTAGATATAAGAGGGTAGATTACAGTGCAGATACAATTAGATATAAGAGGTTAGATTAAAGTGCAGATAAAATTAGATATGATAAGAAGTTAAATTAAAGTGCAGATACAATTAGATATAAGAGGTTAGATTAAAGTGCAGAATTTCAGTATTTTTCTTCTCGGCCCACGATATTCTAGAACGTATTTGTAGCATTTGAGCTCAAAAGTACCAATTATCTTCTTTGGTTATTGTGAAATTGTCATGATTGACATCTATATGTTGCTATTGGAAAGGTTCATGTCTTCAACAATCTTACTTGAACCTGTGCAGTGCGATATGTTCTTAAAACTGTTTAAAACAGATCAGATATAAAATTGAATTGACATACTAAATAACACATTCTAGATAATTAAATGCCAGATTACATCATCACATTAGATGGTAAATGCAATTGCAATAGATGTAGAATGAAACTAGATATGAAATAATACACTGACAGTTGCATATAACACTGAATAACACAATAACACACATGGCTCGCAATACATAAACACGCACAGACTCACATAGACACACACAGGCATACACACACACACACACACACACACACAAACATAGACACACATAGACATACAATAAACACAAGATTCACACAACATAGACACACATAGACACACACAAACGGACATAAACTAGGGGTTTCATGGCAAAGAGGTTAAGCAGCTTGGCTTGGCCCATGAAGATCGCGGGAAGTTTATGGACATGCAGTTCACCAGTGCAGTTTTTTCAGATACCCCAGTGGATCATAAAACCCCTGCTGCAGATTAATTATGCATTCGTCTGGCTGACACTCAGCACTCAGAGAATGTCTGCCTGATCATGCACCAGTGCTCCCCCCTGTCACCTGTCGTCCCTGGGAGGAAGTGGAATCAACAAGCACACTTTTTAAATTCCCTTTCCGCAACTTGGGTTTCTGCCGGACCTTTGTCTACACACCACCTTTCAGTCCCTGGATCACTATCTCTCTCACTTCCTACCATAAGACAATACCGCTTCTCACATTCCTCCGGAACATATCACACCAGCACTGGCTTCGAACAAAATGATAACACATTTAATGCAGAAAAGTGTCAAGTGTGTGCAATGTATGGTATGGAGATATGTGGTGTAGTCTATCGTGAATGTGAGATATAATCAGGTAGTTCAGGATCAGAGTCAACTTTCATCATCGTGCTCCGGCCATACAACTGCACAACATTCAAGATCAGAAGGAGCTCACCCGATGATGTGTCTCTCCGGCCGATTATTGACTTCTTCCTGTATATCTTGGAGAGTTTGGATGTTTGGTCACCAATGGGTGATTGATTGATTGATTGATTGATCTAGGAACCGACATCACAGCATTCGGGACATTCCCATAAGCGCTCCGTCCCCATCCTCAGCAACCAGCGAAGAGTTCCAACACTAATAGTTCCAGTAGCAATCTGATTATATGTCCGTCTCGCCTTTCCTCCGTCGGCCAGATCCCCTCGTCACTCCTCGCTGCCTCATTCTAACCAGACTATGGTGATCCATTTGCTCCTCCGAGGTGTACACATGCTCCCACAAGGCCGCAACCACGTCTGCCTTGTCATGTATCAATACTCCACCAAGTTCTGCCGAGCCAGCCAATCTGTCCGCCTGTTCATTCCCCAGCACACCGGTATGCCCAGGAGAAAAGATACAGGTGATTTGACTAGTTAACGTCCCTTAGGTCGACACATACGGTGAACATGTATCTAATATAATCGAGTGATGAAAGACACAGCCACTGGCCCAATAACATCTCTACTAAACACTGCTGTTCGTCAATTTATGAAATGTTTCATGTCATTAGGGAAAACTTTTATTTAGTTATAGTCTTTCCCCTCCTATACTTCTTCTGGTACTATCATAGTTAATAATTCCGTTGTTGTTTAGAATACAACCACTGATCAGTCTCTCTTCCCGCGATTCACTATCCATACTCCAATGAAACCAGGAAGTGTTGGACCTTCTTTGAGGAACAGGGTTCAATTGTTGAGGTCAGTTAGCACTGCACCAGGGTACTGCCCTTTTCCTCATCTCTGAGTGGTAGGTAAATTCTCTGTTCTAGTGGAACCTGTCGAAGAGAGAACACCCGGTGATAGCAACCCGATTCAGACCCATTATATGTGAGTGTAGGCCGAAGGCCGTGCTCAGACTTTAATATCTAGATCCTCATAGAACCACTCTGGCCCGGGAAGGTTAACCCGGTCAACAAATGCCCGCAGAAGTCGGATGTGTCGGCCTAACGGCGCAAGAACGCAGCTCTGCTGTAAACAGGCACAACGCAATCACGTCCGAAAAAAAACTCCGGATGAACGAAGAAGAAGAACCACTCTGGTATATGACAGAAGCGTTCATCACATTACCTGAGACGTGGTAAGAAAAGGAATGACCAAAGGGAAGCGAAGACACCCCAGTAGACACCCTACCGGAAAATCCCACCATTGACTTTCCCTTTATCCCCCTAAATATCATCCCACTACATTAGTCTTAATCCGCTGAGTTAAACAATATATTACTTGACCTAGTTTAAGCTATGCATCAGCCTACTGTTGCCGACGCTCCTATAATAAGTTCACACAACGCAACCTTACTACGCTAGATTCCTAATCTCTATCAAGTAGGTACCTCACGTAAATTATTCCATGTCAGAATCGAAATCACAACTTCACATTAAGGAAAAAATGTCCGTCGCTGTTCACAACATTAGACACCGTGATTTCTTTTCATATTTTGAAATGGAACAACTCCACCCTCCTGTTTGTTTCAAACCATCCTGCACACTGCTCCCAATTTAGTTATTTTTCAGACAGCCGAGAATGTTGTCTGAGTGACGTCACTGATTTGGCTGGCAACCAAGCTAAGACGGCGTTTTCTCTCTCATCTTTAGATCCGGGTAAAACAACATGCCGACGAGTCTCCTTTGATCCCAGGGAAATCTCAAAGAATCCTGGTTGTGTTTGATCTGATGAACCCCCCCCCCCCCCCCCCCCCCCCCCACAACCAAAAGTTGCAGCGGCCTAGACCGACTGTCTCTGGCCTTTCATCATTCTGGCCGACTACCTCCAGTAATTCCGTGACACCCTCAACAGTGCACACCCTGCCGATCTGTCCGCCTGGTCGTTTCCCACCACACCAGCATGTCACGCGGAGCAGGTCCGACAGACGCTCTCTTTCTTTGATGTTTGAACTGTACGACATTTTCAGCAGCCCGCTCTGGAGAAAGAATACTGAACCATATGATAAAACCTGGTGCAATAAAATAATTACTTGCCTTGAACCTCTTAAAAAATTCAAAACACTAACATACACATGTAGACATGCATACATAAAGACACGCATATAAAGACATGCATGTAAATACTTGCACATAAAGGCATGCATACATAAAGATATGCTCCTAAAGACACGCACATAAAGACAAGGACATAAATACGTAACTTAAAGACATACACATAAAGACAATCCCATAAAGACGTTGGGGCATCCCGCAGCCAATTATTCATCTTTCAAAAAAAGCCGCAAAAAGAGGAAACAACATTAAAAAAAATTGACTTCACAAAAAATTTTGGAGATTGGGACGTAAAACTTAACATCAAAAATGGAACTGAACAAGTGACAATGACTTTGGATTCTTAGAAGGTTTTCCCATCAGACCAAGCTGGGAAAAACATTGGATGAAAAAACCCCCTGACCCCCTTCGCGCCAGGCATAATTAACATATATCCCCATTTCATCAGAATTTAATCGGGGCCGAATTTTTGTCTGAATTCGCTCCTTTGGACGGAGGTGAGAAGAGGTGTGGATAAAAAAATTCAATGGACAAGGAAAAAAGTCGGATCCGAGGTACGTTGTTTACCCCTTTGGATTAGACTAAGAACCGATTTATCAAGTGCAAGTAACGTAAACCCATGTTTGTGATGTCAATTGAAAGTAGGGTTTAAATTTTAAAACCTCCGAAATGTAAAAATATGCTCGACTGTAGATTCTAAGACGCAAAGCCCTTCCCCGGGCCAAAAATTTTCTTCGATGAAACTGCCCCCTCTGATTTCTTAAGATAATTATTAACTTTTGGGAAATGCATTACAAAATTACATTCTATTCTAAAACCAAATGTGAGAAGTGATGATTCGAAGGGAATCTTGTGGCATTTCACAGAAAAAATTTTAACAGATGCTATCACGGTCTACAGTGAAATGACAGTTCGTGTACTAGAACAAGTGCCCCTTTTTCTAAACAGACTTATCTATGCTATTTACAATCTAGAAAGCTGAAAGTGAATCAATCTTTCCTTTTCCCCCTTTGTCTATGGAAAAATGGGGTTTTGGGGAAATAAAATTTTTTATTTATGTCAAATTTTTTAGATAAGAGCACTTAGGAACTGCAATACCGGGGAAATTGTGCTTCGCGGAACACCATCACGCGAAGTGAACTTAAACCCCATTACTCAACATAACTTAAAAACAACCCCACTCATCACCACTCATAAACCCCACAACACAACACTCACATCACAACAAAACAGGTAATGGAGAGAGTTATTGAACACAAAAGAAGAAGTAGTTAATTGGGAAAACACAGAGAATTATTTATACACATTGTGAACCCCCATTAGTAGAAGAAATGTTATAAAGGGATGTCATTTATTTACATGCATCTTGACACCTTCTCACTCTTGTCATTGTCTCACTGTACACTTTCACTGCCCCCGGCCCAATTTAAGTTTTACATACAGCGGGAAAACAAGTTGATAAAAGGGGCGTACACAGTTTTGAAAAACCTCTGCCCACCCCAATTAACCCAACACTGCTTAGAGAGAGAAAAGGGGGGGGGGGGAACGGGTTTCCTACTTCGGGAAAATTTTAGATTTTTTCCGACCTATTTCCCTTATTATTGTTTTGGTAGGATTGTTTATTTTGTGAATACTCATCAGTGATCTTGGTGGCTACATACCAACAAACCCCCCAACCCCATCAGCAAACTAACCCCCTAATCAGACCTGAAGAGGGAACCCAGAGAGGGAGATGAACCACAAGTGGGGATGGGGATGACTTCGCTATGAGCAGAGCATGGGAGGCCTTCAGTGGAGCTATACGGGCAGACCTGCGTGGATCCATCAGTCAATGGACCCTGGCTTACTTTAAACCTCCAGTCACCGGTTAAATTTTCCCCATAGGTTTAAACCAACCCCAAATTTCAGGAAACTGATATGTTTTTTGGTTGAGACACCACTATCATACTTAATATGTACAACATAAAATGTTTACTATGTTTTCACACTTTTTACATTTCATATATTTATGCTTGTATTGATTGTCTGGGACAATGGTCCATGTGCAACTGTTTCTATTACTTTGTGTAAATCACAATAGGGGATGTATGTGCTGACCAGAAGGCTCAGGGCCCGTCAATAAAGATTACATGAAATTTACCTTGTTAATTTGTCAAGTTCAAAACCCATCTGTCAACAACATCTTTGTGGGTCATGTTGTCCAAAAAACTAATGTGATTGATTTTTGTGGGTTTTTATTGTTAAAAGATAAATTAAATAAAAATGACTTTCTAAAAAAGGGGAAATAAAAGACTCCTTTCCGATCAAAATGCTCAACATCCATGTTTCTTCATCAAATCAGGCGGAGAAAATTCTCCTGACTTTTCCCCCAATTTTATAAACTAAAAGGGGGCTCAGGCTAAAAATCATTGGAGAAGGGGCAGATTCCCAATTAGTAAATTACCATTCTTCCAGGGCCCATAATCTATTTTCCCTAGAAAAATATTTTAAAAAACGAGGCCTCCCGATAACTAAATTTTTCATATTCTGGGGTTAGGGAAGAAGAAGAGGATGGGGCTCTACATCTTTTTTTAAGATGGGGCATGCACTACAGTGATCTCCCACTCCCTTCAAAAATTATGACATTTGTGGGCTAATTCCTGGATGGTTCCCAAAATTTCCCCCTTTTAAACAATCACCAAAAAAATACATGAACCCCAGTTTCTTTAGATTTAAAAATTGTCTTTTCTAGAATTTTTAACCGATACCATGTGGGTATTTTATTGACACCACATGATATGAATGACATTTAATAAATAAGATGGTTTACGAATCTTTCTCCCCGGAGAAAGGAAACCAAAGTTCATATTTGCTTTTTACTTCCGAAAAAGGTGCTCCCGGTGAAATAATAGTGTGTATCTACTCTACCACACACTTCTTTCCGAGAAGTGTTTTTATTCCTGTGAAATCTGAACTTAAAGCATTTCATCAACCCCCCCCGGGAAAACTTTCCGTTTTGGGGAAAAACTTTCTAATTTCAGTTTTTTTCTTTACTTTGGGAAATTAAATTTTGTTACTTCAGTGCCTGCTGCCTTGGCTTTCAGCTTGACAGACAACATAACATAGGGTTTTTTTTTAAAGTTTCCATTCTGTTGTATTTTTTGCGTCAGGGACTGACAAGCGTACGCGGGTCCGACTAGCTGCAATTTATTGTTAATCAGAGCCAGCAATAAAATCTAGAAATGGCGGAAACTGCAAAGTTTAGAGCCCAAATAAAAGAAACAGGTAGGAATGCGGTTAGAAAGGCCTTTAGCAGCTAAATATGTTTTGGATGCAAATTTTCCCAAAAGGGGAAAAACTGCAAGCTGAATTGGCTTTTCAAAAAAAAACAGCTTCAGGCTGAATTGGCTGAGAAGAAAAACAGTTCAGGCTGAAATTTGGGTGAGAGGGCCAAAAAAATTTTTAACAGGTTTGGGGGGAGAAAGAGAAACGATTTCAAGCAGATTTGGGGGAGAAAGAGAAACGACTACAGGGTGAAATGGAGATAAAGGGGGAGAGAGAGCTTTAACCCCAACTGGAGTTTTAGGAGAATGGAGATTGAAGTGGAGATCCGGGGAAA
This sequence comes from Cepaea nemoralis, assembly GCA_014155875.1. Taxonomy (NCBI): domain Eukaryota; kingdom Metazoa; phylum Mollusca; class Gastropoda; order Stylommatophora; family Helicidae; genus Cepaea; species Cepaea nemoralis. The sequence continues at coordinate 33,278 of JACEFZ010021095.1, forward strand.
AAAGAGAAAGGGAGTGGTCCTACACCCTCAACCCATCAGGTCGCCAGTGACGAACCCCTCCCGTCTCTCAACTTAATTCGGAGCTATGTCTTTCCTCTGGACCCCTTTAATGAACAGACTGACCACATTTGAAGGTT
>JACEFZ010021096.1:0-21688 GCA_014155875.1 Cepaea nemoralis
GGATAACAATTAAATAACCCTTTCCAGGCCTTGGGGCGTATTGTTTATCTGGTGCCAGCACTATATTTGTTTATGGCAGGCGATGGGTGGCTTGGTCAATGACACGCCGGCCGCTATTGTGTACATTTCCTGGTACCTATTGTAAGCTAGGTCGACATGGGAGCCTAGGTCCATTAACAACAACAACCAATCGTTGCCTAGATTATTCGAGCACATGACTCCAGGGCAGTCGGCAGGTGTGCTAGCCATAGACCAGGAATTGCAGCGTGTAATTGGGGTTGTTTCTGTATACACTGTGCGATGTTGGTTCAAATTATAGTGTTCAAAACAACTGGTGGGGGGGGGGGGGTGTTCATTGGTATATACATTCACTCACGCTCAGATGGCGGCCTCTACAGTGCTCAGAGATTGAAGGCCAAGACCAAAATTAGGAGGGTACTGATCAGAGAGTTGCTTTTTGCAGATGACGCTGCAGTTACGACCCACTTTGAGGAAGAATTGCAATGTCTACTATCTGCATTCTCCAATGCTTGTTCTGAATTTGGTTTAACAATTAGCAAAAAGAAGACACAGATTATGTCAGAAGGTGCACATGGGTTACCATCAATCCTTATTGACGACGCCGAACTAGAGATGGTAGACCATTTTACATATCTAGGATCAGTGGTAAATAGCAAATTATCCCTAGATCAGGAAATCAACATCCGAATTGGTAAGGCAGCAACAACAATGAACAGATTAAGAAAAAGAGTCTGGGAGAACAGGAAGCTTACTGCCAAAACAAAAGTCCTTGTCTATCAAGCCTGTGTCCTTAGTACTCTTCTTTATGGCAGTGAAACCTGGACAACTTACTCACACCAAGAGAAACGTTTAAACAGCTTTCATATGCGGTGTCTGCGAAGAATTCTTGGTATTAAGTGGCAAGACAAAATCACAAATACTGAAGTATTGGAAAGATCAGGTTGTGCGACGGTTTATTCCATGCTAAATCTTCGTAGACTTAGATGGATTGGACATCTTAGGAGTATGGATGATGGTAGAATACCAAAGGACATCTTTTTTGGTGAATTACAGATGGGTAAGAGATCTCAGGGTCGGCCTCTACTACGATACAAAGATGTGTGTAAGCGGGACATGACTGATACAGGCATTGATAATGCACGGTGGGAGCAAGTCGTCTCTGAACGTGTTGCATGGAGGGCAAAGATCAGAAATGGAATAAAGACAAAGGAGAAAATTATTGCAGATAAGTCACACACCGAGCGTGTGAGACGTAAGATGGTGCATGATGGTGGAAATGACCGCGTGTTTACATGCACCCACTGTGAACGGACATTTACAGCGCGAATTGGCCTTATCAGTCACATTCGCTACCGCCATAGGTAAAAGTTACTTATGCCTTTTTAAAGCACAAACTATAGTCTGTCAAGACGGCAAGGTGCCAATGAATGATGAATATCCGAGTAAGTGGGGACATTCTTACATGTGTAAAACTGTACAACTGTACACCCACTGTGAACGGACATTTACAGCGCGAATTGGCCTTATCAGTCACATTCGCTACCGCCATAGGTAAAAGTTATTATGCCTTTTTAAAGCACAAACTATAGTCTGTCAAGACGGCAAGATGCCAATGAATGATGAATATCCGAGTAAGTGGGGACATTCTTACATGTGTAAAACTGTACAACTATCTTAGAACAGTCATAACATCTGGCCAGAGATGAATTGCAGGGGTTACATCAAGAATGGAAATAACAAAAGCAACATAATGCAATATGGAAACTTTACTCGCCTGTTAAAGTACTGTATACAGCGTATACTAGTGAATGCATGTGAAACATGGGCAATAAGCAGGCAAACTGAAAAACATCTAATGGCAAAGGAAATGTATTTTCTGGGGAAAGTGCACAGGATGGCATGGGCAGACACGGAAAAGAATGAAGCAGTCGATCAAGAAATGTATGATAATGGTAAATTTATTAAAATGAATATAGTAGACAGTCGAGAAATTTTGGGTATGCTATGCGAAGAAATAGATTTGAAAACTTAGTGACAGTTGGAACACTTGATGGACAAACACAATGGGAAGACAAAGAGATGAACGTCTGGGTGGCTTGGCCACAGGGCATAATCGGGAGAAGAACACAGACCTGATGCAGGACTCCGGTGATAGTGTGCAATGGCGACCATGACAGCCCGGGCTTATCGACATCGGACATATTGATAAGAACACAGACCTGATGCAGGACTCCGGTGATAGTGTGCAATGGCGACCATGACAGCCCGGGCTTATCGACATCGGCCACATTGATAAGAACACAGACCTGATGCAGGACTCCGGTGATAGTGTGCAATGGCGACCATGACAGCCCGGGCTTAACGACATCGGACACATTGATAAGAACACAGACCTGATGCAGGACTCCGGTGATAGTGTGAGATGGCGACCATGACAGCCCGGGTTTATCGACATCGGACATACTGATAGCCATGATATCCATGACCATGACGATGATGACCATGCTAGTGTTGATGATGATTTTTTTTTAAAATTCGCATATCCTTTACAGGACATCTGTCGGATACGTATGTGATTGATGGCTCAACCCCACAGAGATAAATGATGAAAAATCATTTTTCCCAATGTGATCCTGCCCGTTTAATTAATTTAGCTGTACTGACTCAATTGTTGAGACCAGAAATAGAGTTTTGGAGAACCAAGGAATACCTTTAGGAAATACTGAAAAAGTTGTACTCCCTTTTATACCCAATTTATTCCTTAAGTGGTTCCTTGCCTCTCCTCTACCAACTAATTAATTCTATCTAGGGTAACTTAAAACAATTTGACTATGACAAGTAAAATACAATCAATACATGACATGACCTCAGTTTTTATGATTTAATAAACACAAATATGGATTTTGTAAATTGCATTCAAAATTACAATTTCCTGTCATAAAATAAGGACATATACATATACATAATTATACAGAATTGATGTGCCAATGATAAGGTAGATATTAACAGTTATATTTTTTTCCAGTGGTATGTAATGCTAATCTTTTACTGGTCTGGATGATCTGAAAAAAAAAAGAACTGTCTCCAATCAGGATTCTCCACTTCCAGCTTTGGGAATCACTCCGGCTATCATCAATTGTAGTATTAGTGTTCCTGGGCGTAGTAGAACATAAGTTGGCTCTTGTTTTCCTTTGTTTTGGCAGGTAATTGTTTAAATAAAGATTACCTCTAATATAAGACAAATGGAATGGTTGCAGGTAGATAAGGTTCTGCGCAACTCTATCAAGGGCATCACTCAACCATGTGCTCACTCAACAAGTGCTGCATTCAATCTTCACCAAGTCAGGTCTGGATTGACATAAATAAGACCACTACCTGAAATTCCATCAATCACATAATTCTAACAATATCATAAATATGACATTAGAATTTACATGTAAAAGCCTAAGAACATAACCAGTGAAAACAATCAAATGAATCCTGTTCTTAGAAAAAATAAACCTAGAAGAAAGATAGTCATGGTGTTTTCATGTAGTTATCACCAACATAGTTGTTTGCTCTCACTCCAATCTTCCACTATCAGGGGTTCAAGGTTAACTAGCAGATGTGCAGTTTCATCATCACCTATCCCTGTCCTCAGGTTTATAGAAGTAATACCTTGAGTGATTGGGAATTTGACAATTATGTTGACCATTCTCTTCTGTATCTAATTTTGTTATCTACTTCATCTTTTCCTATTCAAGAAAAATGTTCTCATCCATTAAGGGCTTTTAAAATCAGTTCCCATTGTAATGAGTGCTTGTTTATAAGCAATGTAAGTACATTATGGTATCTTCTTGTATAACATTCAGGTGTATTCTTCATTAAATGCTTTAAGTGAGAAGATTTCGTCCATTCTCATGGATGTAATATTGATTATTATCATCATCATCATCATGGTTTTTATAATCATTGTAATTACAATCATTATCATTATTTTCATAATTATTACATTGTCATTACCATCATCATTATTATCATGCTTATGACATTAGAATTCATTACATTATTCTAACATTATCTTCATAATCATTGTTATATCATTTTCATTACATTACAGTCATCATCATTATCTTTGTAGAACATTATTATCATCACAGTAGACCATATGTGTTAACATGAACTACAAAGTGGGATTTTGCTTAAATTACAAACACAGATGCTGGTGCTATGCGTAATGTGTGATATGGTTTGTGTCGTGCTTAGCACACAAAACTAGATGATAGGGATATGAATGATATTTTATACAAAGTAGTGTTATGCGCCGGAGTGTACTAAATTATTTTTTTTTTAGTTTATGGGGTACACCGAAGCATTTCTCTAGTGATAGGCATGGCATTCCACATTAAAGTTGCCGACTATCATGAGATTGACTGTTGGCTTATACTCCCTCTCTCTCTCAGCATGTAACTTCACTCACTCACTCAATTTCCTCATGCATCAGTCAACATATCCCTCTGTGCATGTGAGGTCACTTCACTCTCTATGACATCATTCATATGTATGGATGATAATTTCACTCAGTCCATAGACACATTCATATTGGTATGGGAAATCGTATAGGAATCATTCATCACACATCCTTCATATTGTCATGTAAGGTGGGTACTTATGTGATTTCCAAACGACAACATAACATGTTTACACCATATGGCATCACATTGAGATATTGTCATGATTTCACTGTGTATCAACCAGATTATGACAATACAGACGGTCATATTCATAGCCTGTGTGCAAAGCCACATTTGGTTTTAACCAGGACAGAAAAACCAATAAAGTCTGACTGCACAGCTGCAGTTGTTTACCAGTTAGATCAAAGACACCGCTCTCCAGCATCAAACAGGAAAATCGTCTTTGACAATCCCCACAAGACGGGAAATTGTAGGCATATGTTGAAAAAAAGGGGGAGGCGACTTGTGCATGGATTGTCCAAAAGGAGAGATAATCTACTATTGTGACATTGATGAAACCCAAGGAAGAGAATTTATTCAGACATGGATAATCTGCCCTTGAACCACTTTTGTTAACATCAAAAGAACGTCACGTGGCCACTCAAGGCTGTTGGGTAAAAACATGCTTTGTTTACAAGTAGTGTAACTCTGAGGATTGACTTGCACGGACGTGTTTGTCACTGCGGTGGATTTAAAAAAAATATCTACCGTGTGCGGAAATTAATTAGATTTAATTGTACACGTGCCTGTTATGGCAAAATGTGGATATGATTTCGAAGACACTGCTGTGTTGTGCTTAAGGTATTGTAGAGAGTATATTTAAGCCTAGTTAATATAAGCAGTAGCCTCGGTAAAACTTGCTAGAGTAATGAATAGAATTAGCTCTGCTAGTGAGAATTGTGTAGTGGGGTGATATTGGGGAAATTGGGGATGGGGAGAATGTACAATGATGGGATCTTCTAGTGATGTCTGCTAGGGGTCTACACTTTACATTTTGCTCTGTCCTGATCTTAACCCACTGCAGACCGGAGTGAAGAACTCCTATGCCCATGACAGAGAATGTTCACTGTCATGTATCTGAGTGAGGCGAACACACCCCCCCCCCCCCCACCAATGGAGGTCAGGGACAGTTGCTATCACCAAATGTGTTGTTCTCTCGTTGACAGGTTCCTTTAGGTCACTCAAGTCACTGAGAATGGAGACCTTGGTGCAGGCAGTTGGTCAACATCTTTTGCACTTAGCCCATGATAAAAAGGGTTTACGGGAACAATCATAAGAGGGATTATCAAACGTCACACATTAACAGAATACAAGAAATTGTTTTCTCCGCACCATTTTTGGAGGAAGACCAATCGTCAAATTAATGTTTCAAACATCACTTGGGAACAGAACAGTAGAAAGTGAATTTCTTTTACACCACCTGGGAAAAGACCAGTGGGCAGTATGTTTACACGAAAGGTGAACAAACAAAGAGATACAGTTATTCCCCATCACATGGGAATAAATCAGTATAAACTTATTAGGAAGTTAGTATAACAATGGTCTTGTGAACAGTAGACACTTGAGACAGGAAGTACATTTATTTCAAAGAACAGTATGTTCGTGTCCTCACTAGACAAGGGTGTTATAAGTATAAGAACAAATTAGACATATATTAACTGTGAGATCCAGACAGGATTTAGGGTCGGACTGTGACTAGTTCTTTTGAGTGATCAAACAGCCACCGGTGGAAATCTACATCTAGCAGGATGGACACATACCTGGGTGAGGTCACCGTGGAATGAATGAGGATATGGTGTGATCCTTTCGGTGATGATAGGGCTGGGCTCTTCAGCTACCTGGTCTATGTCCGCACCCAATAGAAATATTCGACACACACTCCACCCTTTACACACACACACACACCTCTCACACCTATACTCTTGGTTTGATAAATTATTTTGTATTTATTTGTTGAAGCTTGAGTTGTGGAGTATGTTATGTTGGGGAAAAGTGAGAGGGGGCATGATACAAGGGTGAGCGAGAGTAAGAAAGAGGTATTTGCAGACCGACGGAGTTTTGTGGACGGAGTCTGGTGGTTTCTCTAGGACAATAATATTGGGGTAATAAAAATGTAGTGTTGATTCCCCACACTCCAGGGACAACACGAAAGTAAGTAAGGAAGACTTACGGACATTTATTGGGGGCTCGTAAACGTGATCTTTGGACTGTGGGATCTCTCGTAAACGTGATCTTTGGACTGTGGGATCTCTCGTAAACGTGATCTTTGGACTGTGGGATCTCTCGTAAACGTGATCTTTAGATCGTGGGATCTCTCGTAGACGGGATCTTTTGACAGCGGGATCCTCTGACAACGGGTTCTTTAGACACGGGATCTTTTGTTAAAAGACGGAGATATTGTTAGAGAGAGAATCCAGCTAGAGTGAATGTGGATAGGGGTTAGGATACATATCTTACCTGTTCACACTTCACACGTCTGCATAGGTCTGTGGTCCTGATTCTGCTCTTGTCACTGAGTGATTGTGTTGTGTGTGGTCTTAATTATTAGATTAACAGTGATTGTTCATTATATATATATTCCTCTTGAAGATAATCTGCACCCTATCTGCTGACTTACCTGTCTGAAAAATGGCCACTCCTAAATTAACTGGGGCAGAACTAAGGGCAAAGGGGGAAGGAATGGGGTTGTCTGGTTCAGCTTTAACGGATTACATACAGGAAGTGGAGAGAGAGTATCGTCAAGCAGAAAGAGATGATCGGAAGGCCGAATTGGAATTGAGGAAGATGGAGTTAGAAACTAAGAGGATAGAAGCTGAGCAAGCCACTAGAAGGATGGAACTTGAAGCTGAGCAGGCAGCCAAGAAACTGGAAGTGGAGGAAGCTGCTAGGAAACGGGAAGCAGAGCAGGAGGCTCAGAAAAGGGAGCACGAGTACAGGATGAGGGAACTTGAGTTGAAGAGACAATCTAATGGGGAAACTGAGGGTGCAGTTGGAGGTTCCTCAGTCCCAGGCTCAACTTCAGCAGGTGGACATAGTTACCATGCTATGAAGTTTCCTCTAGCAATCTACGAGGAGGACAAGGAGAAGATTGACCAGTACCTTCAACGCTTCGAGGCCATGTCCGTGGCTATGGGTCTGGACCGTGAAAAATGGAATCTCAAGCTATCCCAGGGATTACGCGGGACCGGCTACGAGGTTTATTCTCGCCTGCCACCAGGACATGAGAACAACTATGACGAATTGAAGACGGCTCTGCTGAAACGATTCGAGGTTACGTCACATACCTACGGTAAAAAATTTCGAGTAGCGAAACGAGAACCGGGAGAGTTGTTTGCCGCCTACGGTTTGCGTCTAAAATCCTATCTTCACAAGTGGATGGATTTGGCTGGGTTCGCACATGACTATGAGAGTCTGGAAGAACTCATGGTGGTCGACCAGCTGAAGAAGCAAATGTCAAAACCTCTCAGGACATTCCTGGGAGAACAAGGAGCGGAACGTATTGACCTCGTGACAAAATTAGCAGAACGGTTCGTAGAGGTACATGGGGAGGCCGGGGAAAACCTTCCCACCAACACCAAAAGTCAGGAGAAACATGACAAGAAGAAAGCCAAAAGCTCAGGAACAAAAAAGGGGGAACCTTATGTGCAAAAATCAGAGGATAGTTCAGAGAAGACGAAGGAGGGAAGCAAGAGCTCTTCGAGCTCTACACCAAAACGACAGTGGTCGGAGAAGTGGTGTTCAATTTGTAAGTCACCCACTCACAATACGAGGGACTGCAAATCGAAGGCTAAGAGCCCTCACTTCGCAGCATGTCAAGTGACTTCCAAGGAGGTTGTCACGGAAAATGTCAAAGTCAGCAAGAAGGCTCGCCATCAGGAGAGCTCACTCAAGTCCGGCACTAGAAAATCTAGGACAGGGAAATGGTGCAACCAATGCAAGTCAAACACGCACAATGCTATTGACTGCAGGGGAAAGTCAGGAGACTCTAAATTCATCGTGTGCCCCGGGGGACCTAAGGTGGAGCCCACTGAACAGGTCGAGGCCGACGAAGAGACTCCAGACCAGGAAAAACCACCTGTAGTGGAATTGGTAGAGGTTAACGGTCGTCAAGTGGAGTGTTTGTACGACACAGGACTGGACGGGGAGGCCGTGATTTCCGCGGATCTGGTACACCCAGAACAATTCACAGGTGAGACCATGGAAATACAGCCTGCACAGAAGAGTGCTGTAGCCATGAAGTTGCCCATTGCTAACGTGGAGATTCGGTCAAGATATGTCACCGGCACAATCAAGGCTGCTGTATTGACCGATCCCATTTTCCCAGTAATCCTTGGTTGCCGGTATGTCTTTCTGGGAATGTCCAGGGAGCCAATCCATATGGGAGCAATACAGACTCGCTCTCAGACGAGAACGGAAGAGGCAGAAGCAATTGTGACTAACCCACTGCCGGGGGAGCTACGAACTGCCCAGAGTGAGGATGATACTTTACGTCCTTGCTACAAAAAGCTGCAGAAAAGTGTTGATCCACCAGGACGGGGTCAGTACTACATGAAGAACAGGATACTCTACAGGAGAGCAGGAAGGGGAAACAACCTATACGGTCAGTTGGTCGTTCCGAAAGCTCACCGGTCCCAGATTCTTCATATGGGGCATACCATCTCCTTTAGTGGACACATGGGTATTGCCGCCACCATGCAGCGGATTTCCTGCCACTACTATTGGCCGGGAATGACAGAGGATGTGCGTCGGTATGTGAAGTCATGCCCTGAGTGCCAGAGGGTGGCACCGAAACACTGGACAGCACCGGTGGTCTTGGGTGAGATGCCCATTATGAACTCTCCTTTCGAGAGGGTAGCCATCGATATCGTGGGTCCACTTCCCAGGACTAGGAAGAGGAACATGTATATACTCACAATGGTGGATTGCTGTACAATGTGGGGTGAAGCCATACCGTTGACCACGATTGACTCGAAACGAGTGGCGGATGCACTGATGGAGGCCTTTACAAGATTAGGCTTTCCAGATCAAAATTCTGACGGACAATGGGTCCCAGTTTTGTGGAAAACTCATGGAGGAGGTATTTAGAGTGTTTCACTCTAACCACATACATACCAGCCCTTACCATCCTCAAGCCAATGGACAAGTAGAGCGTTTCAACGGCACGTTGATGACAATGCTCAGGAAACTGGCGCAGGAAAAACCTGATAGGTGGGATGAATATATCCCAGCAGCACTCTTTGCCTATCGGGAAGTTCCTCATGGCTCAACAGGACTACCACCCGCTACGTTGCTGTTTGGTCGTCCAATTAAAGGACCGTTGGAAGCCATGTTGAGGAGTTGGACTGAAGAGGGAACGTCAGAAGAAGTGATCTCTTCCTATAAATACGTGGAGGAACTAAAAGAAAAACTCCACAAAGGATGGACTCTGGCAAATCAAAACTTGAAAAAGGCCAGGAAAAGACATGCGGCTTACTACAACCGTAGGTCTAAAGACAGATCTCTAGAGGTGGGAGACAAAGTTTTGTTGCTACTCCCAACGGGAAACAACAAACTGGAGATAGGTTGGCAAGGACCATTTCCCGTGGAAAGGGTGATATCCAGAACCAACTACCAGATCCGGATCCGGGGAAAGTCGAAGATTTTCCATATCAATCTCTTGCGGAAATACGAAGAGAGACCCGGAGAAAAAGCAGCTCACCTCATGGCAATGGCAGTTGCAGTGGAGACAGAAGTGGGAACCAGCGAGGGCAGGGAATATCCCCTGGTACACCAGGAAACCTACAAGGATGTGCAGGTGAACCCTGATCTGACCTCCCAGGAGAGGGAGAAGATAACCCAGGTTCTCAGGTCTCATAAGGAGATACTGACTGATAAACCAGGACGAACGAGGTTGGTGGAGTTCGAGATGACGTTGACCACACAGGAGCCTGTTCGCCAAAAGGTTTACCCAGTGCCCTTCTCTAAAGAAAAGGCCCTGGAGGAGGAAATACAAAAACTGCTGGAGGATGACGTGATTGCACCATCCACATCCCCATACAATGCGGGGGTAGTTTTGTTACGGAAACCAAGTGGAGAACACCGGTTGTGTATAGACTACCGACTTCTGAACAGTCATACACAATTTCAGGTGGAACCTTTGCCGAATCCAACGCAGTTATTCGCTAGGCTCCATAAGGCTCGGTACTTTTCAAAGGTGGATCTGAGTCGGGGGTACTATCAAATACCAGTCAAACCGGAGATTCGACCACTGCTGGCCTTCACTACACCCAGTGGACACTACGAATTCAAGGTCATGCCCTTTGGACTCAGCAATGCACCTAGTGTGTTTACACGTATGATGAGGACTTTACTAGATCCTTTACAGGATCCGGCCATCATCTCATTCATGGATGATATTCTGATTTCCAGTGACAGCTTGGAGGACCATTTGCAATCCTTGGAGAGAGTGTTTAATAGACTCAAGGAAGCAGGGCTTACCGCTCGTCCAACCAAGTGCATGATTGGTTACCAGACTCTGGAATTTCTAGGTCACACCATCACGCCAGGACACATTGTCCCAGAAGAGAAGAACCTGGAGAAAATCAGAAATGCCCCAAGGCCAAAAACGAAGAAGGACGTGCGATCTTTTCTCTCGTTGTGTGGATTCTACCAGAAATTTATCCCACATTTCACTGAACTGGGAGCTCCATTGACGGAAACCTTGAAAAAGGGATTCCCGGACCAAATCATTTGGACACCAGAATGTGAGACTGCCTATAGTCAGTTAAGGAGGCCTTGGTCAGTAAACCTGTATTACAGCTCCCGAACCTTTCCAAACCATTTGTGTTGAGAACTGATGCAAGTGGGATTGGGATTGGGGCAGCTTTGTTACAGGAAGGGAAAGACGATGCTTCGGTTTTGAAACCTGTGGCATACGCAAGCAAGAAGCTACTCCAGGCTGAGAGGAATTATTCGACCGTCGAGAGAGAGTGCTTGTCTCTCGTATGGGCCGTGCAAAAATTCCAGCCCTATTTGTATGGAGTTAAGTTTCGGGTCCAGTCAGATCATCAGCCCCTGATGTTCCTGGCTACTTCTCAGAAGCTCAACGCCCGTTTGATGCGGTGGTCGTTGTTACTTCAACCCTACAATTTCACAGTGGAATATATCCCTGGGAAGGAAAATGTTGGAGCGGACTTCTTATCAAGACACCCAGCTCCTGAAGAAGAGGAATGAATCATCTGGATTGAATTCACAGTGGAGAAGAGTGAGATGGACTACTCTCTTAAGAGGGGGCCTATGTCATGATTTCACTGTGTATCAACCAGATTATGACAATACAGACGGTCATATTCATAGCCTGTGTGCAAAGCCACATTTGGTTTTAACCAGGACAGAAAAACCAATAAAGTCTGACTGCACAGCTGCAGTTGTTTACCAGTTAGATCAAAGACACCGCTCTCCAGCATCAAACAGGAAAATCGTCTTTGACAATCCCCACAAGACGGGAAATTGTAGGCATATGTTGAAAAAAAGGGGGAGGCGACTTGTGCATGGATTGTCCAAAAGGAGAGATAATCTACTATTGTGACATTGATGAAACCCAAGGAAGAGAATTTATTCAGACATGGATAATCTGCCCTTGAACCACTTTTGTTAACATCACAAGAACGTCACGTGGCCACTCAAGGCTGTTGGGTAAAAACATGCTTTGTTTACAAGTAGTGTAACTCTGAGGATTGACTTGCACGGACGTGTTTGTCACTGCGGTGGATTTAAAAAAATATCTACCGTGTGCGGAAATTAATTAGATTTAATTGTACACGTGTCTGTTATGGCAAAATGTGGATATGATTTCGAAGACACTGCTGTGTTGTGCTTAAGGTATTGTAGAGAGTATATTTAAGCCTAGTTAATATAAGCAGTAGCCTCGGTAAAACTTGCTAGAGTAATGAATAGAATTAGCTCTGCTAGTGAGAATTGTGTAGTGGGGTGATATTGGGGAAATTGGGGATGGGGAGAATGTACAATGATGGGATCTTCTAGTGATGTCTGCTAGGGGTCTACACTTTACATTTTGCTCTGTCCTGATCTTAACCCACTGCAGACCGGAGTGAAGAACTCCTATGCCCATGACAGAGAATGTTCACTGTCATGTATCTGAGTGAGGCGAACACACCCCCCCCCCCCACCAATGGAGGTCAGGGACAGTTGCTATCACCAAATGTGTTGTTCTCTCGTTGACAGGTTCCTTTAGGTCACTCAAGTCACTGAGAATGGAGACCTTGGTGCAGGCAGTTGGTCAACATCTTTTGCACTTAGCCCATGATAAAAAGGGTTTACGGGAACAATCATAAGAGGGATTATCAAACGTCACACATTAACAGAATACAAGAAATTGTTTTCTCCGCACCATTTTTGGAGGAAGACCAATCGTCAAATTAATGTTTCAAACATCACTTGGGAACAGAACAGTAGAAAGTGAATTTCTTTTACACCACCTGGGAAAAGACCAGTGGGCAGTATGTTTTACACGAAAGGTGAACAAACAAAGAGATACAGTTATTCCCCATCACATGGGAATAAATCAGTATAAACTTATTAGGAAGTTAGTATAACAATGGTCTTGTGAACAGTAGACACTTGAGACAGGAAGTACATTTATTTCAAAGAACAGTATGTTCGTGTCCTCACTAGACAAGGGTGTTATAAGTATAAGAACAAATTAGACATATATTAACTGTGAGATCCAGACAGGATTTAGGGTCGGACTGTGACTAGTTCTTTTGAGTGATCAAACAGCCACCGGTGGAAATCTACATCTAGCAGGATGGACACATACCTGGGTGAGGTCACCGTGGAATGAATGAGGATATGGTGTGATCCTTTCGGTGATGATAGGGCTGGGCTCTTCAGCTACCTGGTCTATGTCCGCACCCAATAGAAATATTCGATACACACTCCACCCTTTACACACACACACACACCTCTCACACCTATACTCTTGGTTTGATAAATTATTTTGTATTTATTTGTTGAAGCTTGAGTTGTGGAGTATGTTATGTTGGGGAAAAGTGAGAGGGGGCATGATACAAGGGTGAGCGAGAGTAAGAAAGAGGTATTTGCAGACCGACGGAGTTTTGTGGACGGAGTCTGGTGGTTTCTCTAGGACAATAATATTGGGGTAATAAAAATGTAGTGTTGATTCCCCACACTCCAGGGACAACACGAAAGTAAGTAAGGAAGACTTACGACAATTATCACCCATTCATCAGACACAATTATATCTGTATGGATGACAATCATGCATATGTAGGTGCTTTACACAGAATACATTCACAGATTCACCAAGAATGACATTACAAGGGAATCTCATCCTTCAATCTAACTTGTAGTCATGCATGCTGGTGTGTTTTATCAAATGATACATTCACATCTGTTTAACAATGATGAAATCACACATGAATCCTCACAGACATGCTATCAGCAATGACATAGTGATCATTGTGATCTGTAACAGAGCACCATCTCTGTTAGTGGGTTAAGAGGTGATGTACAAAGACTAGGCACGGTTGAGCATCCCGTAAAAACGTAACTAGGGACGCTCAAGCCGTGACGCGGGGGTTAGAGATGTTAGTTACTATCTGGACCTTGAATTGACAACATCTATTGTAATAACAGAAAACCTCTTGTATGCTGTTTTATATTATACGATGTATTCATTCAAATTAAACATATGAAAAATACAACCAGGACTTCGTTTGCATCTGCCATATAACTGTTGCACTGTTATATGAGTAGATTTGTTGCCGCTATCCCAGGATTTTGGACTTGGTTGTTGCAGACACAGTGTGAAGTATTACGAAAATATGCGGCACAGCGGAGGACTTTCGTTGAACGTCTTTTCTCAAGTTGCTTTGCGTTGCTACAACAAAAACGTTACCACAACAGATATTTTGCTGGATATATCGAGTTTTACTGACTGAGTGAATCTTGTCAGAAGCCGCAGTCAAAGGATCCAGACCTTGTCAAAGGTTGCAACTCATATTGGAACCACCGCAAATCGTTTTACTGAGGCTAGTTGATTGGAGCCGCCATACATCTTATCATGAATTGCTGGATGGAGCTACCATCGTAGGCTGTTTGTCAGAATTGCCATCATCGTGTCCTGGAGTTACCTGGCCGTTGTCCTTGGGCGTCACTATGCTGTAAGTCTTGACCTGCTGTTATCGGGGCTGTTGATTGACCTTGGCTGCCTGAAGGAAGTCACTTACTTGAGCTGTCCCAGACTGAAGAAATTTTGCTGCTTTCGAAAACAAAACAGCAGCAACTAATCTGAACTTTGGGAGAAACCATAGCTCATGAAGATGTCTGTCATAAAGAATGCGATTTACTTGATTTGGACTTTTCGGACGCGGGTGGGCATAATGGGTTGCCGTCCTGCTGAAGAAGAGAACCTATTGTAATCGCTGCGTTTTGGAGCTTCAATCGTTTCAAATCCAGACGTGCCCTTTTTCGGGTGAAGTCCAGACGTGCCCTTTTTCGGGTGAAAAGAAGCCACAAATCCGAGGTGCCCACCAATGGGTAAAATGAAGAGTCCAGAAGTTTTCCTTTCTCTATGATGGAATCGAGAAACACAACATGCTCGTTTTTTTTTCCTGTGAAGTCTACAATTGTCAAGCATAATCGTCAGTCGGCATGTTTGGACTTTCCTTTTGGACTCGTAGAAGATATATCCATGAACGGTATTTAAGTGAAATTGATTTAACTAATATAACATAACATTGTGTGTTAAGTAAAGTTAATTAATTAATTAGAACACTTGATTTTTATAGGACGAAAAACAGATGCTTACGTCCCTTGTCTAGTTCAAATACGCCTGCAGTTGTATACTTATTGATAACTATTAACTATATTATAATTGTGAATTTGTTTATATAAGTTGTATAGCAAAACTATTTCAGCATGGCAGAGGAACAAGTTTCGTTAACACAGGTATTTAACTGGAGTAAGGCACGGCAATAGGCAGACTCAACACAGCAATAAAGCAACAAGGAGTAGGGACAGAGATTGAAAATTTAGTGGGCAGGCGAAAGATTTCAAGAAATGGATGACTTCGGTGGAGAAACATGCATTCTTGGTAGCGGCAACGGATGAGGAGAAGATGAAAATTGCTTACCAGGCCACTGTAGCACCGGTTTCGGATCACATTAGAAGAAAATTAGAAGCTAGAGTAGATGAGACATGGGAGCAGTTTAAGGATGACTTAGCCCACAAGTATGCTGAAATCACAGATCCTCAGCATGCGTTTTCAGTGTTAAGACAATCCAAGCAAAACACTGGAGAAACTGTGCAATTATTTAGTGATAGGTTGATTAACCTAGCTGAGGAGGCATTCCTGGGACAGAACGTACGAGGGGAGGAAGTGGAACGAATGTTGGTCGGGATTTTTGTAGACGGTATAAAGTCAGATGGACTGAAGTTTAAATTAATGAGAGAAAACCCTGAGAGATTATCACAAGCTGTGGATATAGCTGTACAGGAAGAGAATTTGAGACGAAGATTTAGACTGAGAGTAGGACGAGAAATAGGAACTAGTCGGGAGGATAGGATTGAAGAGCCCATGGAGATCGGACAAGCAAGGTTCGGATGGAATAGAAGAGGAGGAATACAGACGTTGCAGGGAGGTAATGAAAATGCTTATGATAGAAGAAGACAAATGAGAAATCCTATAAGAGAAACGGTAGGTAACACAAATATAGTCTGTTGGGATTGCGGACAACACGGACACATTTTTAAATTCTGTGGTAACAGGCGTGTTCAGTCGAATACACAAAATAGAAATGTTAATAACAGATCAAATAGGAATTTTGAAGATAGACAGAGGAATTTTACAAGGCCAAAAACGCAGGAAAACCGGAATCCCACTTACTGAATAGAACCTGCGGTAAGAGGGAAGATAACAAGGTCCCAAGAATTAAGGAATATTTTAATGACGAGTATAGGAGGACCAGTAGAAAGTGGTCTCAACTGGGTGAAATCAAACAGTTTTCAATAAATAAAACGGACCCCAGTTCATGCATAATAGAAATAGGGAAATATAGAATTCGGACATTAATTGATTCGGGAGCTCAAGTTAGTGTAATCAAAGAAAATTGTTTATACAAAATAATAAAAAAATTGTAAAATATTCAGGAGTCATGACACTCTTCACTCTGTTACAGGACAAAGGTTAGATGTAGTTGGCCAAACAATGATTAATTTCAAATTAGGAGGAATCAACGTAAGACACCTTTTTCACGTAGTCAAAGAGTTAAATAGGAACGTGCATATAGGTAGGGACTTCTTACTGAAAAACGGTGTAAGACTTTTTTTTTTTATCTGCACTTAAGATTCCAGGGCGTGTATGTAGATTTAGAAGAGGACATGCACATATCAGCACTGGTTAGGGTTAAAACGTCCACGACTTTAAAACCACAGACGGTTAATCTGATACAGGCGAAAGTGAAAAGAAATCCGTATTATTTAGTAGGACATACAGTTAGAATAACAGAGTTACAAAGGGAGATAATAGATGAACCTGGTCTAGAAGTTCCAGATGGAATAATGACATTAGATAATCACTTAACTTTTCCAGTAATGATTATTAACAACACAGGCAAGGAAATTAAATTGTACAGAGGATGTGTAATCTAATAGACTACAATGGCTGGGGCATATAGAAAGAATGGAAGATAATAGGGAAACAAAACTCGCTTACACTCAGGAAATAAATGATCGTAGACCCCGAGGTAGACCAAGAAGGCGGTGGAGAGATAATACATGTACAGACCTACAAGCACTTGGAATCAACGACTGGCAAGAGAAGGTCCACCAGAGAGACGAATGGAGACGGATTGTATTTGCAGCAAAGAACCTCAATGGCTCGGAACGCTAAAGAAGAAGAAGAGAAGAAGAAGAGGATGTGTAATAGCCAAATTAGAACATGATCCTAACAGCATATTAACAACAGACAGAGTAGAAATGCCGAGAATTAATTATCCAGAAACCCCTATAGAAAGAATCAATACCAGAAATAGACGTGGAAGAAGATCGAACGTGCGGAATGATGAATTGATCCATCCATTCAGAAACATACATCTCAAATATATTCAGTAGACAAAACAACAAGAGAACAAGAATTATTAGCACAGTTAAAAGCTCCACCGGAAAATAAGGAAATATTAGAAAAACTTGTAAAAGAGAATCAAGATGTTTTTGCAATTAATGACTTAGAATTGGGGAAGACCAAAACAGTCACTATGGAAATAGATACAGGAAATCACCCACCAATTAGTTTAAAACCGTATAGAACTCCCTTAAGGAATAGAGAAATTGTCGAAAAGGCAATAGAAGATATGCTAAAAGCAGGAATAATAACAAGATCGAAGTCAGAATGGTCATCTCCGATTGTCATAGTGACCAAGGCCGATGGTTCACACCGATTCTGCTGTGACTACAGGGCGTTGAACAAAATCACTAAGAATGTAGCTTACCCATTGCCGGTGATCGACGATATTTTAGGGTTACTTAATGGGTCTACCTTCTTCACTACATTGGATGCAAGGTCAGGATTTTGGTGTATCCCTATGTCCACAGATGCTCAAAAGAAAAGTGCTTCCTGTACACACGCAGGTTCTTACGAATTTTTACGAATGCCTTTTGGGGTCAAAACTGCGCCTTCTCACTATATGCTATTAATAAATCAAGTATTAGAAGGCATGCAAAAGTTCGCATTAGCATATATAGATGACATTTTGATCTACACAGCAGGAGACGTACAGGACCATCTGAAGCATGTAAAATTGGTATTTGACAGGTTAAGACTACATGATGTTAAACTGAAACTCTAAATGTGAATTTCTAAAAACATAAACTAAGTACCTGAGATACATTATTGATAGAGAAGGAATTAAACCAGATCAGGATAAAGTAAAGGCTATTAAGGAATTGCCTGCTCCAACCAACGTAAGAAAAGTTCGTGCTTTTATCGGTACATGTGGGTACTATTGTCGTTTCATTCCAGGTTTCTCAAAAATAGCAGAACCCATCACTAACCTGACTGGCAAATACGCTAGATTTAAGTGGAATGATAAGTGTCAAAGAGCATTTGAGTTTTTAAAAAATAGTCTAACAGTAGTACCATTATTAGTGCATCCAGATTTAAACAAACAGTTAATTTTATATACTGATGCTTCAGATAATTCTATAGGAGCATGCCTCACTCAACCATATGAAGGAGAAAATTCAGGAATTCCAGGAGTTAAGAACGAAAGACCAATTTATTTTCTATCACACAAATTTAGTAAATCTCAGAAGAAATGGCCAATTATAGAAAAAGAGGCATATGCTATTCACTATGCTCTTCAGAAACTTAATTATTATTTACATAACGCCAATTTCATTATTAGAACTGACCACATGCCCTTAAAATCTTTATTGGAAGCTCCAGTACAGAACAGAAAAATACAGACATGGGCGTTGAATTTGCAGGGGTACATGGCAAAGATAGAGTACGTAGCCGGTAGGGACAACACCTGTGCAGATTTATTATCCAGAATCCCGTATCCAGAGACATCAGGAAACACTGAGGATGATGGCGAACCCGAAATAGACGACCGAAACTGGCAAGTAAATATATTAGATTCTGCCATATTAAGTAGAGAAGATTTTAGGAGTTCACCGTCGGATCAAGAATCTGAACCTATAGCGGAAGACCCACGTTTAATGCAATTTAATATGAAGGAAGAACAAGAATTAGATCCGAAAGTTGTAGAAATAAAACAGAAATTGAACGAAACGGGTGAAAACAGTTGTAAGAAAAATTTTCTAGTCTTGCAGGATCACGATCAGTTATATTACGTGAATGAAAGAAGCGAACAGTTGAGAAAATACATTCCAAAACATTTGGAAATTGAGATTCTAAAGGCATATCATGATGAGAATGGTCATCTTGGTCGTGATAAGTTAGTAAAAGCACTCACTAATAAATATTATTGGCCAAATTTATTTAAAACTGCTTGTAAGTACGTCCATGCGTGTGAGAAGTGTAGGTTAAGAAATATGAAAACGATCAAATGTCCCTTACAAGATACTGACATTCCTCAGTTTCCAATGCAGAAAGTGAGCTTAGATATATCAGGTCATCACCCTAGAACACTATCGGGGAATGTATATCTACTTCATATCGTGGATTGCTATAGTCTATGGCCGGAAGTCTATGCGATTACGGATAAGAGCGCAGATACCATCATTAATATTTTTCTACAGAAGTACATACCAAGATTTAGTTGCCCACAGATCGTACTCACAGATAATGGTAAGGAGTTTGTGAACAAGAAGTTCGAGAAGTTATTACAGGATTTGAATATAGGCCATATAAAAACTTCATATTATAGACCTTCTTCAAATGCGAAGAATGAGAGACAACATCGGACATTGTATAACATAATAGCAAAAATTGTGGAGGAACATGAAAAAGATTGGGACCTTTTCTTAGGATCTGCATTAAGCGCGATACGCACGAATCAAAATGAGGGACAGGTTTTTCACCATTTTACTTATTACACGGAAGAGAGCCTATACTCCCAATTGACAATTTGTTAAAACCAAGACGTAAATATATGGGGGAGGATTTTCAGGAAGTTATTATACAAGAAATGCACAAAGCGCATGTAAGGTTAAGAAACAATATACTTAAAGCCAGGGAAAGACAGAAAAAGTACGCAAACAAACATACACAACTACAGGAATTTAAAGTAGGTGATAGAGTTTACTATAAGAAGCATAGAAGAAACTCCAAATTTGATGCTAATTGGATTCCAGGTTATTATATTTTAGAAAAGTTAGGTACTGTATCATACAGTATAAAGAACCAAATCACAGGACATGTGGCACGGGCACACGTGGAACATTTAAGAAGAGATAATGAAGATAAGAGAAACAATAATAATAATTATTATTCAGACGGCTTATACTCAGGTGGACAACTCGTCAGACGAGTTAAATATACAATACCCCCAGATTTTGGAAAAGATCCGGTACAAAGTCAATTAATAACAACACCAGTTTACGATGATACTTATGAACAGGCAGAAACAATACCGAAAACTTTGATGAAGGAAGAAAGGAATACGTATGATGGTTATGATAGTGTTGAATCTATGGAGGAAGAGGTAACCGCTCCATTTAAAAATACCATACAAGCAGTGAAAAGGAGAAGAGAGAGACAGAGAAATAGAGAAGTTAAAAGACAGAGGAGAATGAGAGAAAATTCATCAAGCGACGAAGATATGCCACTACTTGAAAGATCGTTAAGAAACTATGATAGACAGATTAGATTAGATATAGAAAGAAAAAAATTAGCGGCTGCTAACAACAGACATACAGATGAAGAAGAAGGAATGGATGAAAATTCAGAATCTAATAGAGATAGTAGCATGAAGGAAAATGTTTCTTTACGGGAAGATGAAGACATTGATGTGGAGATGGCACTTATACAGAAAATCTAGAATTACTGAAGAAATGGAGATATGGTAAATAGATTGATAGAATATGCTGCAGATAGCAGGATGAAAATTTTGTGGTTTGAAGAGGAAATTAGTAATTGATGAAATACGGTAGCTGTGAATTACAGATGAATTATAGAAACAGATTGGCAAATAGCCTGATTAATAGTTGTTGTGTAGTTGTCTTGATGAGTAAACATGATGTTGTATATTTTGGTAATAAGTTAGGTAATATGGATGTCAATTCTCGTGTGGTCTTGAAGATGTATTTTTTATTGCCATTTGATTTTGAGATTTGACTTGTTGAGTTTTCTTAATAGATAATAATTTATTATTCGTCCAAAAAAGCGACTAATAATGGATAGGATATATTTAAAAATGGTTTCTTTTGTTTCATCATGTATGTCATATTATTTTGAATAATGTCTTTCTTTGAATTGGTTGATTACCTTTATTTAATATGAGGGGAATGAAAATTATCTTCAAAACGTTGGGGGGAACGATATCCTGTTTTGACTTCGTTTTGGTTGGCTCATGAATTGTGGTGTTAGTTGAATTGTTTTGTGTATTGAATAGCATTTACCCTTGTTTACAAATGAGTTGAAAATTGTTAAAATTTTGTTCACTAAACACTTATTGTTTTGTTTAGAA
>JACEFZ010021096.1:21711-24211 GCA_014155875.1 Cepaea nemoralis
CAGAGGATTTGACGTCAGTGAATCCACATCGCTGTCCAGGATGAAAGACTTGGGAGTAAGAATCGGCACGGACAGACGCGAGAGGTACATCGGGAAAACAAAGCGCCTCGTCAACCAACACAGAACTGGCACTATTAGCCACCGGACGCTGATGCATATGCTGGGGGGGGGGGGGGGGAAGAATCCGAGCACCTATGGACATGTCCGGAGTGCAATGAATATACCCCAACTGATAACTGAAATGATTATGTGTCCGTCTGGTCTTTACTCGGAGTCCTGAGTGTCGGCCAGATCCTCTGGTCACTCCCAGCAGCACCATTTTTTTCCCAGCCGTGATAACCTATCTGTTCTTCTGCAATATACACACGACCCCATAGGGTCCCCGACAACGTCTGCCTTATCAAGCACCAATACCCCACGGAGCGGTACAAACCCAGCCAATCTGTCCTCCTTCTCGTTTCCCGCCACACCAGCATGTCCTGGCGAAAAAATCCATCAGATGCTCTCTATGTTGATTGATTGATTGATTGATTGATTGATTGATTGATTTAAGAACCGACATCACAGCATTCGGGGCATTCCCATAGGCGCTCCGTCCCCATACTCAGCAGCCAGCGAAGAGTACCAACACCAATAGTGCCAGTAGCAATCTGATTATATGTCCGTCTCGCCTTTCCTCTAAGCGTCGAGCGTCGGCCAGATCCCCTCGTCACTCCACGTTGCCTCATTCTTGCTAGACCATGGTGATCCATTTGCTCCTCTGAGGTGTGCACGTGCTCCCACAAGGCCGCAACCACGTCTGCCTTGTCATGCATCAATATTCCACCAAGTTTTGCAGAGCCAGCCAATCTGCCCGCCTGTTCATTCCCCAGTCACCGGCATGCCCCGGAGAAAAGATAAGGCGATGCTTGCCATCCGTGTCCTCCGAAGCGAGGCAAGTCACGCTGCACGAAGCATGCCTGTCCTCATCTTCCTCAGCATGCTTTCTGAGTCGGTTACAATCACGATGTGACTGCTTTCACCTCCATTCTAAAGCTAGATGTTGTGGAATCATATGCCAGGCTCTCCTGCACCCGAGGTCGAATCGAAACGTCAAATGCTCTCTATGTTTGATTGTTAAATGGAAGCTTGCTACTCTTCCCGAAACATTCCTGTCTTTTACCTTTCTCATCACTCTTTGTGAGTCAGGTACAATCCCGACATAAGTGTGTTATTTGTCCTCCAGCCAGGGGAACGCTGCTGTAACCGCCGCCACCTCCATTCTGAGACTCGTGCCCAAATCGACTTCAGTGCCCCGCGTCCGTTGTCATGTTGGTCGACCACTGCTGCCTCTCACAGGAACAATATATTTCATCAATGTTTCTTTCTCTCAAAACCACTGTGGTGTTTAATATAAACAAAGTACGCGAGTAAGTCAATAAGTAAGTCACAAATGGCTGTAGAAAAATAATTAAAGATGATAACAACTTGAAACAAGTTTATATTTATACATATATTGTTCCTTTAATTCTCAACATAATTTCCACCAACATTGATGCACTTATCCCATCGTTTTATCAGTCCTCCAAAACCGGCTGCACAGAACTGCGTGCTTTGTTTTCATTTACCTGCCGTTCCACAGAAGTGTGTGACTTATTTATTCCCCCCCCCCCCCTTTTTTTTTTCTACCCAGCTATGCACCGCTTTACTGGACAAACATTTGTCAGCATAAACAGGAAACCCACCTTGGCGGGAGACATTTCGTAAATGAAGCCGAAGTTGAATGTGAAGTGAAAATGTGGTTTAGAAAACAGAGCAAGCAGTTCCATGCAGCCGGATTGGGAGGACTGATAAAACGATGGGATAAGTGCATCAATGTTGGTGGAAATTATGTTGAGAAATAAAGGGACCATGTATGTACAAAAATAAACTGGTTTCAAGTTGTTATCATCTTTAGTTATTTATCTGCAGCCATTTGTGACTTACTTATTGACTTACCGTCGTATGTCAGTTCTCAACTTATGGTGCGGTTTCTGATCCAGTTGTCTTCGATGTCCAAATCTGACAGAATATCAATATTTTCTTCGTGTTTTCACAATATTCTACGAATTTTCCGTAACATTTAAGTGTAAACGCTCTGATTTGAGTCTTTAGAGAAGCATTTTCTGAAAAATGTAACTGTTATCATCATCAAGTGCCGTGCCGACCGGCGTAGGCGTTCATGACTCTCCACAGATCTCTGTCTTTGGTTTTCTGGATCAACTCCGGTGTTGATATTCCTCCATGCCACCGTCGCAATCCAGCATCATTTCTCGTGGTCTGACTCTGCCTTTCTTCCCCTCGATCTTTCCAGTTGTCACGATGTTCTCCAGCGCCTCTCTTCTCATCACATGACCGAAAAAAGCCGTTTGTCTCTTTCTTATTGTTGCATATAATGTTCTAGTTTCGGCAGCCTCTTTAAGGCATTCGTCGTTAGTTACTTTGGCAGTCCAAGGAATTCGCAACATTCATCCAAGGAACT
>JACEFZ010021096.1:29211-66254 GCA_014155875.1 Cepaea nemoralis
ATAATAATAATAATAATAATAATAATAATAATAATAGCGTGGCGCTGAATGAGCAAGTTAACGGACTTAGCTGTCAACTCCAGCATTTTTTAGCTGTTTGTGATTCCTGGGCAAGTTTATGTTCAGTAGTTTGCCATTGCTTTCTGAATGACCGGCACTTAAATCATTGTATGGAAACCAACGCAAGGCGGTCTGCTGCCAAATGACGTCCATAACTCCTACGCCGCGGAGTCGGTCTAATAAGAAAAGCACTAACATTA
Organism: Cepaea nemoralis; assembly: GCA_014155875.1. NCBI lineage: Eukaryota > Metazoa > Mollusca > Gastropoda > Stylommatophora > Helicidae > Cepaea > Cepaea nemoralis. Next base: position 29,472 of record JACEFZ010021096.1, read on the forward strand.
ATGTCCAATCAAAGAAGCACTAACATTAATATCCAATCAAAGAAGCACTAACATTAATGTCCAATCAAAGAAGCACTAACATTAATATCCAATCAAAGAAGCACTAACATTAATGTCCAATCAAAGAAGCACTAACATTAATGTCCAATCAAAGAAGCACTAACATTAATGTCCAATCAAAGAAGCACTAACATTAATGTCCAATCAAAGAAGCACTAACATTAATGTCCAATCAAAGAAGCACTAACATTAATGTCCAATCAAAGAAGCACTAACATTAATGTCCAATCAAAGAAGCACTAACATTAATATCCAATCAAAGAAGCACTAACATTAATATCCAATCAAAGAAGCACTAACATTAATATCCAATCAAAGAAGCACTAACATTAATATCCAATCAAAGAAGCATTAAAATTAATGTCCAGTCAGAGAAACACTAACATTAATGTTGGAACCTGTGGTTTAGGGTCCACCACAGCGAGTCGGGAGCGATTTGAAAGCAGATAGATTTACGTTGATTTCGATGCAGTGAGGTGTTGGCCGTTCAAAACGCAATGGCAAAACAAAACAAAATATGTTGCATGTCCCTTACAGGACATTACGATCAACTCGAGGTTGAATTTCTGGCAATCTTACGTTTTGTAGCTTGCCATTGCTTTATTAACAAGAAGTCCACATTTAATTCCAACTGACATATGTGGAATGAATTCACTACCCAGCCCTCGGCGCATAGGAAGTTCAAGTGCGAACATCTTAAACCTCTCGGCCTTGCCGACCTCTAGCAAACTACTGGACGTAAAGTTGTCTAGTAAATCACAAGTTAAAGTTAGTTGCATATCCTTTACAGGACGCTGCAGTTTTGCTGTTGTGATCTCTTTACATATCCTTTACAGGACATCGCTGTCAACACCAGCATCTTTCAGCTGTATGTTGATATCTTGGCAAGATTACGCTCAGTAGTTTGCCATTGCTTTCTGAGCGTCCGGCTCACATACCCCGTAAGTTACCGATGCGATTCGAACCACAGCTGATTCTCACCGTCATCACGTTACCGACGAGAGTATACGAGATTACGGAGAAAAGTCATAACCTCTAAGCCACGAAGCCGGCAGCTTACGTTTAGTAGTTAGTAAATTACAAACAGCCAATAAAATGTTGGGGTTGACTGCAAAACGTATAACAGGACACGCAACTAAATTAACTGAAATTTATGTTATCCGGAGAGATAATTTCTTTTACAAATGTATACGATGTCATGGGCAAAAACTCCAGATGTTGTGTGAATATTCATACTTTAAACTATGACCTTTAGCCAGGTCAGGTTACAGAATCGGAAACCATATTGCTCGAATTATTCGGCGTTGATAAATCAACCAATCGACAAAGGACACTTGAGGGTGGATTCATGGAAATATCCAGAAATGCAACATGAACAGCGGTATTGCATTTCCTGTTGGGGATATGTTTATATGCCATTAATATCGTCTGCTAATGCATTACCGTGTAGCCAGTCAATTGCCAGAAAGTTGCTCTTATCAGGGTCTGTCAAAGAGATTTTGACCTTTTGCCAGTCCCCCTCCCATGTCTCATACATTTTCATGCCTAAAAACAAGAAGACGAGGAAGATGAAGACGAGGATGATGGTGGTGGTGATGATTGTGGTGACGACGACGAAGAAGAAGGAGATAATGATGATGAGGATAATGACGACGACAACTAAGAGGAATGAGAAGAGGATGATGATGATGATGATGATGATTTGACAACAACGACTTCATTCCACCGGGTTTTTATCCCATATGGCTGAGTCTCTTTCCGCGGCGTGGAGGAGCGTCGCACAAAACACGAACTCCGTAGCTCCAGCGACGAACCCCAGGAGTCTCCGAAAAAATGCACTCGTGAATGCACTCGCTGCATAGATCTGAGTGTCCTGTTTTCATTTACCTGCCATCCCACAGAACTGTGTGACTTACTTATTGACTCACCCTCGTAACGTTTTCTACCCAACTATGTCCACTGAAAACCCACCTTGGCTGGAGACATTTCACGAATGACACCAAAGTTGAATGCGAAGTGAAAACGGGGTTTAGAAAACAGAGCACGCAGTTCTATACAGCCGGTTTGGGAGAACTGATAAAACTATGGGATAAGTTTATCAATGTTGGTAGAAATTATGTTGAGAAATAAAGGGACAATGTATGTATACAAATAAACTGGTTTCAAGTTGTTATCATATTTAGTTATTTTTCTACAGCCATTTGTGACTTAACTTATTAACTTACCCTCGTATTTCAGTTTCCCAGACACGATGCAGTTTATAAGCCAGTGTTCTTCGATTTTCAGAGCCGTCAGTGTTTATCTGTTTATTGGGCCACAGTATTCCAGGAATCTATTTTTCTGTGATATTTTAGATCAGAAGCCCCGATTTTCTTCCTTGGTGACTGCGAAATGGTCGATGACTTAAGTCCTGAAGTTGTCACAGGAAATATGCAGGATCGAATATATTACTTCAGATTGTTCACCGGCGATGTGCCATTGCTCTCTTAATTCTGGTAATGCACAGAGCGATATTCTTCTTCTTCTTCTTCTTCTTCTTCTTCTTCTTCTTCTTCTTCTTCTTCTTCTTCTTCTTCTTCTTCTTCTTCTTCTTCTTCTTTTTCTTCTTCTTCTTCTTCTTTTTCTTTTTCTTCTTCTTCTTCTTCTTCTTCTTCTTCTTCTTCTTCTTCTTCTTCTTCTTCTTCTTCTTCTTCTTCTTCTTCTTCTTCTTCTTCTTCTTCTTCTTCTTTCTACTACCACTACCATCACCACCATCACCACCACTACCACCACTACTACTACTACTACTACTACTACTACTACTACTACTACTACTACTACTACTACTACTACTACTACTACTACTACTACTACTACTACTTCCTCTTAGTCTTCTCCACCTACTCATGATTCTGTTCATGTTCTAATAAAGCATAGACCCCCCCCCCACCCCCCACCCCCCAGTCAACTCACATCAAATCCTGTCAAGACGTGTTCAAGATTTACTGGATGATTTTCTTGTTGTTGTTGTTGCGTATCCCTTACGGGACGTTGCAGTCAACACCAGCATTTTTCAGCTGCTGTTGATGTACTAGGAAGTGTTACGTTCAGTAGTTGGCCATTGCTTTCTGAAAGACCGGCTCCCTTACCAGCACGTTATAACACAACGCGACACGGTCTGCTGCACAAATCGGTCGCAGCTGAGTTTCAAACGCCTGGTACCCGGCTCACGAACCGCGTTCGCAAGCCTTTGGCCACGGAGACTGGATGATGCTCAGGTTATATTCAGGATGAGATAGCCAGCCTCACATCACCATCCTGACTCGCCACTTACGGCATGCATGGCAGGTTGCAATTAATCGATTCCTTTCTTCCCTTACCGGCTTCAGTGATACACGGATGACAGCCATTATTGCCACATGTTAATTTACAAACAGATGTTCTAGAAGTAACAACAGGTGGCGGAGACAGCAAAGGAATTTATATTAGAAGTAGAGCCATAGGATATCATAATATTGCTTGCCTCTCACGGAGTGGTTGTAACCAAGGTTGATTAATCATCATCATCATCATCATCATCATCATCATCATAGGCAGGTCACACACACGTACAAAGGGAGAGAGAACGACAGAAAGAGAACAAACGAACGAACGAACAAACGAACGATCAAACTTTACTTTCAATGGGTAACAAATTGGACACGCAGGCCCGTCTTACATTCGGCCCTTCCAATCACTCGTCTTTAGTGCATTATACATTCACATAGGGAGAAAAAGAACATTGTCAAATGAATGTTGTAAACATCTTAATTATAACTGGAAAGATCGAGGGGAAGAGAGGCAGAGGCAGACCACGATAAATGATGCTGGATGGATTGCGACGGTGGCATGGAGGAATATCAACGGCAGAATTGATCCAGAAAACCAAAGACCGAGATCTGTGGAGAGTCATGAACGTCTACGCCAGTCGGCACGGCACGTGTAAACATAAACAATGCATATTACCATACTATGAGACACATCCCCCACCCACCCACCTAAACACCCCCAATCATCCATCCCCCAAACCACACATAACTTAACCACATATCCCCCACCCACACCCCCTACCCATACACCCACATTCCCACCCACTCACACACATCTCCGCAGCCATACGCACATCCCCCACCCACACATCCCCCATCCACCCATACACATTTCCCCCCACACACACCCACCAGCCATACATACATCCCCCGACCCACCCACACATCCGTAACCCGTACACACAGCCCCTACCCACACACACACATTCTCAAACCTACAAAGACTCACTCACCCACACATCCTCCACCCCCACTCACACACCCCAAATCATCCATCCCCAACACCTCATCCCTTGATCACACATTCCCCACCCAAACACAAACATCCCCCCACACACACATCTCCCCATCCATACACACATACCCCACCCACACATCCTCACCCACCCACACATCCCCCATCCATACACATACATCTCTCTCCAACACACCCCACCACCCACCTCCAGATCCACCCGACATTCCCCACCGACAAATCCCCATCTGCACACACACAAACCCCTAACCCATACACACATCCCCCAGACCACCCAAACACCCACGCACACATCCTCAACCACACACATCAACACATCCCACTACCCGCCAACATCCACATACTTCCACCCAAACACATACGCCCACCCACACATCTACACCCACATACACATATTCTTCAACCCAGAAGTCTCTCATCCAACACACACACATACACCCACCCACCCGGACATTTTCCCACACACCCTCACATCCAACACGCACACATCTATCACCCACACATCTTCACACTCACCCACACATTCCTCACCTACCCACCCACTTATCTCCCACCCACACACATGTCCCCGCCTACACACACATCTCCCACCCATACACACCCACATTCGCCCTCCCACACACACATCCCAAACCCACACACGTCTCCCCACACCACCCACACATACCCCCACCACACACATCCCCCAACCTCCCCCCACACACACACCCACATCCTCACACCTAAACACATACATGATGCCTCACATAATCACTGAAACTAAAATGGACATACCCCCATAATTTACAAGCACATACACTGACGATTATCGTGAGCATCTCACTGAAATGTAAAAGATGGAGAAAATATTATACATATACATTCAATCAATCAATCATGTGCCATGCCATACAATCATGTAACCATAAATGTAACCCTAATCCGTACCCCTAAACCGGTGTATGATGATAGTAATTAAGACACTAATCCATATAAATTACAACCAATAATAACCGCCATCTTAAAATTTTTTAAACTTTGTGTTTTTACTGTTTTCATTTCAAGATCTGTAACCCTGAGCCGCACCCTTTAACCTGTGTATGATGATTGTGTTTAAGACATTAAGCCATACCTAATACAATCAATAATAATCACCATGTTTAATTTTTTAATTTTTTTTTTTTTTTTTAAATTTATTTTACAGTTTTCATTTGAAGAACTTAAACCGTATCCCTAGCTAAACCTACAACAACAAAAGAAAAAGAGCCGTAACTGTTCAATAAAAAAATTAAAAATAAAAGAAAAACAAAAACAATTGATTGGGTATTCTAGATTTATCTCTCTTTCAAATGGAGGCTTCTGAAAATTACATATTCCGTATTTTTTCGTGACATCACATGACCACAAAGAAGGGGAAAAATAAGTCTTGAAGCCGCATTTTCGGCCCAAAAACAACCTACCTTACTACCCATAAGCTATAATGGTACATACAGACCAGAAAACAAGAAGAAGTAGCAGAACGAGGAGGAGGAGGATTAGGAGGAGGAGAAGAAGAAGAAGAAGAAGAAGAAGAAGAAGAAGAAGAAGAAGAAGAAGAAGAAGAAGAAGAAGAAGAAGAAGAAGAAGAAGAAGAAGAAGAAGAAGATATAGTATGTTGTGTATGTTTTGATATGCATACATACAAATCTATATAAACATATTTGCATGTTCTTTTATTCAAAGTGCTCATTTTCGATGGAGTTGGTGTTTCATATGTGAGGTGAAGATAATGTCTAAAATTTTACATTGGTAGCATAGGGTTGGTGTGAAGTGCTATTTATGAGAGTGCCGATTGTTGTATACAAGTATACATCACACACCATATATCCGTAAATACGTTGGTTAGAGGGGTCCACTGCAACACACATTGTATTCATTACGGACTCAAAGAGTATGCTTAGTAAGGTGGAAAAAGGAATGTTTCGTGCTGAATGGCTATTCTCGCTTCAGATGTCATAGATTGTGAGAATTGTAGGGAATTTTTGCCCTGGTCATGCGGGCGTGCATGGGGAATGAACAGGCTGATAGGCTGGCAGGGAAAGCACCTCTTGGTGTTAGATTACCTATGGATAAGGGAGAGGTGGTCGTGCGACTGTGGGGCCAGGTGGTGAAAGCGGGGGAACAGACTGAGAACCCGTATGAGGAAAGAATGTGATTGCGGGGGATCGACAGGGGTTCTGGAAGAATCTCAAAGCCGAGAGGGAAGACCAGGAGAACTTTCAATCAGATAGCGGTGGAAACGATTAGTAGTATGACTCTTCGCTGACTGTTGCACGAGGGGACGGAGCGCGTATGGGAATGTCCTGAATGCAGTGATGTCGGCTCTTAGCTTAACTCAACGTAAATCAACTCAAACTATGATACCACGGAAATAACATAAGAAATACATATTGTGTAATCCAATCCTCACTTCTGTTCTTTACTTTTATGAGTGCTAATCGATACTTATAAATATATTTCCCACGCAAGTTGTTTAACACATCTGTTACTGCATATTTCCTTTCGGATTAATACTGGTCCTGCTGCACACATCTGCATGTGCTGTTTCATTTATGACATTAAAAGTACGCACAATACACTGCACAGAAAATAATCGTTTACAACCGGCTGTTTGCACCGCTAATAATCAATACGTGCATATTAAATCGAAGGCTGAATTCCTGCATTAGAACATTCGTTCTTTTTATCGTATGTTAGTAAACTGCTTAATTGCCATGGAATGATAAATCGTCTTATTTAAACTTCCTCGTAACTGCCAGGGGCTTATAAATCAAGCTATAGTAAAAATATCGATACAATAGTTTTCCCCACACAACACCCTGTAATTTGATATATAATACAACATGTCTGCCACCATATTAACTAATTTTAAGTCATATCTGTGACACACACCTACGTCCGATTTTTCTCCGTCCATTTTTGTTTGGCCCAAACCTACTGTTTGTTTCGCACTGGATCCGTTAATGGATTGCGGGGGTCGTCACAATGACGGACAGAGCGTGGGACCTCATGGGCCGGCTCTTGCTCCTCAGGAACCACGAATCCTTTGTTAAAAATGAAAATAAAAACATTGAAAATAAATAAATAAACGTGTTTACGCAGAAGTCGGATGTGTCGGCCTAACGGCGCAAGAACGCAGCTCTGCTGTAAACAGGCACTACACAATCACGTCCGAAAAAATAAAAAAATCCGGATGAACGAAGAAGAAGAATAAACGTGTTTTAAGTGACAACTAATGCTGGGGCAGTGTCCCGTAAATTAGCAAAATATGCTTTGGCCGGATAATATAATGTGCAAAAATCGAGGAGTATTTCAAGGGGAGTAATAACATCCAAAAGAAGGGACATAATAAATATATGGCACAAGAAATGGTAAACAAATATAATCACAGTCAAATAATGCACTACATCAGCCTCCAGGAAGCTTAGACAAGACACTGGCTGGACACTCGCCTGCTTTCCCGGTGGTCATAGGTTCGATTCCTCATTGAGTGGACTTTAATAATTGACCTGGGCTGCCAGATCGACCCAGTCTATAAACGGGTACTAGGAAATGTCTTGGGAAATAAAGGCGGCTGGTGAAATAGTGACCACACCACGCGCCAAATGTCGATTGGTCTGTACACGTGTGGATCTAGTACCATATACCTAAAATATACTTTAAAGCGTGTAAAACTGTTTTTGGGGTCTTTTAATGGCCCAGGCCGTAATGGTCGGACATCCAAGTGTCTACTGTAAGTGAGTTTCAGACACAATAGACACGAGCGGACGTTCTGTGTCTTCCTTGTCGTCGATGTCTGGTCGGCCATTTATCACGCACCCGCTGAGCTCTCGAGAGAAAATAATGTGTTTATTATACTGTTTTAAAACAAAGTAACTTATTCCCCAGACGCACACAGGGAGAGAAGAGGGAACGAAACTGCTAAAGAACTTACGTCGTGGAAAATAAAGTCTTTCGAGACAGATAACAGACTGAGAAGTCGTTTGGGGGGACCTGTCTGACTCTGTTCATTACATTACAAGGTTTTGTGGGATGGAGCGAATCTGGGCAGTTAATATTATATTGTTTGGTTTTATAGCTATTCTATGTAATTATTTTATTCAGCTATTTTACGATCGTGTTTTTTTTTAAGTATTTGGGGATTATAGTTGAGTAGTTAAGCTGTATTATGGAAAAGCAGGCATTTTGTGTCAACATAGTTGTCGTCATTGTTGTCATCGTCATGGAGGGAATGGTGAGGGGGGGGGGGGTGTGCCGCTGGATGGGACATATTGAGAGGCCTGTGAGTAGTATAACTGGAAGGTTGTTTCACTGGAGTCCCCTGGACAGATGAAGTAGAGGGTCGTCTAGGGAGGCGTGGGGAGAGTAATTGGAGACGGAGATGAATTATATGGACAGGACACTGAGCGAAATGCAGGAGATAGCAACAAACAGAATGGCTTGACGTGAGTTGGGTGAGAGCGTTTATCCCAAACACGGGGTATAAGGCAGAAGATTAGCAGCAGCAAAAGCATCATTGTTTAAGTATGCACGCTGGTTTGCTTGGGTGGTTAGTTTTGGGTAAAGAGTAATAAGACGGGGCCTTATTTAAAGCCCTTCGTTGAGAAAATAGTTAACAAACGACTCTAGACTTTGGCCTTGTGCTAGTAAGAAGGCTGCTGCGCCAATCAGCGTTAATGTTTTGGGATAGGGAGGTTAATTACATGATGGCTATGAAGTTTGGAAACACATGCCATGCTTGGATGACGGGGTTTTATAATGGATCCTACACAAATAAAAGTTAGTAGAAATATATGGTTCTGGGGAGTTGAGATAGGAGCTGCATTAAGTCAGCATTAATTGAATATAGATGCCATGTTGAATGAAGGAAGAAGAAGTTAACGTGACTAACGTCTATAGGTGGTATAAAAAGAGGCTGTGTTAGTCAGCATCAAGGGGAATATAAGGAGCTAGTTAATTTAGAGTGGACTATTAATGGGGCTGTAGATAGCAGTACATATGGTTAGTACAAAGTTAGATACGCCTATGAACAAGGATGCTTATAATGGGATGTGAGGGGGTAAATATAGGAACTGTGATAAACAGCGTTAATTGGTTTAAAGTATGTTCATAAGAAATGAACATTGTCAATATTATTTTTATGGTTTTATGGTTCAATCAAGCCATGTGAAATATAGTCATTAATGGGTGTGGATGGCAGCACAAATATTAATATTGAGTATATAAGGAAGAAATTTTGGATCGACTTAATTTATAACAAACAGAAACATATGTTCATGGATTATAAGATGCGTTTTAAAAAAAAACTTTAGTTATAAAGTTTTTGTGTTTGCAAGGGAGGTAAATGTGATTGCTTTCTGACTACTTCTTTATATCTTTATAACTGGGTGCGCACCCCATCTTTTCTGTCTATCCTGTGTTGTTTTGTTGATGTTGAGAGAAAATGAGAAGTTACATAACGCATGATAAGTTTCAAATTATATACCAACGATTTTGATGAACATATGTATATATGAAATGAAATATCTTTATGAACTGTTTTTTTTTAATGAAACCTTGTAGGCTCATATACGGAAACGAAGAAGAAGTATCACTTCACGAAGATCTATAACAGAACATAGCGGTTAGCTATAAGAGATAAGTGGAGAACTGGACTCGAAGGAGTAGAAATAAAGTTCATTGGTTAAGAGGGGCTTAGTTTAAGATGGGTTGGAGAAATAATATTAGGGGTTAAGGTTTTAGTGAGGGAAAGAATAAGTAGAATAAGTAGGTTAGGGATTAAGACTTTTCAGGAAAAGTCTTCTTAAAGATAGGGAGGAATGTAACAGAGCACCATCTCTGTTAGTGGGTTAAGAGATGATGTGCAAAGACTAGGCACGGTTTGAGCATCCCGTAAAAACGTAACTAGGGACGCTCAAGCCGTGACGCGGGGGTTAGAGATGTTAGTTACTATCTGGACCTTGAATTGACAACATCTATTGTAATAACAGAAAACCTCTTGTATGCTGTTTTATATTATACGATGTATTCAGTCAAATTAAACATATGAAAAATACAACCAGCACTTCGTTTGCATCTGCCATATAACTGTTGCACTGTTATAGATCATTAGACACACTTAGGCAATTCATCCAGGATTTAGCAACAGGAAATCCAGGAGTTTTCACATGTTCTCATAAAATACATACAATTTAGGTGATATATCCAATTCACATTCAGGCATTATGAATTAAAATACTTCTTGCATGGCGGTTGGTTACGCACTATTATGATGTGGCACAAACATTAATTCCATATGTTTACAACATTGAAAATACATTTGACTCACTGCATGGATGCCTTAACTCAACACACAAAATTATGATACCTGTAGAATCTGGTTCTCATGGATTCATGAATTATAAGAAAACTATTTGGTTGTCCATGTGCTCATGTAACAAATAAATCTACTGACTAATGTGCTCCATCTACTTGACTATACACATTCCACTAAATTCTCTATTAGTGCTGGCACATGTAAACTAGTTTTTAATCTTACCAGTGGGCCATATACATTATGTCCTTACCACTGTACTAAGAATTCTGAAGTTCCTTAAGTCACTCTAATTCATTGTAGATTCAGTTTCATGCTTAAGAAATAAAATGTATAACATGTGTCTAATGTTTTATACATTAACTAAGTTGTTTAGCTGGGAGAAATTAAATTCATTATGGGTATTCTTAATTAATAGTTTATCTATAAACTATAACAATTAAATTAACTCCTTAAGAATTCATCACACGTGTTCACCGAGTCTACTTACCAAATCTTCTTCTAGGAAAAATAGGCTCACATTTAATCTAAGATTTAAACTAAATTATATTCACCTCATCAAAACACGACAGCTTCACAATACGTGTCAACATTTGACATCACCAAGAAGTAAGGTCATAGATTTGGTTGTTTCCAAATACTGGCTGCTGCATGTATGGTCCTTCTTCTCTTTAGACAATTTTCTCACTTAGTCGTGGCGAGTTAAAAAGCTACCATTCTGCAGGCACATCTTGGTTTGTGACCAGTCGCTGTTTTGTTGTTACAAATGAGGCCGGAAATCGATTGTAGCTGTTTATATCTCAGCTTTCTCCGTGTTGAAGTTTTACCCCATATCCGCTCTTGATTCCTGAAGTGTGTGTTTTCCAATCCGGGGCGGTGTCGATTTTCCACTATCCCCCAAGTTTTAATGGTACCAGTGGTTTACGTTCTAGTACAATTTAGTTTTAATTTGAGGAGATCTTGACAGCTAGTAACGGCTTGTGAGTCAGTATACCACATGGCTCCCCTCTCAGACTGTTGTTCGCTTGAACAACTGTAGCTTCGAGCAAGCGTAACGAGCTGATATTTCCTCTAATCCTTTCTTGTCCCATTCTTTCTTTCCTCCTCTGATTCTTGTACAGAATCTTCAATAGGATGTCTGCTGAGAAAGTCTGCTCCTACATTCATCCTTCCTGGAACATATTCTACTTGAAATGAATACGGTTGTAGAAGTAACGACCATCTCATTAGTCGAGCGTTTAAGTTTCTGGATGCTGCCAGGAACGTGAGAGGTTGATGATCGCACTGTATTGTGAAGTGTTTCCCATACAGGTACGCCTGAAACTTCTCTACTGCCCATACTAAAGCTAAACATTCTTTTTCAATGGTAGAATAATTGCGTTCGGCTGAATTCAATTTTCTACTGGCATAGGCAACTGGAAAGAGCATTGATTTATCCTCATCCATTCCTTGTAATAAGGTGGCACCAATTCCTATGTTGCTTGCATCCGTCCTAAGTATCCATGGACGCGTTAGATCTGGTAGATGAAGAACTGGTTTTGCTGTTAAAGCTTTCTTTAACTCCGCGTAAGCTTTCTCGCAGTCAGCAGACCAAACAACATTCTCTGGTTCCCCTTTCCGAGTGAGATTTGTCAACGGAGATGCGAGGGAATTGAAGTTCGGGATGTATCTTTGGTAAAATCCACAGAGAGATACAAAAGATCGAACATCCTTTTTGGTTCTGGGTCGCGGTGCATTTCTTAGTTTCTCCACATTACCATCATGAGGTTGCATTTTGCCTTGAGATATTGTGTGTCCCAAAAAGTCTAATTGCCTGAACCCAATCTGGCACTTCTTTGGTCTTGCGGTCAACCCCACTTCTTTCAGGCGGTTGAATAGTATCTTCAATGTCTCAAGATGTTCCTCGAATGTTTCTGTAGCAATCAGGATGTCATCCATGAAGTTGCTAAGACGTGGATTTTCCAATGGTCCTAAAAGTTTCCTCATCATGCGAGTGAAGACACTAGGCGCATTGCTTAATCCGAAAGGCAGAACGTTAAATTCATAGTGTCCATCAGGCGTGCTGAAGGCTAACCACGGTCTAACTTCCTTTTTCACTGGGATTTGATAATATCCTTTGCTGAGGTCTATCTTTGTGAAGTATTTTGCTCTGTTGAGGCTGGTGAAAAGTTGATTTTGATCGGGCAGTGGTTCCGGTTGGAACTCTGTTACCGCATTCAGCTGCCGATAATCAATGCATAATCTATGTTCACCACTGGGTTTCCTCAATAAAACTACACTTGCATTGTAAGGTGATTCAGAAGGTGATATTATCCCAGCTGAAAGCAATTGTTGAATTTCATCTTTGAGAGATTTGGCTTTGGCGTATGGAACAGGGTAGGTTTTGACTCGCGCAGGTGTTGTATCCTTCAACTTCATGTCGAATTCTTCAAGATTTGTTAATCCTGGCTTGTCTGTTAGTATCTCTGCATAATTCTCTAAGCACTCTCGAATCTGCTGCTGCTGATCCGTCGTTAATGTTGAACTAATGTCCACATCTCGATAAGTCTCGTTGAATTGCAGTGAATACTCCACTCCCATTGAGTTTCCACGCTCAACTTCTGTTGCTACGGCCATTGCTATCAAATGTGCTGTCTCGGTGGTGGGTCTCTCGTGGTACTTTTGTAACAGGTTGAGATGAAAGATTTTCTCTTTCCCCTTTATAGAGATCTTGTAGTTTGTTCTGGAAATTCTCTCCTTCACTACATAAGGTCCTCTCCAACCGATCTGCAACTGATTTTGACTTGTGGGAAGAAGTACTTGCACTTTTTCTCCCACCTCTAACTCTATGTTGTTGGATTTCGTGTTGAAATCTCTCGTGATGGGTCTTTCCCCTAATTTCGCTGGTGGTGTCCAGTTCTTTGGGGCTACTTTCTGACATTCTGGGCATGATTTGACATATCGTTGGATGTCCATGTTAATTCCAGGCCAGTAGTAGTAAGTTGAGATTCGTTGCATGGTTGCGTTGATTCCCATATGTCCGCTAAACGGCATACTATGTCCCATCTCAAGTATTTGTGTTCTGTAAGTAGTTGGAACAACCAGTTGAGAATACTCTTGTCCTAACTTTCCTGCCTTTCTGTGAAGAATTCCATTCTTCATGTAGAAATCACCCTTCCTAGGAGGTGTATGTGATTTTGGCAACTTACGGAAGCACGTCCCAAGTGAACTATCTGTTGCTTGGGCTTGTTTTAAATCTTCGGGTTGAAGATTTGCTGGTGTCGTAGTCGTTGGAGTTTCCTTGGCCTGTTGGCGCGTAGTCACCGCTGATGCTATCATTGGCTGTACTGGTTCTCCTAAAAGGACATAGCGACATCCGAGCATGACAGGGTGGACTGGGTCTTCCATGACCGCTGCTCTGATTTCTCCCGTAACATAGCGTGAAGTTATGCTGACCTTGGCAACAGGAAGTGTCATAGGTACGGAACCTTTTCAGAAATCCCTGTATTTCGACGGTTTCATCTGTAACTTGCTCTGGGTTTACCAATGAGGCTTGTACAATTGCGTCGAAAAATAAACCTGTATCATAGAGACATTCCACTGTCCATCCATTCAGGTTGACAGATTCTATGACTGGCAGTTTGGAGTTGGTGTTCCGTTGCAGTGTCCATATTGGAATGAGCATTACGGTTCCTTCTCGCTGCTTTAGGTTTTACTGCACAGGCTGTGGTAAGAGGTTGAGGCTTCTTTTTGCAATCCCTTGTGTTATGAGTATGATTTTTACAATGGCTGCAGTAGAGCTTCTTCTCCCACTTGACCTGCTGGTTCTGATTTGTAGTGGTCTTATTTGATCCATTCGATCCATTTGGTTTGCTGGATTTCGGTTCTCCTTTATCTTTGGTCTTCTGAGGGAATTCGCGAGGAAGATTATTGGTAGTTCGTTGATTACCTCCCGCCTCTTTCTGCGACTTTCATATCTCTCTGCCAAAGTAATGATCGACTCCAATCTCTCAGCTCCATTCTGTGTTAAAATGCTCTCATGTCCTGAGACATTTTCTGTTTGAGTTGATCTATCAGAAACATTTCTTGTAGATCCTGGTAGGTTTCCTCAAATCTAGACATGGTACGCCATTTGTTTAGGTAGGATCTTAGTCGCTCTACGTATTGAGAAAAATTCTCTCCGGCTTCCTTCCGAGCAGTCCTGAACTGTTTCTTGTAGTTCTCTCCGTCTATCTCGAATCTGGCTAATAAGGCTTGTTTTAGGATGTTATAATTGCCCAACTCCTCCGGTCGTATCCTAGAAAATACTTCGTAAGAAATTCCGCGAAGTCCTTGTGACAATTTAACTGCCCATTTGGTCTCCTCCAGTCCGCACATCACACACATCCTCTCGAATCTTGATAAATAATTTTCGATGATGTCTGTTTGTTCGTTGAAAGGATCCAACGGAAAAGACATGGCGTTCACTTGAACTGAAGCTGCTTCCCCTGGTTGTTCAGCTGAAGATCTACTTTGATCTGCTGAGGGATTGTGTTGGTTCATGATTTCCAGTCGTCGTAACTCGGTTTCATTGTCCAACTTCCTCATTTCCAGTTCTTGTTTTTGTCTTCTTTCTTCTTGTTCTCTGTTTACCTGTCTATCCTTCTCCTTATTTTCATCCCCCGCTTGTAGACGTCTTTCCTCCTTTTCCTTCTCAGCTTGTAGCCGTTCGTGTTTCTCGAACTCTTCGCTAACATACTGAGCTAACTCTTACCTGTTAGGTCGCACTGCTTACCAGTCTCCATGAAAAGATTTCTCAGTCTGGCGGTGTCTGCCATTCTTACCTTTTTCTTGTCTTCTCTGAAGGTGAATACGCCTGTATACCTGGAGAATAGACTTTAAGCAAAGCACGTATGTCTGATTAGAGTTATCTATCCTAACTTTATCAATATCTAATGATATGATAACTTCTGACTAGGTGAATGTTACTATCATAACCTGCTATATTCTACTTTCTTATTAAAGAAATACCCGGACTTAGCCCCCAACTTGTCGGATACGGGTGTGATTGATGGCTCAACCCCACAGAGATAAATGATGAAAAATCATTTTTCCCAATGTGATCCTGCCCGTTTAATTAATTTAGTTGTACTGACTCAATTGTTGAGACCAGAAATAGAGTTTTAGAGAACCAAGGAATACCTTTAGGAAATACTGAAAAAGTTGTACTCCCTTTTATACCCAATTTATTCCTTAAGTGGTTTCTTGCCTCTCCTCTACCAACTAATTAATTCTATCTAGGGTAATTTAAAACAATTTGACTATGACAAGTAAAATACAATCAATACATGACATGACCTCAGTTTTTATGATTTAATAAACACAAATATGGATTTTGTAAATTGCATTCAAAATTACAATTTCCTGTCATAAAATAAGGACATATACATATACAGTACATATACAGAATTGATGTGCCAATTATAAGGTAGATATTAACAGTTATATTTTTACCCCAGTGGCATGTAATGCTAATCTTTTACTGGCCTGGATGATCTGAAAAAAAAGAACTGTCTACAATCAGGATTCTCCACTTCCAGCTTTGGGAATCACTCTGGCTATCATCAATTGTAGTATTAGTGTTCCAGGGCGTAGTAGAACATAAGTTGGCTCTTGGTTTATTCCTTTGTTTGGCAGGTAATTGTTAAATAAAGATTACCTCTCCTATGAGACAAATGGAATGGTTGCAGGTAGATAAGTTTCTGCGCTACTCTATCAAGGGCATCACTCAACCATGTGCTCACTCAACAGGTGCTGCATTCAATCTTCACCAAGTCAGGTCTGGATTGACATGAATAAGACCACTACCTGAAATTCCATCAATCACATAATTCTAATAATATCATAAATATGACATTAGAATTTACATGTAAAAGCCTAAGAACATACCCAAGTGAAAACAATAAAATGAATCCTGTTCTTAGAGAAAATAAACATAGAAGAAAGATAGTCATGGTGTTCTCATGTAGTTATCACCAACATAGTTGTTGCTCTCAATCCAATCTTCCACTATCAAGTGTTCAAGGTTTAACTAGCAGATGTGCAGTTTCATCATCACCTATGCCTGTCCTCAGGTCTATAGAAGTAATACCTTGAGTGATTGGGAATTTGACAATTATGTTGACCATTCTCTTCTGTATCTAGTTTTGTTCTCTACTTCATCTTTTCTTATTCAAGAAAAAGGGTCTTATACATTAAGAGCTTTTAAAAATCAGTTCCCATGTCCATGAGTATTTGTTTATAAATAAGATAAGTACATTCTGGTATTATTCTTGTATAGCATTCAGGTGTATTCTTCTTCATTAAATGCTTCAAGTGAGAAGATTTCTTCCATTCTCATGGATGTAATATTGATTATTATCATCAACATCATCATGGTTTTATAATCATTGTAATTAAAATCATTATCATTATTTTAATAATTATTACATTGTCATTACAATCATTATCATTATTATTATTATTGTCATAATTATTACATTGTCATTACAATCATCATCATTATTTTGGTAGTACATTGTTATCATCACAATAGATCATGTGTTAACATGAACTATAAACTGGGATTTTGCTTAAATTACAAACACAGATGCTGGTGCTATGCGTAATGTATGATATGGTTTGTGTCGTGCTTAGCGCACAAAACTAGATGATGGGGATATGAATGATATTTTATACAAAGTGGTGTTATTCGCCGGAGTGTACTAAATTATTTTTTAGTTTATGGGGTACACCGAAGCATTTCTCTAGTGATAGGCATGGCATTCCACATCAAAGTTTCCGGCTATCATGAGATTGACTGTTGGGTTATACTCCTTCTCTCTCTCTCTCTCAGCATGTAACTTCACTCACTCACTCAATTTCCTCATGCATCATTCAACATATCCCTCTGTGCATGTGAGGTCACTTCACTCTCTCTGACATCATTCATATGTATGTATGATAATTTCACTCAGTCCATATACACATTCATATTGGTAGGGGGGATCATATAGGAATCATTCATCACACATCCTTCATACTGTCATGTAAGGTGGGTACTTATGTGATTTCCAAATGACAACATAACATGTTTACACCATATGGCATCACAATGAGATCTCACCCATTCATCAGACACAATCATATCTGTATGGATGACAATCATGCATATGTAGGTGCTTTACACAGAATACATTCACAGATTCACCAAGAATGACATTACAAGGGAATCTCATCCTTCAACCTAACTTGTAGTCATGCATGCTGGTGTGTTTTATCAAATGATACATTCACATCTGTTTAACAATGATGAAATCACACATGAATCCTCACAGACATGCTATCAGCAATGACATAGTGATCATTGTGATCATTAGACACACTTAGGCAATTCATCCAGGATTTAGCAACAGGAAATCCAGGAGTTATCACATGTTCTCATAAAATACATACAATTTAGGTGATATATCCAATTCACATTCAGGCATTATGAATTAAAATACTTCTTGCATGGCGGTTGGTTACGCACTATTATGATGTGGCACAAACATTAATTCCATATGTTTACAACATTGAAAATACATTTGACTCACTGCATGGGTGCCTTAACTCAACACACAAAATTATGATACCTGTAGAATCTGGTTCTCATGGATTCATGAATTATAAGAAAACTATTTGGTTGTCCATGTGCTCATGTAAAAAAATAAATCTACTGACTAATGTGCTCAATCTACTTGACTATACACATTCCACTAAATTCTCTATTAGTGCTGGCACATGTAAACTAGTTTTTAATCTTACCAGTGGGCCATATACATTATGTCCTTACCACTGTACTAAGAATTCTGAAGTTCCTTAAGTCACTCTAATTCATTGTAGATTCAGTTTCATGCTTAAGAAATAAAATGTATAACATGTGTCTAATGTTTTATACATTAACTAAGTTGTTTAGCTGGGAGAAATTAAATTCATTATGGGTATTCTTAATTAATAGTTTATCTATAAACTATAACAATTAAATTAACTCCTTAAGAATTCATCACACGTGTTCACCGAGTCTACTTACCAAATCTTCTTCTAGGAAAAATAGGCTCACATTTAATCTAAGATTTAAACTAAATTATATTCACCTCATCAAAACACGACAGCTTCACAATACGTGTCAACATTTGACATCAAAAAGAAGTAAGGTCATAGATTTGGTTGTTTCCAAATACTGGCTGCTGCATGTATGGTCCTTCTTCTCTTTAGACAATTTTCTCACTTAGTCGTGGCGAGTTAAAAAGCTACCATTCTGCAGGCACATCTTGGTTTGTGACCAGTCGCTGTTTTGTTGTTACAAATGAGGCCGGAAATCGATTGTAGCTGTTTATATCTCAGCTTTCTCCGTGTTGAAGTTTTACCCCATATCCGCTCTTGATTCCTGAAGTGTGTGTTTTCCAATCCGGGGCGGTGTCGATTTTCCACTATCCCCCAAGTTTTAATGGTACCAGTGACGGAGAAAGTATTGTAACCCCTCGGACAGAGAGACAGGCGTTGATGATGATACTCTCACTAAAAAAAAGCATGACAACTGTGGACATACATTAAAATATGGGGGAAAAAGGCGCTAACGAAATTTAAGCAGGGAGGCATCATAGGCTGTCATCCTTAACTGGACGTCAAGAGGCTACCACAGCCATGGATCTACATCTCCCTTCAAATGATGAACTATGTACTAAGAGGTTCTCTGGAAACTTAGTCTTAGATGCACGGCCTTGTTGTGTGTGTATGTGTTAGTTGACTGTGATAGATTCATCAACATGCTTCATGTCCTTTGCCCTGAACGTTGTTCTCATGGCAACTTGATCGCCTTCTTTTGAGACGTTTCAGTAAATAACTATACAACCAGTGTTCAGTGACATACAGTTAGTTCAGTAAATAAATGTAAAACCATTGTTCCGTGACAAGCAGTTAGTTCAGTAAATAACTGTAAAACCATTGTTCCGTGACAAGCAGTTAATTCAGTAAATAACTGTAAAACCAGTGTTCAGTGATAAGCAGTTAATTCAGTAAATAACTGTAAAACTAGTGTTCAGTGACAAACAGTTAATTCAGTAAATGAAGACTTCATTTATTATCACTTACGGTTGTCAAAGTGACAGTTGTCGCCTTATTTTACTGACTGTTTGTCAGAATTTGACACCATTGACACCGTTCGACAGGGACACCTTGATATAATGAATAATGTTTTTTTTTTCAGGTTTCGGTCTTTGCGGAATCCCAGAAAATTTGATCAAAGCTTTGGTGAAGAAGGGGACTAAAGATTTGATACTGATCAGTAACACAGCAGGTACAGCAGACTTTGGTATTGGGCTGTTACTGAAGGCACGCCAGGTAAACGTGGTTATACTCAATCAATCATTCAATGATTTAATCAATCTTTCAATCAAGTACTTTATTCACAATGAAGACTTTCTACAACGATATATTTATATAGCATGTGCCATGCCGGTAAGCGTGGGCGGTCATGTTTTGCCATCTCACTCGATCACCAGAGTCGTGGATAAGCTCAGTGTTCTTTTCTCGACCTTACAACGTGGCCAAGCCATCCAGGTATTTACTTCTCTGCTCTCCCCTTGCTCTCTTCCCCGCGTTTAATAACTTGGTTGTCAGAAGTCACAGATACTTCACTGCAAGGTATTGTGTTTCGTGTAAGTATTAGAACTCCTCCTTTGTGTCCTTCACGGTCGAAACGTGTGGCCTGATATCCTCTGACTGAGAATCTTCGATTGACGTTGAGGTGTGTCTTTTTAATGCATGCCACATCTATTGTATCTTTATGAAGACGCTGTGTTAGGGAGACTTTCTTGTTATAAACTCCTTCAGCATTCCACTGTAGTATGTTGAGTGTCCAGGGTGTTTGGTCAATAGCTCTTAACCTACTTCTCTGTGCCTTGACTCCGCAGCACAGGGGAAGGTGACCACCAGTAGTCATGGGTGGACCCCCTCGAGGCAGGGGGCCCGGCACTATCATCGCCTGATGGGACTTCGCGGGATTAGCACCATAACGATTAATTTTCATCTGTGGCATCATGAATTTATTAAATTACGTTGCACTGCTTTGTCAAGCCTGTGGCTCAGAACATCCGATTTCGACAAGCATTTTTCGGGTGTGCTTTCCCTAGCCTTTGACACTCCGCAGTCTATCTACAAAGCAGCAGGTGTGTGTGTCTTGGTTTGGTTCCTCTTCCTTGACCTGTCCGACATGGGTGACCCTACCAGTAGCTGTGCTACCGTCGGCATAGCTCTTGGGGTCATTGGAACACGCACTCAGTTGTGCGAGGTGCTCGGGACAAACGAAGAATTCATAATCACAGCTAAGACAATACGTGCAATGCTAAAAAAAATCACATAAAACCGCCCCAAGCCCAGACGGCATCCGATATGGTGACCTACTGGTGATATCAGATGATGACATGGAAGAACTGGCCAGAGAATTAAACACCAGTATCCAGAGGGGTCAGATCAAAGAGGATTTGCTACACAGCTACTTGCTGCCGCTGCCAAAACCGAACAAAGACCATTCAAAGATAAGCGGCTACAGAATCATTACGATGCAGAACACTGCTGGCAAGCTACTGGAGAAAATTGTAGCACACAGACTTGCTTGTGACTTGGAACAACTCGGCTGCTTCCCGCCCACACTTGGAGGATACAGACGCAACAAAGAGTCTTGGCTGAATGCGGCGGTCTTTGCTCAAGCTGTTTAAGAAGGATTTCAGGCCAGAGAAGAGACATGTGCGGCCGCCATAGCCTTAGAGGACGCATACAATAGAGTATCCTTCGAGCATTTGATGCAAGCCCTCCTCAGACTGAAAGTGCACCCTTACCTTGTACGATGGATAGCTGCAGTTCTGCTCCAAAGGAAGGTGGTGCTAAGATACGGAGTTGGCCTTCTGAGCCGATAACGATATGTCCAGGATTGCCGCAGGGTTCACCACTGTCACCAATACTATTCAACGTGTATACGGTAGTAGTAGGTTACGTTGTATCTGATTAGGAAATCTGGATTGTGGTGCTGGATTGACCCCAATCCAGCTGGATTGGGGTTAGGGGTTAGGGGTTAGGGGTTAGGGTTTAGGGGTTAGGGTTAGGGGTTAGGGTTAGGGTTAGGGTTAGGGTTAGGGGTTAGGGGGTTAGGGGTTAGGGTTAGGGTTTTTGTCTTCTCCTAATTATACTTTCTGGATTGACCTCGCTGGATTGCCCCCAATCCAGCTCGGGACCAGAGCGATTTTGGTAGGGTAGGTACTTAGGTCATATGTAAGAGGGCGATACATCTAAGAAAAGACATGTTTTTCTAAGGGCAGATCACTGTGTGTATAATATTTTAACTAATTTTAAAATAAAAATAAATAACAACCAAAGGCGCACGGTGGCGGGCGCGGTCGCGGGCGCGCGGTCGCGGGTTCGAACCCCATAAAATACGTCACATAGGTGGGTAGGTGGTCATTGCTGAGTGACCACAAGGCCGGTCAGTGACGAGTACTGTGGTGGGGTTAGGTGGGTCGAAGTCTCGAATCGCGCCGGGTGTCATATGAAAATTATAATAAGTAAAAAAGGTATATATGGCCTGTATATGATCTGTAGTGGGTCGTAGTGGCTTATAAAACTATCATCATATAGATTACACCTCTTCAAATGAAAACCTTAAAACAGTAAAGATGGCCGGTAGTAACGGTTGTAAGGGGGCGTGGCTTAGTGGTATTCGTTGTTAAGGGGTTGGAGAGCGGAGAAGTAGCTAAAGAAGTGCTTCCGAACAGTTTAAAGGGATGGGCGAGTGGCGAAGTGGCTAAGTAAATGCGTCGGTTCCTTGCTAAGAGACAGAGGAGTTGCTAGATAAAGGTTCGAGGTCGTTGTCAAGGGGTTGGTGAGTGTACAAATAGCTAAATAACTGCTTCTGATCCTTGTTAAGAGGTGGGCGAGTGGCGGATTGGTTGGATAATTACGCCCGTTCCTTGGTAAGAGCCAGGGTGATCGAGTGTAGAAGTGGGTAAATATAGGCATGGAGGTATACCACCGACACATTCAACGCATAATTTCGGCGTCGGTCGTCAGAAGACCAAGGATATTTTCATTATATGTCTATTGTAAAGGGGTCGACTGTTTGTTATAACGGGGTTACTATTATCTATAGTGGCTGGGACTTAAATACTATCAGCATACCGGTTACAGCTCTTCAAATGAAAACTTTGAAAGTGTAAAGATGGCCGATGGTTTTAGTTGGTATGACTTTGTGATATTCATTGTTAAGGGGTGGGGTGAGTGGATGCGTAATTAGATAAACGCTTCCGAACACTATCATCGGGTTCGAATCCCAGTGGGGTGGTCTAGTGGTAGAGGAAATATTGATAATATTTGGTTACTTAGTTGTGATTTCGAGCTCGGTTGTTATTAACCCGGTTATGTTTAGAAAAGTAGAGGGGGTGTGCTGGTTGCGGAGTATGTTTAGGGGGTACCCCAGACACCCTGGAAGTGACAGGTTCGAATCTCGGAACTTTGTCGTGGGTAAGATTTCCAGTCATCAACGTGTGGGTGTCTAGTTTATCATACGGGTCAGGGTCGCTTTGTCCGGCCGTGTCGCCGCAGCCACAAGTCCCACCGCTGCTGAAAATGACAGGCAGCAAATGTTACCGTTGCACCTACGAGTCACGAAATATAATCTAACATAACATTCAAAATATGGTATACTCATAACCTCAACAGGTGTTACAAAAAATCGATACGCATCTTCATAACGGCTAATCCATGGGATTATCATCCTCGTAATGACCAAGTCGGGTTAATAATATTTCTGATATTTCCGCCATTGCAAATAGTTCGCGATATTAATAAAGGTTCATAACAAGGTTGGAAGAGGATTAAGGGATTAACACCTATTGTCGGGACATCCAATAAAAATCAATAACACTACCCTCGATTTTTCTCATAATTGCCGATTGGAGATTATGGGCTAGGTGTATGTGTCCTTATTTAGTTAAAACAGGTGGTATGAGTAGGAGATATCACAAACAGTATCAGCATGTGCCACTCTGATCTTAAATGTCAGTAGTTCGTTATTCTTGTGACATTGAAAAACGCTTGTGGCTTGAAGACAGATGGTGTACTATGTTATTGGGTGGTGTATATAGATTGACCAGTATGTGAAGTTGATAGGGTCACCCCTGCCAGCGCATCGTAGCTGTGTTGTGACTTGTCGCCTATTACATCCGGGTGTAAAAATAACCAAAAATATTTCACATCAACTCAGACATGCCTCTATATAGCTGCACTGCGAACATGGCTAGAGTCTACTTTAGGAAAGTATCGTGTATCTGTGTATACGGGTTTACCACTGCTTATAGATGTGTGCAGTATTATTAGAAAGCGGCCGTTATGTCTACATTATCAAAGTATGTTGCCTTACAGAGCTGGTATAGTATCTATGTGTCTGCTTTGCTGCCTTGTAGTATTTGGAGGGAATTTCATGCGGGTGTCTAGTGAATTTTTTAAAAACTATGGCTCAGAATCCACAACGCCACTGGCATTAGAGGCATTTTCAACTTGTCTGCTCACTGACCACGCTTCACAGTCATACTAAAGTACGGGTTCTATGTAGTACTTAAACACTCCTTTTATTTCTCATTACAGTTGTCAACTTTATATTAGTCAGTATGTTTTCCAATTTGCAAAAGACAACCTTCATCACAGCGATTCTTGTTCTAACGCTTTAAAGCCACCTCATATCAGACATTTTTTCTTTCCTTTTATGCTCACGGCTACCGTTTCCCCATTTCAAGCTCCATGCCTCTACTCGTATGTATTAGTGTGGTAGAAGTAAACCAACATCTCACAAGATAGACATGTATTACCACAATGTATATGGACCTGTGGGAAACGGCTACATCCGGGCAAAGAGGGCGTTGTATCTGTCACATGCGTATGGATACAGCCGAGACACGTGGTTAAGAGGGATACTACAGAAGAAAAAAAAACGGTATTATGTTGGCGATCGAACCAGGGGGCCTAATTCGTGATGACCACCATGTACGGGAGTGATTCTGACCCTCGTCAACAGGGCGTCGGAGGTTTAAAAGGGTGTTCATTCTCTCGCTTTTCTATTTCCGAGTCGTCATAGGGTCACCAAGTAACAGTAAAGAACACGAAACTACTACTACCAAGGCCTCTATACACCACAAGGCAGTTTCGAATATAATATACACAACTATAATCAAGTCATCACAGTATTCAACTAACCCGTTCTCATAGACATAGAGGAGAGATGTGAGCACCGAGGCCAGTTGGGGGAGGTGTACCTTTTACTTAACATCTATCGGGTCATACACCGACGAGTGTTTAGCTATATTTATCATATAATATTACCCGTGAACACAACAAGCTTCCCCGGATCAGTCTTAGGCTTCTCATATAACATGACATATCACGTACCCGCTGTCCTGACCAGCAAAGTTATCGCTTCTCAGAGCAGACATTTACACTTTCATTAATTCTTCTGCCTGGCCAAAGGGGGGTCTTTGCAGCTTTCCGCAGAAACCTAGTTCCAAAGCTAATATATGTTTTTCAATGTGTCGGCTCATTACCACATTTCACATCCTGACAAAAGTACAGGTTCTATGTTCCACTCCAACAGTCAAATAAGAAAAAAATGTTAGCCAAATTATTAAAATGTTGGCCAAATATAGAAATATATCGACCAGACGTATAAAGTATAGTAAAATATGTTAGCCAAACTTAAAAACTCGGGGTCAAATAAGAAATATCTCAACCAAGCGTATAAGAAATAGGAAAAAGGCTAGTCAAACTAATTAAAATGTTGGCCAAATACAGAAATATCTCGACCAACTTATAAAATGTAGGAAAAATTGTTAACCAAACTGACAAAACTGTTAGCCAAAATAAGAAACGTCTCGGCCAACTTATAAAATTTAGGGAAAATTGTTAGCTAAACTGACAAAACAGTTGGTCAAAATAAGAAACGGCTCGACTAACATTGTAAAAAGTAGGAAAAATTGTAACCAAATTAATTTAAAAAGGTGACCAAAATAGGAAATATCTCGACCAAACTTATGAAAAGTAGGAAAATTGTTCGTCAAATGTGACAAATATTGGGCAAGTAGGAAATCATGTTAGCCAAATAGGAAAAATATCGATCAAACTTATAGATGTCTCGTCCAAACTTATAAAATGTATGAACATTTGTTAGCCAAAGGTGAAAAATATTGACCAAGTAAAGAAATATCTCATCCGAATTTATAACAAGTAAGAAAACATGCTAGTAAAATCAAGAAATATGTCGACTGAAGTTATACAATAGGCGAACGATGGACAAACTTATAAATATGTCGACCTTTATAAGAAAATGTATTACCCAAATTAGGAAAAAATATTGACCAAGTTTTCAAATACCTCGACCAAACTTACAAAAAGTAGGAAAATATGTCGACTAAAGTAGGAACATTTGTTAGCCAAAGATGAAAAATATTGGTCAAGTAAAGAAATATCGCATCCAAACTTTTAAATTGTAGGAAACTTTATTAACCAAATGTGAAAAATATTGTCCAAGTAAAGACATGTTTCAACTAATCTTATAAATATGTCGTCCAAACTTATAAACATTAGGAAAATGTGTTAACCAAATGGGAAAAATATTGGCCAAGTGGAGAAATATCTCAACCATACTTATGAAAGGAGGAAAATGTGTTAACCTAATGAGACAAAATATCGCCCAAGTGAAGAAAAAAGTTACACAAAACTTATAAAACTTAGGAAAATGTGTTAACCTAATGAGAAAAATATCACCCAAGTGAAGAAAAAAGTTACAGAAAACTTATAAAACTTAGGAAAATGTGTTAACCTAATGAGAAAAATATCGACCAATTGAAGAAAAAAGTTACACAAAACTTATAAAACTTAGGAAAATTTGTCAACCAAATGGGAAAAATATTGGTCAAGTGGAGAAATATCTCAACCATACTTATGAAAAGGAGGAAAATGTGTTAACCTATTGAGAAAATATCGCCCAAATGAAGAAAAATATTACACAAAACTTATAAAACTTAGGAAAATGTGTTAACCTAATGAGAAAAATATCGCCCAAGTAAAGAAAAAAGTTACATAAAACTTATAAAACTTAGGAAAATGTGTTAACCTAATGAGAAAAATAGTGAACAAGTAAAGAAAAACATACACCAAACTTCTGAAAAGTAAGAAAATTTGTTAACCAAATGGAAAAAATATTGGCCAAGTGGAGAAATATCTCAACCATACTTATGAAAAGGAGGAAAATGTGTTAACCTAATGAGAAAATATCGCCCAAGTGAAGAAAAAAGTTACACAAAACTTATAAAACTTAGGAAAATGTGTTAACCTAATGAAAAAATATCGCCCAATTGAAGAAAAAAAGTTACACAAAACTTATAAAACTTAGGAAAATGTGTTAACCTAATGAGAAAAATATTGACCAAGTAAAGAAAAACGTACACCAAACTTCTGAAAAGTAAGAAAAATTTGTTAACCAAAAGGGAAAAATATATGGGCTAAACTGAAATATGTTTACCGAAGTAAGAAAATGTGTTAACCAACTGGGGGAAAATGTTGGTCAAAACATGAAACATCTCGACCAAACTTATAAATATCTCGTGTAAACTTATAAAAATGTAGGAACAAATATTGCTTCTGTAGTTATGTCAAACGTGTCTTGAACTTTTATCTGAACAGACATTTCACAAGACATAATCATCAACGTCAACACTTTCCCTCTTTTACATTACCGAAAGCTTCAGCTTATCAGTCCAGAGTATCCACTAAAGAAGCACTTATGCATACTAATCACCCAGCTCTTCACACTCTTGGTTTTTTTTTTTCTTTTCTAACACAAAGTGTCTCTGTCTTTCATAGATAGCTTCACAACTTTTCTATGTAGCACCACTAACAACTCCAAACCTTCGTTGCACATGAGCTCTAATGAAACATTCATAACAACATTTATGGCAATGCAATCTGTGGCTCCATCTGGGATAGTTTCAATATCATCTGAGTATTCGTCAGCAAAGATCCACTTCCCAGGGCTGACATCTTCAACTTTCTATACCACAATGTCTGCTACACTAACCTTCCATTGGTCCATCTTTCAATAATACAAAGAGTGTTCTCGAAGTCTAGCTAACATAACATTGCTTACTTTGTCCACCTCTATCACAATTTGTCATTTCACAACTGCAATAGCGGCAAGTCTGCAACCAACCAACAGTGTCTGTTATGAAGTCGACCTTTCTTAAAGCCACGTCTGCCTTACTGAGCCCTTGAATACCCTCTACCACAGCGTCTAACCGACTTTCAACGTTTCATACCAAATAACATTAACATTCTCTTTGATTACAGAACAGCTGATTTTCTGCTGACTAGGCAGATTTTCCAACCTCGTGGAGATAAATCATAGGCCCCATAACCTACTAGGCGCTATTCTAGACAACGAATATGGTCATCGACCAGCACCCCTAGGCAGAACTTGAAAAAACAACAGAGCTTGGGTTATTGAGACGAATGAGTTGCATTCCTTGGACTACCAGAACGACATCAAACACAACAAACTCTTTCTTACTAACCCTAACCCTAAGTATACATCAACTAACCCTAACCCTAACCCTAACTATACAACAAACTCTTTCTTAAGAGACATAGATACACACCAGTGTTTGAAATGAAAAAGTTAAATTTATGTGATTACATTTTAATTAAAATTTAAAACTAATAAATCGCACTTTTATTGCGCGCTTCACTTAATATACAGATATAGGGTAAGTATAGGTATAAGTTAGGTATAGGACATATATCAAACTTACATCTTGCGCAATAAAAGTGCGATTTATTAGTTTTAAATTTTAATTAAAATGTAATCACATAAATTTAACTTTTTCATTTCAAACACTGGTGTGTATCTATGTCTCTTAAGAAAGAGTTTGTTGTATAGTTAGGGTTAGGGTTAGGGTTAGTTGATGTATACTTAGGGTTAGGGTTAGTAAGAAAGAGTTTGTTGTGTTTGATGTCGTTCTGGTAGTCCAAGGAATGCAACTCATTCGTCTCAATAACCCAAGCTCTGTTGTTTTTTCAAGTTCTGCCTAGGGGTGCTGGTCGATGACCATATTCGTTGTCTAGAATAGCGCCTAGTAGGTTATGGGGCCTATGATTTATCTCCACGAGGTTGGAAAATCTGCCTAGTCAGCAGAAAATCAGCTGTTCTGTAATCAAAGAGAATGTTAATGTTATTTGGTATGAAACGTTGAAAGTCGGTTAGACGCTGTGGTAGAGGGTATTCAAGGGCTCAGTAAGGCAGACGTGGCTTTAAGAAAGGTCGACTTCATAACAGACACTGTTGGTTGGTTGCAGACTTGCCGCTATTGCAGTTGTGAAATGACAAATTGTGATAGAGGTGGACAAAGTAAGCAATGTTATGTTAGCTAGACTTCGAGAACACTCTTTGTATTATTGAAAGATGGACCAATGGAAGGTTAGTGTAGCAGACATTGTGGTATAGAAAGTTGAAGATGTCAGCCCTGGGAAGTGGATCTTTGCTGACGAATACTCAGATGATATTGAAACTATCCCAGATGGAGCCACAGATTGCATTGCCATAAATGTTGTTATGAATGTTTCATTAGAGCTCATGTGCAACGAAGGTTTGGAGTTGTTAGTGGTGCTACATAGAAAAGTTGTGAAGCTATCTATGAAAGACAGAGACACTTTGTGTTAGAAAAGAAAAAAAAAACCAAGAGTGTGAAGAGCTGGGTGATTAGTATGCATAAGTGCTTCTTTAGTGGATACTCTGGACTGATAAGCTGAAGCTTTCGGTAATGTAAAAGAGGGAAAGTGTTGACGTTGATGATTATGTCTTGTGAAATGTCTGTTCAGATAAAAGTTCAAGACACGTTTGACATAACTACAGAAGCAATATTTGTTCCTACATTTTTATAAGTTTACACGAGATATTTATAAGTTTGGTCGAGATGTTTCATGTTTTGACCAACATTTTCCCCCAGTTGGTTAACACATTTTCTTACTTCGGTAAACATATTTCAGTTTAGCCCATATATTTTTCCCTTTTGGTTAACAAATTTTTCTTACTTTTCAGAAGTTTGGTGTACGTTTTTCTTTACTTGGTCAATATTTTTCTCATTAGGTTAACACATTTTCCTAAGTTTTATAAATTTTGTGTAACTTTTTTTCTTCAATTGGGCGATATTTTTTCATTAGGTTAACACATTTTCCTAAGTTTTATAAGTTTTGTGTAACTTTTTTCTTCACTTGGGCGATATTTTCTCATTAGGTTAACACATTTTCCTCCTTTTCATAAGTATGGTTGAGATATTTCTCCACTTGGCCAATATTTTTTCCATTTGGTTAACAAATTTTCTTACTTTTCAGAAGTTTGGTGTATGTTTTTCTTTACTTGTTCACTATTTTTCTCATTAGGTTAACACATTTTCCTAAGTTTTATAAGTTTTATGTAACTTTTTTCTTTACTTGGGCGATATTTTTCTCATTAGGTTAACACATTTTCCTAAGTTTTATAAGTTTTGTGTAATATTTTTCTTCATTTGGGCGATATTTTCTCAATAGGTTAACACATTTTCCTCCTTTTCATAAGTATGGTTGAGATATTTCTCCACTTGACCAATATTTTTCCCATTTGGTTGACAAATTTTCCTAAGTTTTATAAGTTTTGTGTAACTTTTTTCTTCAATTGGTCGATATTTTTCTCATTAGGTTAACACATTTTCCTAAGTTTTATAAGTTTTCTGTAACTTTTTTCTTCACTTGGGTGATATTTTTCTCATTAGGTTAACACATTTTCCTAAGTTTTATAAGTTTTCTGTAACTTTTTTCTTCACTTGGGCGATATTTTGTCTCATTAGGTTAACACATTTTCCTCCTTTCATAAGTATGGTTGAGATATTTCTCCACTTGGCCAATATTTTTCCCATTTGGTTAACACATTTTCCTAATGTTTATAAGTTTGGACGACATATTTATAAGATTAGTTGAAACATGTCTTTACTTGGACAATATTTTTCACATTTGGTTAATAAAGTTTCCTACAATTTAAAAGTTTGGATGCGATATTTCTTTACTTGACCAATATTTTTCATCTTTGGCTAACAAATGTTCCTACTTTAGTCGACATATTTTCCTACTTTTTGTAAGTTTGGTCGAGGTATTTGAAAACTTGGTCAATATTTTTTCCTAATTTGGGTAATACATTTTCTTATAAAGGTCGACATATTTATAAGTTTGTCCATCGTTCGCCTATTGTATAACTTCAGTCGACATATTTCTTGATTTTACTAGCATGTTTTCTTACTTGTTATAAATTCGGATGAGATATTTCTTTACTTGGTCAATATTTTTCACCTTTGGCTAACAAATGTTCATACATTTTATAAGTTTGGACGAGACATCTATAAGTTTGATCGATATTTTTCCTATTTGGCTAACATGATTTCCTACTTGCCCAATATTTGTCACATTTGACGAACAATTTTCCTACTTTTCATAAGTTTGGTCGAGATATTTCCTATTTTGGTCACCTTTTTAAATTAATTTGGTTACAATTTTTCCTACTTTTTACAATGTTAGTCGAGCCGTTTCTTATTTTGACCAACTGTTTTGTCAGTTTAGCTAACAATTTTCCCTAAATTTTATAAGTTGGCCGAGACGTTTCTTATTTTGGCTAACAGTTTTGTCAGTTTGGTTAACAATTTTTCCTACATTTTATAAGTTGGTCGAGATATTTCTGTATTTGGCCAACATTTTAATTAGTTTGACTAGCCTTTTTCCTATTTCTTATACGCTTGGTTGAGATATTTCTTATTTTGACCCCGAGTTTTTAAGTTTGGCTAACATATTTTACTATACTTTATACGTCTGGTCGATATATTTCTATATTTGGCCAACATTTTAATAATTTGGCTAACATTTTTTTCTTATTTGACTGTTGGAGTGGAACATAGAACCTGTACTTTTGTCAGGATGTGAAATGTGGTAATGAGCCGACACATTGAAAAACATATATTAGCTTTGGAACTAGGTTTCTGCGGAAAGCTGCAAAGACCCCCCTTTGGCCAGGCAGAAGAATTAATGAAAGTGTAAATGTCTGCTCTGAGAAGCGATAACTTTGCTGGTCAGGACAGCGGGTACGTGATATGTCATGTTATATGAGAAGCCTAAGACTGATCCGGGGAAGCTTGTTGTGTTCACGGGTAATATTATATGATAAATATAGCTAAACACTCGTCGGTGTATGACCCGATAGATGTTAAGTAAAAGGTACACCTCCCCCAACTGGCCTCGGTGCTCACATCTCTCCTCTATGTCTATGAGAACGGGTTAGTTGAATACTGTGATGACTTGATTATAGTTGTGTATATTATATTCGAAACTGCCTTGTGGTGTATAGAGGCCTTGGTAGTAGTAGTTTCGTGTTCTTTACTGTTACTTGGTGACCCTATGACGACTCGGAAATAGAAAAGCGAGAGAATGAACACCCTTTTAAACCTCCGACGCCCTGTTGACGAGGGTCAGAATCACTCCCGTACATGGTGGTCATCACGAATTAGGCCCCCTGGTTCGATCGCCAACATAATACCGTTTTTTTTTCTTCTGTAGTATCCCTCTTAACCACGTGTCTCGGCTGTATCCATACGCATGTGACAGATACAACGCCCTCTTTGCCCGGATGTAGCCGTTTCCCACAGGTCCATATACATTGTGGTAATACATGTCTATCTTGTGAGATGTTGGTTTACTTCTACCACACTAATACATACGAGTAGAGGCATGGAGCTTGAAATGGGGAAACGGTAGCCGTGAGCATAAAAGGAAAGAAAAAAATGTCTGATATGAGGTGGCTTTAAAGCGTTGGAACAAGAATCGCTGTGATGAAGGTTGTCTTTTGCAAATTGGAAAACATACTGACTAATATAAAGTTGACAACTGTAATGAGAAATAAAAGGAGTGTTTAAGTACTACATAGAACCCGTACTTTAGTATGACTGTGAAGCGTGGTCAGTGAGCAGACAAGTTGAAAATGCCTCTAATGCCAGTGGCGTTGTGGATTCTGAGCCATAGTTTTTAAAAAATTCACTAGACACCCGCATGAAATTCCCTCCAAATACTACAAGGCAGCAAAGCAGACACATAGATACTATACCAGCTCTGTAAGGCAACATACTTTGATAATGTAGACATAACGGCCGCTTTCTAATAATACTGCACACATCTATAAGCAGTGGTAAACCCGTATACACAGATACACGATACTTTCCTAAAGTAGACTCTAGCCATGTTCGCAGTGCAGCTATATAGAGGCATGTCTGAGTTGATGTGAAATATTTTTGGTTATTTTTACACCCGGATGTAATAGGCGACAAGTCACAACACAGCTACGATGCGCTGGCAGGGGTGACCCTATCAACTTCACATACTGGTCAATCTATATACACCACCCAATAACATAGTACACCATCTGTCTTCAAGCCACAAGCGTTTTCAATGTCACAAGAATAACGAACTACTGACATTTAAGATCAGAGTGGCACATGCTGATACTGTTTGTGATATCTCCTACTCATACCACCTGTTTTAACTAAATAAGGACACATACACCTAGCCCATAATCTCCAATCGGCAATTATGAGAAAAATCGAGGGTAGTGTTATTGATTTTTATTGGATGTCCCGACAATAGGTGTTAATCCCTTAATCCTCTTCCAACCTTGTTATGAACCTTTATTAATATCGCGAACTATTTGCAATGGCGGAAATATCAGAAATATTATTAACCCGACTTGGTCATTACGAGGATGATAATCCCATGGATTAGCCGTTATGAAGATGCGTATCGATTTTTTGTAACACCTGTTGAGGTTATGAGTATACCATATTTTGAATGTTATGTTAGATTATATTTCGTGACTCGTAGGTGCAACGGTAACATTTGCTGCCTGTCATTTTCAGCAGCGGTGGGACTTGTGGCTGCGGCGACACGGCCGGACAAAGCGACCCTGACCCGTATGATAAACTAGACACCCACACGTTGATGACTGGAAATCTTACCCACGACAAAGTTCCGAGATTCGAACCTGTCACTTCCAGGGTGTCTGGGGTACCCCCTAAACATACTCCGCAACCAGCACACCCCCTCTACTTTTCTAAACATAACCGGGTTAATAACAACCGAGCTCGAAATCACAACTAAGTAACCAAATATTATCAATATTTCCTCTACCACTAGACCACCCCACTGGGATTCGAACCCGATGATAGTGTTCGGAAGCGTTTATCTAATTACTCATCCACTCACCCCACCCCTTAACAATGAATATCACAAAGTCATACCAACTAAAACCATCGGCCATCTTTACACTTTCAAAGTTTTCATTTGAAGAGCTGTAACCGGTATGCTGATAGTATTTAAGTCCCAGCCACTATAGATAATAGTAACCCCGTTATAACAAACAGTCGACCCCTTTACAATAGACATATAATGAAAATATCCTTGGTCTTCTGACGACCGACGCCGAAATTATGCGTTGAATGTGTCGGTGGTATACCTCCATGCCTATATTTACCCACTTCTCCACTCGATCACCCTGGCTCTTACCAAGGAACGGGCGTAATTATCCAACCAATCCGCCACTCGCCCACCTCTTAACAAGGATCAGAAGCAGTTATTTAGCTATTTGTACACTCACCAACCCCTTGACAACGACCTCGAACCTTTATCTAGCAACTCCTCTGTCTCTTAGCAAGGAACCGACGCATTTACTTAGCCACTTCGCCACTCGCCCATCCCTTTAAACTGTTCGGAAGCACTTCTTTAGCTACTTCTCCGCTCTCCAACCCCTTAACAACGAATACCACTAAGCCACGCCCCCTTACAACCGTTACTACCGGCCATCTTTACTGTTTTAAGGTTTTCATTTGAAGAGGTGTAATCTATATGATGATAGTTTTATAAGCCACTACGACCCACTACAGATCATATACAGGCCATATATACCTTTTTTACTTATTATAATTTTCATATGACACCCGGCGCGATTCGAGACTTCGACCCACCTAACCCCACCACAGTACTCGTCACTGACCGGCCTTGTGGTCACTCAGCAATGACCACCTACCCACCTATGTGACGTATTTTATGGGGTTCGAACCCGCGACCGCGCGCCCGCGACAGCCACCCGCGACCGATCCGCCGCGACCGCGCCCGCCACCGTGCGCCTTTGGTTGTTATTTATTTTAATTTTAAAATTAGTTAAAATATTATACACACAGTGATCTGCCCTTAGAAAAACATGTCTTTTCTTAGATGTATCGCCCTCTTACATATGACCTAAGTACCTACCCTACCCAAACCGCACTGGCCCCGAGCTGGATTGGGGGCAATCCAGCGAGGTCAATCCAGAAAGTATAATTAGGAGAAGACAAAAAACCCTAACCCTAACCCCTAACCCTAACCCCTAAACCCTAACCCTAACCCCTAACCCCTAACCCTAACCCCTAACCCTAACCCCTAACCCTAAACCCCTAACCCCTAACCCCTAACCCCTAACCCCAATCCAGCTGGATTGGGGTCAATCCAGCACCACAATCCAGATTTCCTAATCAGATACAACGTACCCTACTACTTACGGTGCCGATCACTGAACAACAGTTGGACGGGAGGGGTAGGACTCTGTCATTTGCTGACGACATCCTCGTGTATCGACAGGGTCGAGATAGACAGGCGGTTGCCAATGATATTCAGGGCGAACTAGATCGAATTTCCTCATGGTGTGCTGATGCCGTGCCCTTGTCAACCCTGCAAAGGCATCGGTTACATGGTTCTCCCTAAACAACCATATTGTGAACACAGACCTGCCGGCAGTAAGAATCTATGGTAGCATTTTGAATAGAACCCTGTCAATGACATATCTTTGCGTGAGGCTTGATCGTAGCCTGTCTTTCAGAGATCATGTCGATTATGTCATAACGAAAGCTCGAAAAGGTTTGTCAGCAATGAGAGTCATGGCGACTGCCAATATCGAGTAAAGACTGCTAATACTTCTGTTCCAAGGACTGGTGCTTTCACCCATCGAGTATGCCCTGGCCATATCATTGTCAGCCCTACACAGATTGGAAGACTTGAAAAAGTACAAAACGAAGCCATGAGCATAATTTTGGGCTGCACGAGAGACACCAGCTGTGTAGCAGTGAGATACCTCCTTGACTTCCCGACAATGAACCACAGGATCAAGATCTGGAGAGCTCGTGCATACTTAAAAATAAGTGCAGATGAGGGGCAGCACCCTCTGCATGACGCTATATTCAGAGAAAAGGGCGACAGGCTAAAGAGGGGCAAATCATGGATGGGTCGGGCGGAAGATGTCGTCAGATAGGCCTGCCATCCTACCAGTATCAACCCCGGCAAGGAATAGGTGCCGGTGCCTCCAGCTTTTAAGTGCACTTTCTCCTGTATTATCACACTCGACAGACGGTGCAGAGAGCAGAACCCTGCCGCTGTCAACGCGCTCATCTATGAACACTCAGATAGCCCCGAAGTGCTCATCTATACAGATCGATCTGTTGTAAAGCAGCAGAGAAGTGCGTGGGCATTTACAGCCCGTTCAGCGGGCCGAACCGTTCAAGAATCCAGTGGTGCCCACTCTATGACCACGAGCAGCATGACGATGGAGGTGATGGCAGTTACACAGGCTTTCATATGGCTGGAATCACAGCATTATACCAACGTGTGTGTACTAAGTGATTCAATGAGCATGATTCGGAAGGTCGAAGCTGGATCTGTACGTAGACAGTGGACTGAGTCGCTGCGGAAATCTGTTGTCCGTAAAGTCACCTTCATCTTCGTCCCGGGACATGCGGGAGTCGAGGGAATTGAACGAGCTGATAAACTGGCTGGCTCTGCACTCTCTGTTGATGGCCAACCCATGGATCGTGCCGATGTTATTAACGTCCTTAAAGATATGTCGAGAA
>JACEFZ010021097.1:0-33918 GCA_014155875.1 Cepaea nemoralis
TTTTTTTTAAAGGTTTTTCCCGGGCTGGGCCCTTTTCATTCAGTCGTTGTTAGTTACTTTGGCAGTCCAAGGAATTCGCAACATTCGTCTCAGGAACAACATCTCTGTTACTTCCAATATCTTCTCAATTATATATATATATATCTGTATATTATATATATATATATATATATATATTATATAATATATATATATATATATATATATATATATATATATATATATATATATATATATATATATATTTATATATATATATATATCTTCTTATATATAAAAATGATGTATGTGTGTGTGTCCTTTATGCGTTCGCGAACAGTCCATCCGATTGAGATGAAATTTTCTACACGTCTTCTTTTCATTCCACCGCAAGCCAACTGTGATATTTTTTTAGTGTGAAATGGGCTGCTTACTTAATATTATTTAGTTTTCATTTTACATTGTAATTTATATACAGCGAGGGGACTTAACTCTAGAAAAGTTATTTCAAGGGGCATAACTTTTAATAACATTACTGTATAACTTACAGTCTAAAAGTTATGCCCCTTGAAATAACTTTTCTAGAGTTAAGTCCCCTCGCTGTATATAAATTCCTCCTTATCACTCCTCCTCCCTTCTCCTCCTCTCTTCTTCCTCCTCCTCCCTCCTCCATCCTTCCCCCCTCCTCCTCCCTCTTCCCCCTTTCCCTCCTTCTC
Source organism: Cepaea nemoralis (assembly GCA_014155875.1). Lineage (NCBI taxonomy): Eukaryota > Metazoa > Mollusca > Gastropoda > Stylommatophora > Helicidae > Cepaea > Cepaea nemoralis. Next base: position 696 of record JACEFZ010021097.1, read on the forward strand.
CCTTCCCCCTCCTCCTCCTCCCTCCCCCTCCTCCCTTTATCCCCCCCCCTCCCTCCTCCTTCCTCCTCCCCCCCCCCTTTCTCTCCTACTCCTCCTCCCCTTACGTCCTCCTCCCTCCTCCTTCCCCCTCCCTCCTCCTCCCTCCTCCCCCTATCACCCCCTTTTAAATCCCTCCCCCCCCTCCTATTCCTCCCTGCCCCTATCCTCCCCTTTTCCCCCCTCCTCCTCTTTCCGCCTATCTTTCCTCCCTCCTCCCCCTCCCTCCCCACCTCCCTCTTCTCCCCCCGCTTTTACTCCTCCTTTTTCTTCTTCTGCTGCGCTGCTGCGCCGGTCCATTTACCCAAGTAATTTTTGGGGAAGAGGGAAAGACCTTTCAAGTGCCCTTTCAATGTGGGAAAACTTACTTACTGATGCACTTCCAGGCAGACAGTCAAACGGGCGGACAAACATGTAATTTTAAACTGGTCATTTGTCTTTGATTATTTGTCACGAAGTGTTTATATTTCATGTTGGATGTACTTTATGTCATCCCCACCTCATTCTTCAACTTGGGTTATCTAATGTGAAAATCAATAGATAAGATGTCAACACTATTAAACAGCGGCAAATGCACTTTGGATTAGAACGAGACAAAAATAGAACATCAAGTGAGAATAATGAACGGAAAATGTCCTAGATTGAAATCAGGAAATTATCATCTTTTATTGGTTGGTAGGTTAAGCCGGCGACTGTGACTTCGGAGCAGTGAACATGTTTCACAATCCCGCATACTGAGCTCGGAATCAACTGATGATGATTTGGGAGCATATTGCTTTGCGTTTTTCTTCACAATGGTATGAGCATCGGCCATTAAGAAAGCAATGATAAACTTCTGAACGTAAAATTGCCTAGACAATAGCAGTCAATAAATGCTAGGGTTGATTATGACGTCCTGTATAGAAAATGCATCTAACTTTACGTTGGTTTATTACGATATCAATGTACACAGGTAGACAGTTTAGTTAGTATAATCTGATAAACAGAAGTGTAATGCCCGTTTCTTTTGTTGTTGCTGCTGCTGCTGCTGCTTCTGTTGTTGTTGTTGTTGTTGTTGTTGTTGTTGTTGTTGTTGTTGTTGTTGTTGCTGGTGGTGGTGGTGGTGGTGGTGGTGGTGGTGGTGGTGGTGGTGGTGGTGGTGGTGTTGTTGTTGTTGTTGTTTGATTGTTTGTTTGTATGTTTGTTTGTTGTTGTTTTTTTTTTACTTTCAAATAAAGTAACTTCGAACATGTACAATATTAATCAAACATTGTAAATAAAAAGCACGTCTCGCGAAGAAGCATAAACAATAAGTTTGCATTGTTAATATTCTTAGTACTTGACTTTAAGTAAAATATTGCTAAACCAGAATATTCAGCTTTATCAGCATCTGGCATCGAGTCTTATTGTGGACATGTCCAACTGTGGCGTCAACAAAAAGACAACGTATTGTTCACAAACATGTGATTACCGTGTTGAGGCACCACCAAGTGTGTCGGTTATTGTTTACATTTAATCTCATATCGCATTGTTGACGGAATCTCGCGTGTTTCTGCGTTTTTATAAGTGAATTATTCAATGGCTAGTGTTGCCTGTTGTCTGCTCATACCGTCTACAAAGGTGTTTTTTATGTTGTCTGGAGGTAGTTATGGAGCGTTCATGATTGGTTGGCTGGTTGATGAATGCTTTGGAAAATTGAGTTTTAACTCTTAAATCCGATGCTTTCAGGTCATAGAGCCAGGAAGAGGGCTTGCATATTTTGGAGTTACGTTGGTGTATAAACTTTCTTTCCAACCCGCTAGCAGAATATCTTCGTCACGGGAACTGTCCTGTAAAGTCCCAGTTTCCCTCTAAAAGCTCAGAAGGCAGCTGTTAATGGAATATCGCATCTGTGGAAAGGCATATTAGAGTATAACTAGGACTTGATTCAGCATAGAGCATACTGACCAGCTGGGATTAGGCCCAGGGTGGTAATATTGTCTCCAGAGGTTTCAGGTATTTCATTGTCAATAAACCCGTATGTGGCAAGAATTAGATTGTGGGGGTTCATGAAACATCTCAAAACTAAGAGGGATGACCATGAGAACTTTAAGTCAAATTGTGGTTAGAACGATCTTGCTTGCTTGCTTGCTTGTGTTCATTGGCTTGAGCTCCAACGCAAAGTCCTGTATGTCGGATGAAGGCATCCTGTTGTCTAACATCAGTGTGATGTCATACAGAACCTGAGGTTTGCGTGAGTATCCGTTGTCCCATGTCTTGCTTATTGGTGTGCAGACTGGTGGTTCCTCGCCATACAGGCAGACACTCTCCGACTTCGGAGGAATCGGCGATCCTATTGACTTCAGCCAGGACCCCGAAGGGACCTGTTGCCCAGGACGCTCGGCAAGGACGCGTCGATAGGTCTTGGCCAGTATATAACCCGGCCCTGGTGCCTTGGAAACACCTCTGCGCCCCAGAACAATCTTCTTCTGCTTCTTCTTTGCGTTCATCCGGAGTGTTTTTTCAGATGTGATTGCGGTGTGTCTCGTTAGGCACCCTTGGATCGAAACTCTTAGGTCAACACATCCGGCTTTTAGCGTGCATTTTTGACCAGGTTTGCATTCCTGGGAGACTCTCACTTTTGTGGTACCGTCCACCTCCCAGTTGGTCGAGTTGGAACAGTCGGAGACTTCACGGTCATATCCCTCAAAGGAAGGCAGGGATAGTCCATAGCATTTTCCGCCATCCTGGGTGGCTTCCATAATTGCAGAGCCGACACATAATGCTCTGGTGCTGGGCTCACCGAGGGAATCGTCACGTCCTGCTCATGGCTGCTTTAATTCCTCACTTCAATATATTGGGCATTTCGTTAACCCCGGGCCGTTCCCGCACAAACCAGACAGGTCTAGCAGACGGTATCCACTCAGCGAGTTTTCGACACGGACATGTGCTTGTCGTTGCGCCCCTCAGAGCTGTTCCAGGCACGACGGACATTCGGAAAACTACCTAGTCAGAGCTGTTCCGAACAAGAGCGGCATTCGGAAACTAGGTAGTCAGAGCTGTTCCTAGCACGAGAGACATTCGGACGAGACATTTCACTCGGACGTAAATGCGTAGTGCCAATTTTTATTTTGCCACCCGTAGGACGGCACTTCCGGCTTCGGCGGGCATTTTTAATGAGGTTAGCCTTCCTCGGGTTTCGAGGCACGTTAGGACTTATTGTTGTGATGTCGCCCACATCTCAGCTGGTCAAGATAGAACGATAAAGACATCACGGTCGACCCTCAAGGGAAGGCAGGGGCAGACCATGGGCATTCCCTCGCTATCCAAGGAGGCTTCCATAATTGCAGAGCTGGCACATATTGCTCTGAGACTGGGCTCACCCGAGGAGTTGCCTCGTCCTGCTCATGGCTGCTTTAGTTCCTCACTTCCATGTGTTGGGCATCTCGCTTGCCACTGGTCGCTCAAGCACACACCAGGAACGGTCAGTCTGCAGGCGACATCCACTAGGTAAGCTTTCGCTTCGGACTACGCAATGGATTCGCTAGCCGTGCGTTCCATTTCGTGTTATTGAGACATTTTTCCACCTTGTTTTTCCACCTTTGTCTACACTCTCTATGAGTTAAATACAGACAATTTTCGTAGCCATTTCATTCGACTGGGGCACTTCTTCAACCTTTTTGTACTCGCTCACGAGGTAGGCTACATGTGCCGGCTCAGAACCTTATCTCCGTACAGCAGTGAGCGAGAAACGGCCAGGACCCTCTCATCCGGGGATCCCTCATATCCCCCAGCCTAGAGCCTTCGGACAGGTATCTGAACTGGGCATGTAGCGTGCTCAGTATCTCACCTCCGTTTTCGGTAGGTGAGTATCGGCCCGGCTCTCTCATCCAAGGGTAGTAGCTTAGAGGCGTTCAGCTACATCTCTCAGATGGAGGCCTTTGTGTAAGTGTCTGGACAAAGTTTGTGGCTTCGTGCGCCTGAGTTTAAATTCTGACTGTTATCCTCAGTCTACCTGCAGAGCAGCAGGTTGTGTCTCTGTTAGTCTGGTCCCTATCCCAAGAGATGTCCAATATGTAGTTTATATCCATTGGCACAGCGCTTGGGGTTGGTGGGACACTCAAGCTCCCCCACCGCGGCAAGGTGGAGACACATCGGGGGAGGGAACGATCAGTAGTATGAATTTTCGCTGGCTGTTGAACGAGGATCGGAGCGCGTATAGGAATGTCCTGAGTGCAATGATGTCGGTTCTTAGCTCAACTCAACTCATTGTCAACAGACCCCAATCCAATGTCCAGGGAGTTCAGCGTACATGGTAACGTGGTCATACATTTTCAGCTGATGACATGCCCAGTGACCGACACCTGATCGTGTTGACAGCCGATAGTTTGTTACACTGTGTTTCAAAACCGGCATAACAATTACAGCAAATAGCTGGGACATGGGATGGAGATATACCTCTCAATAGCACAAAGCCTGGCCTGAATTGTAGAAACTATGAGTTGTCCGTGCACCATGACCCTCTCTCGGACTGCCTAGTTTGCTCCAGAGAAAAGGTAACACCAATACATTTGGAACAAGACAAGTTGGAAAAGCTGCCGGATCAGCAAAGCAAACCACTCATGACTAGTCACATTATAATTAAAACTTTTTTCCCTCTCGCTTTAATTTTTGCGTGTGGCCTAGATTTCCCTATCACCAGTTTCCCTCGCCATCAGGCGAACCCTGCTCCCTCCTGGCTTCTGATGTACTTGTAATTTATTTCCCCAAGTCAAAGACGGCCGGTCTCTATGGCTGAGGAGTTACACCACTTTCTACGTAATCCCGTTTATCACGCAGAGTCTCGTAGCGGGCGAGAACTGGGAGCGGTTCGTCACCCGCTGGTGATTTGCGGGATAACTGAGCCGGCCGCTCAGAAAGCAATGGCAAACTACTGAGCGTAATCTTGCCAAAAAATCAACAGACAGCTGAAAGATGCTGCTGTTGACAGCGATGTCCTGTAAAAGGATATGCGAATTAAAAGGGGAAAAAAAGTCAAAGACGAGAAGTCAACATTTTAGTCCAACTGACTGGTGTAGGGACTGAAGCAGCTACCTCGCTATCAGCACACACGAAGATTAAGAGCGAATGTTCTTATTCATTCTGTCATGTATTCAGCTCTAATGAAAATGTATAATGTAATTTATTTTTCTGGTTGGTGCTCCCATAATGGATTACCTTGTTACCAACGTCTTTAATTAAGCGTAGGGCAAAGAGAAGTTTTCCATTTGAAGGCAAACTTGTCGTTTTGGCTGCACTGAGCTTGTGATTGTGAACTTTCATTCAGTGGCCTGTTCTCTTACCCCGTAATAACCTTCCTCCATAATTTGTTTAATGCTATTGACACCATCTGTACGCAACGCTACAAAAGGAAGATAAATACAAGAAATGGACGAACAGCAGTCTCAGAGAATGTGCAATTAAGGCGATAGATAGATAGTTTTGGAGATCTATTGCAGCCATCCTTCATTGTGGAGACGCCACCTGAATGATTAATTGATTCCCAACTCTGGACATATGGTACTAGGCCCTATTTTCTTGACCAAACGACAGTGAGTACGTGATATGGTTAGTGCCACGCAGGCCCCCTTACCTGTCAGCAAGTGCTGCAGAGTTCGCAAGACCAGGGCCAGGACGTTGTACTGGCACAGATAACAGGGCAGCACTCCTTAGTGGAACCTATGCATAGAATTTGTTCCCAATGTAGCTAACGTTTCAAAGATCGCCATGCAACACTGGTTCCTACATTTGGAGAGAGAAAGAAGAGACATACAACATAGTCCCTGTGGCGCTGGGACTTCTGGATTTAGTCAGGAGGAGGTCTTTAAGCATGTACCCCATCAGACACAAGCCCTTGCTATTGCTTTGACGACCTGAAGGTGAACTCAGAGGATTCAAGAGCTGGACGGCTAACAGCGGTCTTTCAGCCAACCCACCAACCAAGCTCCTGGAAATGATCTGCTACCTATTCCATGAAGCTTTATCCTCCCCATACGCCACGCCACTAAATCAACTCCGGGGTTAGTAGAGTTGGATCCCACCACCACATATGCCAGAAGTGTATGCTATAAACACTATGCTATACCAGATCCTAGAATATATTCTACAAATTAAGGTAATGGTTCCCGTGTAAATGCCATCAGGCGTAATGTGTATATGGTGATAACTCTACGTTTTAGACCAATCGGCATTCGATTGGATATATGGTCAGAAGCACGTCGGACGCCTTTATTTCTCAAGATATTTACTGGTGTCCATTTAGCCTAAGTCGATCTGGGAGACCATTGCAATGAGATAAAAATAATCTCCGCCTCGAAGGAGATTGGATTTTTGTGCGTGCAGTTGTAATAGATTTTGTTTGTTGTTTGTGTGCTTGCGCAGGCTTCAGTCGCAACGTCCATTTTGTCACTTGATTTTCTGGTAAAACGTACCGATTCTACTTGTCGTGTTCACCGGTTCTATCACAGCTTGTCGTGTTCATCGGTTCTATCACAACTTGTCGTGTTCATCGGTTCTATCACAGCTTGTCGTGTTCATCGGTTCTATCACAGCTTGTCGTGTTCATCGGTTCTATCACAGCTTGTCGTGTTCATCGGTTCTATCACAGCTTGTCGTGTTCATCGGTTCTATCACAGCTTGTCGTGTTCATCGGTTCTATCACAACTTGTCGTGTTCATCGGTTCTATCACAACTTGTCGTGTTCATCGGTTCTATCACAACTTGTCGTGTTCATCGGTTCTATCACAACTTGTCGTGATCATCGGTTCTATCACAACTACTACACATGCAGCTGGTAAATGAAGACAGCAGCCGGCGCCTAGTCCAATATAGATATTCCACGTGTGGTGATCTCATTGTTGGCCACATGCCATTTCCGCTGCTCTCTATTGGCCGGGCGGTGGACATTTCTGCAATGCATGAACACCGCAAGGTTCTAATTATCATATTTCTGTAGTGATTACCACCCTTTGTATGATGGCACCTACAAAGTATGAACATTGCAACTTGTTCTGTACTTCGGATTTTCTGGTTTTACCGTTTTTACAATAAGTACACTTGAATAACGAAGACACGCAGAGTAGATTGCATGATTTATTGTCTGGTATATTTCGCTGCATCTCACCAGGTGCATACTGCAGAAATCGCACATCATCATTTAAAGTAATAAGATAGACCTTTCAAACCGAAATATAAAAGACATATAGTCACACAGTTATCTGAATTGGCTACGACGGTACATTTACTATCATGTCTTCTTGTTTGTGCAATTTTGGTATTTGTAAATGAATAGCAATTGTCTCTACCAGCTTTAACACACGAAACGCATTGCCCCTTTCAGGTTCCGAAATGTGCCCTCTAATCGATGATGTAGGAGAGTTGCGGTGTGTAGTCTTGCTCAATTTACCACTGTCTTTGTTTATTACTCTGTCAGTTCAATTTTGTACGTGTTCTACCACCCTATAATTCAACTAACTCTCTGTTCTGCCGATGTATATATCTTGGCACCTGCATGTAAACTGATAAATACAATTGGATTTGGCGTACACAGAGACGGGTTCTTCTACCGCTGGGGTAAGGATAGGTGTGGTTCTTTTATCTCATAACTGGAGTTGCAGCACAGGATGTTCAATCAACCGCTGTAATGAGCAGGTCCAGCAGTTGCTGCATTACGTCATCCCCTTGATACGTTAATTAGGTACATACTTTGAGTTTAGAAACTGATATTTCGTTGGGTGTTGAATTCCACTGTTGGCAGGGTTTCCTTCGCACACAAGGTTGTCTTAGACTCATAGAGGATAACTAACAATAAGTGAATTAACAGTAACATTATCTTGGAACAGTCATACCATCTGATGAGAGATACCTTCATGAGATTAACACAAGACTCTCTATGGCAAGGATAACCTTTTCCAAGAAATCAGTAACTTTGGATGATATTCTTCAATATATTTACTTCTGCTAGCGTCTGTGGCTTAGGGGTTAGTGAAGTGCAGTTTCGCAATTCCCCGACTTATTGAGTCGAGGGTTCGAAATCAGGCTCGGGTCATTTGGAAGCAGATGTCTTTGCGTTGATTTCGATGTTATCAAGCATCGGCCGTTCAGAAAGCAATAGCAAACTTTTTTTTTTAATGTCGCATATCCCTTACAGGACGTCGCAGTCAACACCAGCATTTTCAGCTGCTGTTGATGTACTAGGCAAGATCACGCTCAGTAGTTTGCCATTGCTTTCTGAGCGTAACTACTGAATACTGAACGTAAAATTTCCTTCTCATCACCAACGTCATGGGCCATGCCGATCAGCGTGGGCTGTCATGTTTTACTCACACGATCTCCAGAGTAGTGAATCAGCTCTGTGGTCTTGTTTCGACCATAAAAATTGCCAAGCCATCCAGATGGCTGTAGAAATGTGGTTTCTGAGGAAAAGGCAAAGAATACCATGGACAGCCAGAAAGACCAATGAACAGGTCCTTCAAGAAACAAACGAAGATCGTAAACTGATTAGAGACATTAGACGCAGACAGTCAAAATTTTTTGGGCATGTTATGAGAAGAAATGAATATGAGAACTTGGAGACAACTGGTAAGATCGAAGGGAACACACCAAGAGGAAGACCTAGAAGCAAGTACCTGGATGGCTTGGCCTCGTGGCATGGTGGAGACAGAAACACAGAGCTGAGCCACGACTCTGGTGATCGAGGGAGATGGCAAAACATGACCGCCCACGCTTACCGGCATGGCACATGATGGATGGATGGATCCAGATAGTTACGCCTCTACATTCCCCCTGTTCGTTTCCCCTCAATCTTGTCAGTTATCACTAAGTTCTCTTGTTTATTTCTTCTCATAATGTGTCCAAAAAAATGTTGACTGTCTACGTCTAATTTATCTAATCAATGTATGGTTTTCATTTGTTTCTTGTAGGACACCCTTGTTGGTTTTTCTGTCTATCATTGGTATTCTTTGCATTTTCCCCAGAAACCACATTTCCACTAAAATAAGATCTCTTTCGGCTGTTCTGCTCATCGTTTACGTTTCACATCCACACAAAAGTGCAGATTATATGTATTACCTCAACACTTTTTTTTCTCGTTGATACTGACATATTTTTAGTGGTCAGTATATTTTCCATCTTGCAAACGGCTATCCTTGCCATAGAGATTCTTCTGTTAATCTCATAAAAGTATCTCCCATCCAATGTTATGACTGCTCCAAGACAATGGTACTGTTAATTCACTTATTGAAGAATATTCTCATTTACCCGTATTTATATTGTGATATTTCTTTCTTCTTAGTGACGACCATAATCTTTGTCTTCTTACAATTACGAGGGTGTCAGGTCTTAGTCAAACATGACTGAGCTATCGTATGACAGTAGACGGTACTACCTACTTTCTGTTTGCGCCGAATGTTGGGCGGCCCTCACTAAACCCGACATCCCACATTGTGACAACGGCTTCGGGCGGAAGAGTGCAATTGGGAGGGTACAAGCTTTACACTAGCGAGGAAATGCTTCCTAAAGACTAAATATCATGGTAGGGCAGACTAGGCCCTACGCCTTGGTCGGCAACTTGTCTAGGATGGAAGCTCCGACAGGCGGACAGTCAGGGCATTGCTTTGCTGATCCAGCACTTTCTGCAGCTTGTCTTTTTCTAGACGTATTGGTGTTACCTTTTCTCTGGAGTAAACTAGGCAGGCCGTGACAGGTTGCATGGGCAACACATGGTCTCTAAACACAGCACAGGTTTTGTGTTGTGGAGAGGTATAACTCCATTTTACAAACTGTAGCCTGTCAATACAGCAAGGTGTCAATCTTACAATGACCTAGTTAATCGCATAAACCAAATACATGCTGAGGTTGATTGCAAAGTCCCGTAAAGAACATGCGGCTAACATTTTGTTGAATATTTACTTCTATGAAGTGTAATTTTCTATTCAGAGCTTTATAGATCAAATCGACTTCTCGTTTTTCTTTTTCTTTATTGTTGTCAGAGAAATCAATTGTAGTTTAGATTAGTTAGTTTAGTTTAGTTTAGTTTAGTTTAGTTTAGTTTAGTCGACGGATCAACATCACAGCACACAGGTGTAACCCATAAGTGCTCCGTTCTACGCCTAACTCAAGCCAGAGTCCGGAGAACCTCAGCTCAGTGCACGAACTCCGTAGCACCACCGGCGATTATCCTGAAATACTTTGGGTAGATTTTTAACTAGAAATTTTGCCGGACAGCGCCGTTAGGCTACTCTTTTTCGATTTCCAACTGCCAAGTTATTTTTTACGTGCGCAACAATACACACGGGTGTCCGATCTCACTACCCAGAGACCAGGGGACATTTTATTACTAGAAGTCCACGTGAAAAAATCCCGGCCCTCACCGGTTCTTGAAACCGGGACCTCCAGCACTCGAAGCGGACACCAAACCTAGAGACCACTCGATTCAATCCTTCAGCTCTATGTAAACCCAGGGTAGTTTATTGTTGTTCTAATGTGCTACCCACGCTACAAATCTTTGACTTTGTTCTGCGAAGGATTTACCTTGCAGTTATGAAAGGCTAACTGTTACATTAGTGTGACTTTAATTAACCACAGAATGAGGCGAACTATTCATGGAAAACAATGGGAGGAAAATGTAATTTTAACATATAAATATAGCATGCGTGCATTCAAGCGCAGGCGTCTTTTTTTTTTTTTTTTTTACAATGATGACATTGGGCAGCAGTTAATTTATATTATTCATTTATAAGCCATATTGAAGCAACATCAGCAAATTTATGTAAAGGAGATTCTATGGACGTAAGGCAAAAATGTGCAGCACCCTAAGGGCGCCCATCAAGAAGATGGATGTGAAGTAATGAACAATTATCTGGGAGGACTGGAACGGAAGAACTGGAAATGCATCGCCACAGGAGGGACAAGTGTGGGGGGAAATACAGGTTTTCAGGAATTCGTTTCATCAAGATGTCACGGAGTTTTTGTAGCCTGCGTAAATATTCTAAATTTGTCGCCATTTTATGCGCAAGTAGGGTGAAAGAGATGAAATAAGACGCCGAGGCACTTTAGATGTGTGTGTTTGTGTGTGGTGCTTGTGTGTTTCTTGTGTGTGTGTTGTTTATGCGAGTGTGGAACAGCGACAATGCTGGTTTTAATTGTAGATCCAGATAAGCGGATTGAGGTTGTGTAAAAGGCTGCAAGAAGGGAGGCAATGTATGTGTATGAAACATTCGATAAATTGAAATACGCTCTTGCAGTTGATTAAGTTTAGGGATAGAAAACGAAGTTACGCAATCCCGACATCCCGGTTCAGAACTCCGCCACGGACGATTTCTGGGCAGATCGCTTAGAGTTTATTTCCCGATGATTTGAGCATCGGCCGTTCAGAGAATAATGGCAAACAGTTGAGCGTAAAATAGCCTGGAAAATCAACATCAGCCAATAAATCAGCCTGGGCTGGTGGCAACGTCCTATAACAGATTTACTGCCAAACAATAAGTAGCTTTGCATCAAATGAAAAAGTATGGCGAAAATGGGAAGTACGGGTGTGTCACAGTTATGACTTAAATGTTGCTGTTATGGTAGTAGACACGTTGTATTATAACGCGATGACAACATTTCGGTGACATATAAGCCCCTGGTAGATTCGGGAAATAGCTTGCCTGTTGGCCCGGTGGTCATATGCTCGAAAATCTCATCTTTTAAAATGTTTTTTTTTTTTTTGGTGTGCATTTCCTTTTTTATAAGACAATGCTGTCAACACCAGCATTTTTACTGCTGTTGTTGATGTCTTGACAAGTGTACGTTCAGTAGTTTGCCATTTCTTTCTGAACGACCGGCTCCAAGACAAATTTGTTAAAACCCAGCGCAACGCGGTCTGCTGCCAAATTGCTAGCAGTTGTGTTTCGAACGCGGGTAAGCGGAATTACGAACTGCGTCCGCATTGCCATCGCCACGGAGACCGGCTTTTACCATTTAGGAAATAAAAACCCTTAGGTATGTATAACTCCTGCGACAAGGTGAGAAATACTAAACAGAGATACAGTGTACATACATACCTTACAACCAACTCCATAATGGTGAACATAAACCACTTTGAAGAGGGGGGGGGGCTCAAAAATAAAATAAGGACACCCCCCAACACAAACAGATCTAATGAAAAACATAAAATTACTTTTAAAAAATTGTAATATTAACACACAACTCCTTCGTTGTTAGGAAGGGCAAACGCTATCATTTAAACAAACACAACGCAACCGACGTCCACCCCTAGGATTAACGACATATGAAAAACAAAGTTAGTTAGTTAGTTCGTTAGTTAGCTAGCTAGTTGGTTGGTTGGTTGGTTGGTTGGTTGGTTGGCTGGCTGGCTGGCTGGCTGGCTGGCTGGCTGGTTGGTTGGTTGGTTGTTTGATTGGTTGGTTGGTTGGTTGGTTGGTTGGTTAGTTAGTTAGTTAGTTAGTTAGTCGAAGTTCCAACTTCACGGCAACGGGTCGTCCCCATTATGCTCCGTTCCTGTGCCAGTGAATATCACACAAAATGTTCCCCACTGTCCAATGTGAAAAGTGGAACAGACAGGAGTCTCGGCAATCCAACAGCCGGCACAGGTACACTGTGCATAATGTCGCCGCCAGAATGCCAACACAAAAGCCTTCCACGAAAACATGAAAAACAAAATAAGAATATAAATCATATTTCTTCAAGAAGCCATTTCTCAGAGAGTAAGACGACGTTAGCTACATAAATGGAGATTGGGAGAATCCCTGAATTATCGCTTCCCAGTATTGATGACAGAATCGGATTTGATGCCGAAATTGTTTTCAGTGGAAATGTGACTTAAGCATCGGATTTTGTTGAAGGTTGTTTCAGTCATAAACGTGGTATCATATGGTAGGCTATGCTGCTCTAAACACCGTCTTTTAACCTTCTCAATAAACTCCCAAGCTTCTCTTTTGATTCTATAACACAGAGCCATCCGTGTAGATGATTACCTCACTTGGGCGATAATCGACGTGACTCAATTATGCCACCTCCCATTAAACAAAGCCTGTCGGCTAATTCCTGCACTACATGCCCAAGGTGAGTATAATTCTGCACAGGTCTCACTTGTCCTCGGGCATTTTGACCTACCCCTGGTCTCTACCAATGTTCTCAAGTTGACACTTTCTTTGATTTATCTTCTGCCTGAGCCATCCATGATTTTTCTCTTATCAATCTGCGGCCCTTAACTGTGCCCAGTGCTTTGTGCAGGTAGTCTTGCTTGCCTGTAGCCACACGGCGATATGACTGAGCCTGCAGCACCTTGATCTTTGGTAAAGCTAGGATGTATCGCATACACACTACCTGGGTTCTCTTGTACATCCCAGGATCACCCACATAGCTTCATTATGTACGCTCGGTAATTTTGCCAGCTGACTCTTTGACACTGTGAGCAGTCCCATTTCTTACTCAGTTACCAAGATAATTAGTTGATGATAGAGTATGAACCGTCGTTATTCCATGTCCATTGCTGTCAGATTCTTCAGCGCACCGATTCCCTTCTTAGATCTCATATAACTCCTTCCGCGAAAGACAGGCTTCTGTCGAAAGTGATTCCCAGATATCAATCTACTCTGTTAACATGCCCGCCATTTATTATGAGACCTTGGATGTTAGCCTAAATAATCCTATTGTCTAAATCACACCTTAACATAGGCGCTTTTTGTGTGTTAATGACACAACGAACCTCCTCTGTATACCAATCGATCATATTGTTTACTGTCTCCTGCAACTCTGGGCTATTTGCGTCCGGTTTCTCACCTGCACATACACAAGACATCATCTGAACATTTCAGTACACTACCAATCCCGTGTACGTCCATGCTTGCAATCTTGCTTGTGTAAACATTGAATAGCACTAGCCATATTGCAGAACCTTGCGGTAATCAGGTGATAATAAATCATGTCTGCTATGTCCCTGAACCTAGATCAAGAGCAACCCCGCGAGAATGCAGGGTAGCTGCTATCAAGTTCATAACCCAGGGACTAACACCGTTCACCATAAGAGTGCTCATCAAGAGATCATATCTAACTCTGTTATATGCGTCCTCGAGATCCAGTGCTGCTGCCATTGTTTCCTGTCTATTCTGAAGCCCCCCAATAAACATCACAAGTAGATGTTGCAGCATTGGACCATGTTTCATTCCCTAGCCGGTAAATCCCCAACCCTCTTGGGAGTAGGTTTTTCCCTTTCCAAGTATTCCTGCAGCTTCCAATACCTTGACAAATGTTTCTGCAAGTTGATAATCAGTGATAAGCGATTGTGTCTTGAATGGGTTTTGCTTGTCTTGGGTAGTGGAATTAAATAGTTGTGCACTCTAGAGACACTGATATTGTCCTGGTGCTGTGCTCAGGTAGAAGACTGCTGGTTAGGACAAATAAAAATGAGGAAACAATATGAATTGTAGTAGTAGTATTAGTAGTAGTAGTAGTAGTAGTAGTAGTAGTAGTAGTAGTAGTAGTAGTAGTAGTAGTAGTAGTAGTAGTAGTAGTAATTGTTGTTGTTGTTGTTGTTTTGGTTGTTGTTGTTGTTGTTGTTCTCGTTGTGGTTGTTGCTGCACCATCATTTATACTTTTCTGAAAAATTCGATTGCACTATATGAGAACACACCAGTAGATGTTGCATTGAATCGCCAAACTGTTACCACCTTCAGACATTCCTCAACAAAACATATTCCAACCTTCCACAACCCCATAAGAAACAAGAATCAGAACTCGTTTAACCGATTGACAGGAAAGGAATTCTTTAAAATACAACGTCAGGAAAATGTATGACCCAGTCTACACCTTCATGCGAAATATCAGTAATTTGGCTTAAACGATAAATCTTTTGCAATTTCTGGCTCGATTAATTCTATGCTCTGCGATGTTCTGAAAGCTTAATGGAATGTAAACAATAAATGTGTCTTGTGTTGAGAGACATTTATAGAATAATATGGGCGCTGGGATAAAATAATACCCTTGATTGTTTAAAAATAGAAACATACAGGTTTTAGAAGCTGTGAAGAAATTTGAACACTCTGCTTAAACGATGACACGGTGAAAAAGCATGAAGATAATCCTTTGGAATAAACCTCTGTCTGAATGAGAAACCAAAGATTGGACAGATTTGGTGTCGAATTGTAGGTGGCACTTTCATTGCATACTCGGATAACTATATTAGTGGATGATATAATCTTGCTATGCATCAGGGTCGCATTCCTCCCGAGTACATGTTCAACATTTGTGGAGAACATGCAAGAGAAACATCATAAATGATGAGAAACAGACGATACCAATCCATTCATAACTGGTGAAAGTCCAATTAATCATCATCATGTGCCATGCCGATAAGCGTGGGCGGTCATGTTTTGC
This sequence comes from Cepaea nemoralis, assembly GCA_014155875.1. Taxonomy (NCBI): domain Eukaryota; kingdom Metazoa; phylum Mollusca; class Gastropoda; order Stylommatophora; family Helicidae; genus Cepaea; species Cepaea nemoralis. The sequence continues at coordinate 16,107 of JACEFZ010021097.1, forward strand.
CATCTCACTCCATCACTAGAGTCGTGGATCAGCTCTGTGTTCTTGTCTCGACCATACAAATCGAATTCCAGAACTAGGATATGCAGATGACACGATCCTCCTCTCAAATATGCTGCGATAATAGTGCAACAGGGAGTGACCAGAGGATCGGGCCGACGCTCAATACTCCAAGGAAAGGCCAGACGGACGCATAATCAGCAGTTGGTATCATTAGTACTGAGACTCTACGCTGGCTGTTGACGATTAAGACAGTGCGTTTATGTCTCGAGCGTCTTGATGTCGGTTCTTGTCTCTTCCCTAACTCAGTTCTCAAACAGTGCTGAGACATCAGAAGGCATGGTTCTCTCCCTCTCAAGAGTTTTTGAAGTTAGTTGCATAAGCTTTACAGAACGTCACAGTCAACCCAGTATTTATTGCTTGCTTGTGGTTTCTTGAATTCGCTTAAGAGGCCCAGTGAAAATCAACATCTTTTTTTTCTGAAGTTAAAAGAAAAACAAGCCAGTCTCCCTGGCCGAGGAGTTAGCAGCTTTCTCCATAACCCCGAATACTTTCGTGGTTGACGTGAGCGCACGAGAATTGGAAACGGTTCTAGTCGCGCCATTGACTTATGAGAGTAAGGAGCCGATCGCTCAAAAAGTCGTGGCGTGCTGATGAGCGTAATCTAGCCTATGAATCAACATACAGCTGAAAGATGCTGATGTTGATCGCAATATCCTGAAACAGGATGGATACGCGGAAAAAAAAAAAGACAAAAAAAAGAAAAAGCAATGTTAATGGTCAAAAATACATGCCAACCAAACAAATCATAGTCAACAATGACGATTGAAAATGTCACACTAACAATAACTTGGCTCCATAAGCAACGTGTAATAACCGGTATTATTTAAAAGATGTGGGCCTAGACTGGACACAGCAATTCAGAGGTTAAAGATAATATATCGGGCAACACCAGGCAACAAATTAAAGTAAAATCTTGGAAACCTACACCTTTCCTGTGGCAGCATAGAATTGTGAGTCATGGACCATATCGAAGCAAATCTGGGCTTTTAAATTTAAATCTCACAGACGAATTCTTCAAATATCATGAACAACAACAACAACAAAAACCAAAAAAAAAAAAAAAAATACTGAGATTCTACAAGATCTGAATTTCGAATACCATTGGCTCATAAGAAGCATTACGTCTCGGAATCGGAAATGCATTGGCAATATTAACAGATTCAGTGCCAAACAAAACATAGGTTTGGACAGAACACAAATGGGTGGCGTAACATGGGAAATATGTTTATGACCCGACAGTTGTTAATACTGTAGCTCATACACATTGGCACCTTGCCGTCTTGGCAGACGATAGTTTGTGCTTTAAAAGGCTTAATAACTTTTACCTATAACTTTTACCTATGGTGATAAGGCGAATTCGCGCTGTAAATGTTCGTTCACAGTGGGTGCATGTGAACATGTGGTCATTTCCACCATCATGCACCATCTTACGTCTCAAACGCTCGGTGTGTGACTTATCTGCAATAATTTTCTCCTTTGCCTTTATTCAATTTCTGATGTTTGCCCTCCATGCAACACGTTCAGCGGCGACTTGCTCCCAATGTGCATTATCAATGCCTGTATCAATCATGTCCCGCTTACACACATCTTTGTATCGTAGTAGAGGCCGACCCTGAGATCTCTTACCCATCTGTAATTCACCAAAAAAGATGTCCTTTGGTATTCTACCATCATCCATCCTCCTAAGATGTCCTATCCATCTAAGTCTACGAAGACTGAGCATGGAATAAACTGTCGCACAACCTGATCTTTCCAATACTTCAGAATTTGTGATTTTGTCTTGCCACTTAATACAAAGAATTCTTCGCAGACTACCGCATATGAAAGCTGTTTAAACGTTTCCCTTGGTGTGAGTAAGTTGTCCAGGTTTCACTGTTATAAAGAAGAGTACTAAGGACACAGGCTTGATGGACAAGGACTGTAGCAGGTATGTTGTATTATATATCAAATTAAAGAAGGTTTCTTAGGAGAAGCCACTGTAATGATATATTAATCGAGACAAAATTTCGCAATGACAACATTTCGGTGATATAAGTCCATGGCAGATATGAGAAGTGGCTTAAGACGATTAATCATCCCACTTAATCAGTTAAATGTCACTGTGGTGTGAAAGAACACTGATGGATGTCATGGTTGCTAGACAAGATGGCAGGGGTCGATCTGCAAGAAGATTGACACATGACGTTCTTCTTCTTCTTCTTCTTCTTCTTCTTCTTCTTCTTCTTCTTCTTCTTCTTCTTCTTCTTCTTCTTCTTCTTCTTCTTCTTCTTCTTCTTCTTTTGCTTCTTCTTCTTCTTCTGCTTCCTCTTCTTCTTCTTCTTCTTCTTCTTCTTCTTCTTCTTCTTCTTCTTCTTCTTCTTCTTCTTCTTCTTCTTCTTCTTCTTCTTTTTCTTCTTTCATTTTTCTTTCTTTCTTTCTTTCTTTCTTTCTTTCTTTCTTTCTTTCGCTGACACAGACGTTGAAAACACCTTCGGCATGACAATGCATGAAGCGGAAGAACAGGCCACTGATCGAGAATCTTTTTGTTGGGCCGTAGTGACAGCGACGTTCTGCAGAGGGTTTGCTCCATGATTATAATTTATCCTTTAGTATTTTCATTATGTGTCTTAATTTAATAAGTCTTATACTTAACAACAATGATTCCCATATTCGGGAATTGTTTTTTCTTGTGAAGTGTTGCTTAATCCTGTTTTGTAATCCGCACTGGCTTTCACATAGTTCTCATTTTCTTTCCTTGATTCATATATTCCGTTAGTGGTATCCCAAGACGATCATATTTCATGACTCGTGTAGATAATGTTGTATATTATTGTGGTTCTTATACTTAGTACAGTTAAGTTCTTCTGTGGCAGAAAATGATATTCCCATTGTATTTCCAGGATTTTGCTATTGCGCAAGATGCTTAGCCCTTCCTATCTTTACGTCATCATCATCATCATCATCACCATCATGAGCTGCGATGGACGGTGGAAACGATTGTTTCCCCCCAGTAATATATTGGTATGTAATTCTTATATATATATATATATATATATATATATATATATATATATATATATATATATATATATATATATATATATATATATATATATATATGGTGTTTCCGGTCCCCAGCATGGTGAATAGGCAGTGAAACGGTTAAGGCCTCTGGGTGTTTATGCTTGTGGCTACCGTTGCATTTTTCTCATGTTGGGCTGGTAGTTTACGATTCCGTCGCCCTGCTACTGAGTTGAGTGCGTGGCGCGACGCTGTGAGCTGTGAATTTCGTGTGAAATGCTTTTAAATCTGACCGAGGTTGTGGAGCGTGATCTGCATGTTCAGAGCAATGGGGGGGGGGGGAGCTATGTCCCAGAATTGACAGGTTTTTGTGCCTTATGCAGAAATGTGTGGCGGCTGGTCTTCTAGTTGACTGCCGCTTCTTTTGAAGATGAACCGTGCTTTTGTGGAAGACTGTTGTTTTTGGCATTCTGAAGACGGCATTATGTTCAGTGACATGTTCTTTACATCTGTCCAAGGTTGTGTTGTATGATCTGCATGCTAAAAATGGCGTAGCTGGCTAGATAACATCTAGAAACGGAACAACATCCAGAAATATCTGCACGTATGGCGGCTGTTGTGTCACAGAAGAGAATGGTTTTCTTGCCTTATGTAGAAATGTGTGGCTGCTGGTTTTGCTAGTGACTTCCTTTTCCTATCGATGATGAACTATTGAGGGCTTTCGTGTTGGTATTCTTTCGACGGCATTATGTACAGTGAAATGTTTCTTTACATCTGTTAGAGGTTCTTATGATGCCTGATCTACATTTTGGAGACAAAATGCGTGGTGGCTAGAAAACAGCTAGAAACGGAACAACAATATATAGAGACATTGAGACTTTGTAGGTGAACATCTGGTTGGGAAAGTGACTGCCAGTTTCATCAGGGGTGAAATGTACTGTTCGTAGAGGACTTTGTGGTTACATTCTGGCTGTGGCATTTTGGACAGTGTGCCTGAGCGGGCCGTTGTTTGTCGAGAGTTTTGTCGTTTCCACTTTTCACATGGGGCAGTGAGGAACATTTTATGTAATATTCACTGGCACGGGAACGGAGTATAATGGGGACGACCCTTTGCTGTGATGTTGGAACCGCGACTAATGACTAATGACTAGTAATTCGTTGATATTCATCTACTGATTGCCTTCTGTGCCGCCCTGTCCTGTAAATCCAGCATTTTCCCCCTATCTCTCACACTGACTCTGGCAATGAAAGTCTCATCAAGGCTCTGCCATGTTACGTCGCAACCAAACAATCGAAACTGACGCGAAAAGAACACGGGAAAAGCAAAGAGGTAAACGCCTGGATGGCTTGATCACATGGCACGATGGATAAAAGACGAGTGATCGTTGTGTGTCGGCGAAACATGATTCCCCCATGACTATCGTCATCAATCAATCAATCATGTGCCACGCCGGAAAGCGTGGGCGGTCATAGGCATAGCAAATGATTATGTTGTAAACAGTGGCGATGGACTTGTCATTATGTGTGTGATAATCTGCGTGAATGAATGTTCTTCATGTACTGCTTTGATCATCATCGCCATGAAGTGCTAACTGCACACTCCCTGTTAGCTTTCTTGAATCTAGGGACCCGTGGTAGCACATATGCAGCCCAGTGATCACATGCTCGAATCACTATCGAGGCGGGGAGTGTTGTTAAATTGGCCTGGGCTCCTAGGTCGACCAAGCCTAACATAGGTGGGTACCTGGAAAGTGTCTGTGAAGTAACCGGTGTAATAGTGACCACGTCGCTCATCGAATGACGATGTATAAATCTATGCTGCTATGTTTGCTAGACCCATATACTCAATACGTCATAAGACTACACCCATGTGACCTTGGCTTCCGGTCCATCTCTTGATGTTTTCCGCCAATATGTAACGTTGTCTTCATGCCCATCCCTTGATATTTTTTCTCCGCCTATATGTAACATTGTCTTACAGTCCATCTCTTGATTTTTTTTTATCTATTTCACCTATATGTAACAATGACTTCTAGTCCATCTCTAGATGTTTTCTGTCTATATGTAACATTGTCTTCCAAGCCATCTCTTGATATTACCCACCCACATGTAACATTGTCTTCCAGTCTATCACTTGATGGTATTCACCAACATGTACCGTTGTCGTTCTCTTGGGCGCATTGATATTGATGTTCTTAGTTCACTAGACCCCACCCCCTACCCCTACCCTCCACCCCCGCCCACCTCATACCTCACCACATGGGATTATAAACATTTAACGACGAAACCACATTCCAATGACCTCTATTTTCTGTCTAATCTTTATATCCAGGACTCATGGTTCGCGGGCATGTAGCTGTGAATGGCATCTTGTAAAAGCTGCTTAGCCTACCAGAGCGTACAAAACGTCTTATTTAAATGTGCGAATTCTCAAGCCTATTACTTTCTAGAGCACGCGGACAGATTCCCCGGGGTTACAACGTTCGCTGGGATATTGGTGCACGATAAGGCAAACGTGGTCAGGGCCCTTTGGAATTACATTTAAATTGTGACACAATATATAAAACAATCACATGGCCTGGAGAGAATGGTGCTGCAGAGAGAGAGCGACCAGAGGATCTGGTCGACACTCAGTTCTCTGAGGAATTGCAAGACAGGCACATAATTAGATTGCAATTGGTACCATTAGTATTTGGACTCGTCGCCTGCTGTTGAAAATTAGGAGGGAGCGGGTATTGGAATGTCCTGAGTGCTGTGATGTAGGTTCTTAACTAATCTTAATTTCTAAAACACGCGCCACACTGCCAGTAGACGTTCTTTACAGGTCAAAATCTAATAAATCGTCATCATCATCATAATCACCATCAGCAAATGCGCTGGGACTGACGTGAGTGATCTAATTTCAGCCTCAACGTTATTTCTAAACAACCTAAGAATAATGCGATTAACTCCAGTGAATAAATAATTAGGTTTTTTGTGTTTATAAGAGAAGCACGTTTTTCCTGGCATTGGAAAACCCAACAAATCTATGTCTAATTGTGTTCTGTGGATAAGAATTTACAATGTAGAGGCCGTTCTTGGTGTTCATAATGCAATTGTTAATACAATTACCGGGTATTGTCCAAATGTAGTTTAGCTTTAGGAGACTATTTGAAACCTTAAACCGGTGTCTTTTACCCTTTAGTGGGGTGGTAAAGTTGATTTACAAGACGACGATTCTGTGTTTTCTATAGGTTAGTGGTTCGTAAGGTTGTTTTTTTTTTTTTTTTTTTTTTTTTTTTTATATAATTTGTTTCTGAGTATTTTATCTTTAGTGGTGTCTTAAAGTTGTTTTACAAGATGACATCTCTGTGTTTGTAATCCTTTAGCGGTGACGTAAGGTTTCCTTTTAAATAAAATAATGTTTCTCGGTATTTTATCCTTAAGTGTTGCCAAAACGTTGTGTTACAAGATGACGTTTCTGTGTCTTTTATCCATCTGTGGTGTGGTAAAGTTGTTTTACAAGATGATGCTTATGTGTTTTTTATCATTTAGTGGTGACGTAAGGTTTTTTTTAAAAATAATATAATGTTTTTCAATATTTCATCCGTAAGTGACGCCATACTATTGTTTTACTAGAGAATGTTTATGTGTCTTTTACTCAGTGGTGCCCTAAAGCCCTAAAGTTTCTGTTTGTTTGTTTGATTGTTTGTTCGTTTGAGTGTTTATTTGTCTGGTTGTTTGTTTTTTGTCGATTTATTTCCATTTGTGTGTGTGTGTGTGTGTGTGTGTGTGCGTGCGTGCGTGCGTGCGTGTGAAAAAGGTAAGCTTCTAGGCACTTCTTTTTTCTGTCTCCGCGCAATAATATTAGAACCGTCATGGTGTGATGATTATCACGCATGGCCGTCGCCTCGATAATCATGAGTTCGAATACCATCCATGCATATTTTTTTCCCAATGACCTGGCCTCTTAAGCCGATAAAGCCTAAAGTGGGCACCAGGAAATATGTGGACAAATAACGGCCTCGGGTATGACAGTAGCTTACGTCACATACAAAATGTAGTTAAAACAATATAAACAGTACGCCTCAAGTACCGAAGTATGTCATGCTAATTTTTTATCCAACTTTCTAGATGCGAAGTTTAGCGAGTAATTTATCGTAGTGTCAGGAACTAATTTATCATGAATATTTCTAGATAGGAAGTTTACGAAGTGATTTTCTGTATTATAATGAACTGATGTATAATTAGTCTTTCTAGATACACATTTTACAAATGGAAATTGCATATTAAGATAAAGATAATTTTTCACACCTTGAAGAAGAAGAAGAAGAAGAAGAAGAAGGAGGAGGAGGAGGAGGAGGCGGAGAAAGAGAAGGAGGAGTATGAGGGAAGAGGAGGAATAGAAGGGGAGGGTTAGGGGTGGGGGAATTAGAAGCAGGAAGAAAATCATGTTTGTGTATTTGAGAAAGAGAGAGCGTATGTAACAGGATTCTCTTTTCCATTAGGTAATCCTTTAAAACAATGGTTGACAGCGAAACGTTATATCATTATGCATTGTTTGAAGAGCTCTCCTCTTGCATTCAACAATGTTCTCTTTAATGTGGATTTTTTTTTTTAACATGGCTTAAAATCATTATATTATCCTTTCCTTTCTTCGGAAGAAAGACACTTTCTTAAGAGCTATTATTAGATCACGTCCTCTGAAAGTCACATCCACCTACATAAAAACATTTGAAAAATATTTTATTTTCCTCTCTCAAATAACATTGCAAAAATGGCAACAGAAATTAACAAGAATACGTCACAATTAACAAGTGAATGTAGAAGCATCCGCATTTCAAACGAGATGTATAGAGTTGATTGGTTGCTGGAAGATATTTGAAATAACAAGGTAGCCTTTGATAGTAATTAAAAAGGCAGCATTGCATTCCGCTGGATCTCAAGTATGGTTTTATGAAACACAGATACCTGTACACGCCTTAGTGTGTATTGGGAATATGATGCCAGCCCCATATTTCTTAGAAAACGGTATTCGGTGTGTAGTAGAAAATAACGAATAACAAAAAGTACGAATAGCACAAAAATAAGAACACACAATGAAGAAATGCTGGAAGCTGGCAAGAAAATGTGACCTCGGAAGTGACAAGAAATATGTTTATGAAACTCCATAAATAGCCAAAAAAGGACAACTTAATAAAACCAATTCCAGGTTTTTAAGACGCCATGAGAGTAATGTCACGGAAACAAGTAACATCATCAATTAACCAGGTCCTTTTGCAGAACGTCGATCTCACCACGGCACACCGAAATGACTCTCGATACTTTTTAAGCTCTTTTGTCTCAGAAAATATTCTTCATGTACGCATGTGCCTGCCCTTGGCTTGCCGAAACAGCTGTTTGTTCCACTTTATACATGGGATACTCTACAGTTAACTTCCGTAATAAGCCATCCATTAGATGTAATTAAAGTACTCAAATACTTAATTACACTGACCTGTTTCACGTGGGGTCTAGTTACTTTGATATTTAATTTGGAGTTATTTCTTTGTAATTACCATCACTTCTGTTTTTTCGTTGTTCAGACAAAGTCCTGTGTTTTGACTTAGATGTAAGGATCTAGGGAAAAGTCGGACACAAAAACAAGTACTAATTAAGTGTAATAATGTAATTAGCAGTTGCTTGCCTGTGTGAAATAGATCGAGTGGGACTGAATAAAACCATTGTTGAGAGAAGTCCATGGAGACAAGAAGACACAGTTGGAAGAATTAGCCATTGAAAAGAATATGCTGCTGCTAGTTGGCGAGACACGCCGTGAGGAAACCATTTAATAACATAACCAATTAGAACCTCACATGTGGCATGGAGTTCGTGCACTGTTCTGATGCTCTCCTTGCATAGAGTATGGGCGCAAACTTTACATCAACAAAACCTGAGGGAAATTACGTGCGCTGTTTAGCTTTTTATCTAACGCAGTTTTCCCGCCGACGCTAACCTTTTCTCTGGATAAAGTTATATTACCCAGATAAAGAATCCGGTACACGTTTTGAGGGCATTCACATTTTTCCGTATCTGTCCCAATATCATAAGATTCAGATTAATGTAAGAAAAGATCCAGAAAAAATGTTATCAAAAACTTGTTTTGGTGCTACGCTGGATATGACAGAGTAAGATATGTTTCTATACAACATACATCCGACTTCTGCGATCGATATGGATCGATCTTTTGTTGATTTTTAACAATTGTATGAGCGACGGTCGTTTCGTAAACAAAGGCTAGCTACTGAACGTAATTTGTAACTATCACAAATCTGTTACATTGATCACAATTATTGCTCATGGTGGAAAGATTTCGTAGATGTGATTGTCGTGATTGAGATTGAGAACTGATGGCAGGTAGTTGTTGCTTGTGGTCTCAAGTTCACGATTGTAAAGGAGGATCTTTTTCTAGAGAACTTAGCTACATCACCCAGCCAGTACGGTCACTGCCCAGGAGAAAGGCAATGGCTGAGTTCCATTTTTGGAGTTGGCTGTACAACTGTTATAGTTAAACACTGTGAATATGAATGGTGCAGAAGAGTGGTGAAAACTCCATTGCAAGAAAAGAGTGGTTAATAACTCCATTGCACACTCACTCACTCACACACTCACTCACATACGCACGCACACACACACACACACACACACACACACACACACACACACAGAAATATATTCAACAAGAAGTGAATACAAAATAAGTTTGGTTGTTAAGACGAAGCTGAACAATATCTAATGGCAGTGGACATGTGGCTAATGAGAAAAATGGGAAGAATACCACGGACATACAGAACAACCAATGACTAAGTTCTACAAGAAGTAAATGAAAATTGTAAAGTGATTAGAGAAATTATACGTAGACAGTAAACATTTTTGGACACTTTATGTAAAAAAATAAACTAGAGAACTTGGTGACAAATGGCAATATTGAGGGAAAAGAACAAGGTGAAGGCAGAGAACTAAATATTTGGATGGTTTGGCTACATGTCAAGGTCGAGACAAGGAGACAAAGCTAATCCACGAGTCTGGTCATCGTGTGAGATGGCGAAACATGACCGCCCACGCTTTTCGGAACTACAGATAGAGTGCTTGGGAAGCAGAGAAGACGGTGACTAACCCTAAGATGGGTTCAAGACGTGATAAGTACTCGTAATTTACATATGAAAGCAACAGAAACATGGCATCCGACTTTGGGTAGACATTTTGAAAGACTGTTAAGGAGACAAAACTCCTCTCAGAAGAAGTCTCTAAATGATGATGATAATGATAATGATGATGATGATGATGATGATAATGGTGGTGGTGGTGGTGGTGGTGGTGGTGGTTGTGGTAATGATAGATGAGATAGGTGTTAACCTTGGCTAAGACTCAATTTTTTTCTTTTTTTTTTGCATATCCTATTTACAGGACATTGCAGTCAACACCAGCATTTTTCAGCTGTTGTTGATGTCTTGGCAAGTTTTACGTTCAGTAAGACTCTAATATATCAACAAATATATGCGCTATGCGAGGTTGAGATTCCATGTTTCCAAATGTGGCAACATGATACATTATTGTACCTCTTAGATCACACCTCTCTTTGGTTATAGCCCTGTCAAACAGGAACGAGAGACAATCTCGGAACATATGAACAGTGCAGTATGGGTTGTATGATTCCCGAGAAAGCATGAATCTTGATTTCCTGGAAGAGGTTTGAGGGAATGTGAGTTAACAAGTAAACTCAGTCTGGCCTAGGGCGTGAGACGGGTAATATTAACTATTAATGAAGGGTTAGTTAGTTAGTTAATTGCATATCCTTTATAGGACGTCGCAGTCAACACCAGCATTTTTGCTGTTGTGATCTCTTGGCAAGTTTACGTTCAGTAGTTTGCCACTGCTTCCTGGAAATAAAGGGTTACATGCACTAAAATGTTCTAGGAAATAAATTGCTACGAGAGCTAACACATAACATTAGAAATGTACGTTATGTGTCCTGTAGTTGGTGACTCTAGGTGAGATCATAGTAAATAAATCTACCATCCCCATTGGCCACTCTCACTGGATGTTTATAGCATCTGAAAGTTATATTTTCATGACTTTTAGTAGTGATTATTTCCCCTTATTACCATCCACGCACAGCCTTCTGGGGCTCAGAGAGTTAAATTCCAACACATGGCTTATCTTGGCGGCGCGTTGGTGTAGCTGTTAGGAAATGACTGATAAAGGCATGAGCTCCGTTGGGAAGGGTCGCTTGCTGTTCTTGACGCTCGCTACATGAGGGAAAAACTAGCCACCTTTATCTCCGTACCTACAAAATGTGTTGGTCGAAGCACATTAAATACCCACACTTTTCCGGTCCCCAACATGGGAGGTTATGCGTTTGAGCTGGTAAGGAAGGCCTCGAGAGTGTTTATGCTTGTGGCTACGGTTTGTTTACGCATTTCCCTTCTGTTGGACTAATAGTGCATGGATCCGTCGCCCTGCTACTGAGTTGAGTGCCTGGAGTGACACTGTGAGCTGTGAATTTCGTGAGAAGTGCTTTTACATTCGTCCGTGGTTGTTTGTAGCGTAAACTGCATGTTTAAAAAAAAATGTGACGGACAGCCTGACGCTGAACTAACTTTATGAAGTAATGTGTGGCCGCTGGTTTTCTAGTGACTGCCGCTTCCATCGACGAAGAACTGCATTTTACGTCTCGGACTTTATTGTCGGCATACGCGGGATGTTGGTTTGCCGAGACTCCTGTCTGTTCAACTTTTTACACGGGGCAGTGAGGAGCATTTTGTGTGATATTCCTGGCACAGGAACAGAGCATAATGGGACGACCTTTTGCCGTGAAGTTGGGACCGTGACTAACTAACATACTCACGGCAGATCCCTTCTACGTGACTTTTGTGTGTGTGTGAGACTTCCTTGGAGTCAAACCTTTATGCGGTCAGCTATGAGAGTTCGTTGAGTATATTTACGTTAGTAGTAATGACTACCATGGAATAAAACCCCAACACAGTAAGCTATTAGAATTCGCTAATAAATTTATGTTAGCAGTTTGAAATCAAACCTCTGAACAAACAAACAAAAAATTATTAAGAACACCATTGTGGGTACGTTTTCGTTGACAGTAATGTAAACCTGGAATCCACCTTTACGTCAATAAATTTACCTCGCTAGTATCAGTTACACTCAAATACTTATCTTTACTAGTAGAACTGAAGCCACTACTAAGAATTCAAGCACTAATATCTTATACTAACCCCTTGCATCAGACGCAGACATCCAAGATATCAAGAGAAGCAGTCCAGCCTGCTAAACGAGAGACCTGCTTAAGGCTTCGGATGAGATATATTGCGAAATAAAGATATTTAAAAGTACGTTAGATATGATGTACGTCAAATGTGTAGCACAAGCGGGGAACGATTTGGTCGATATACGAGACAGTGGTAAGAAACGTACAGATATCAAAATATAGACGAGACATGACGCATCTACTGTGTGCAGATATAAACAAGAACTATGTGGACAGCTTGCGGAAAGTCATGAAAGATCGATGAAAAAATACAATGAGACAAATAGAGTCTGATTAAATATATCTTCCACTTGTCGAACCAGGCGGGTGCGTTAGTTTAGGTGATCAAGGGCTGCGCTGATAATGTCAAGAGTGCGGTCGAACGAGAATTCACCTCTACGTTCGTGGTCCGCTAATAGAGAAAAAGTAGCCACGTAGACCTTCGTGCATTCAGGTCTTTAAGATGTGATGACCCTACACAGAAACATGCCTGATTCCTGCTTGGTGACTTGCTTTAAGAACACGGTACTGTAGTGGCTAGACACTCGCCCGCTGGCCCAGTAGTTATGGGTTCGATCCGCGTTGAGGTGAATTCGAATTTATTGATCTGGGCTCGAAGATCGACCTAGCCTACAATGGGTTCCAGGAACTATATTGAGAGGTCAAAGTTTAAATACTCAGTAGTGTTAGGACTGAACTCGTACAGACATGTCAGATGTTAGAATGAATCTAATCTCGTCATATAGGATAATATATTTCTAAAGAATTTTCTGAGCCAGGAAGGGAGTTGATTGCCACTAACTAGAATGCCGTGGATTAGTATTTGTGAAGATCTATCACATCATACCACTACAACGGTGTATACATTGAGATTACCTTTACTGTTGACTGTCCTCTAGACATTAGAGCTTCAATGTAGCAGTTCAATTCATGACCGTACAAATGTGAACACCTGAAATGTCTTCGACAGAATGAGACATGGCATGATTTGGGACCTTGAAACCGTTTGCAGTGCTTTGTATAATGATGATATACATTTCAAAGGAACTCTTTTGTGAGATACAAAATGTACCGACCAACCGCTGTAAATTTAATGTGATGTGGTGCTATATAGAACATATACTGTTATGTGCATGTGAACCAAGCACAAACAGCAGAAAAGCAGAGCAACATATAATTGCAGTGGAAATGTGGTGCCTGGGGAAAATGCAAAGAATTCAATTGGACCGACAGAACAACGAATGAGACATTTCTACAAGAAACAAACGAAAACGGCAAATTAATTTGAGAAATTATTCATAGACAGTTAAGATTTGTTGACCATATTATAATGAGAAGTAAACTAAAAACTGGGTGCCAACTGGCAAAAGTGATGAAAAAAGCATGGGGAAGGCAGAGAGATACATACGCAGATGGCTTGACCACATGGAAAGATCAGGACAAGAATTCAGACCTGATCCAAAACTCTAGTGGTTGTGTGAGATGGCCAACTATGACCATGTCGGCTTATCGACATGGCACGTGAAAATGAAGATGATATAAATAGTGTACATGTACCTTTCAAGATTAATGAAATGTTGACTGAATGGTAGAACAGGGCCAATACATGCAATAGGAAATGTAGAGGAAGCTTTGCAAATCAAGAAAGGGAATTACAGTGTGGTGGCTTAATTTAATAAACGATAAGCCCATAGCCCTTAACTGTTGGATAGATTTTATATCGGCAATAAATTTTACACCAGCAGCCATTATTTACACAACAGTTCACCTCAACTTAAATTTAACAGAGAGAGAGAGAGAGCTGATGCGCTGGCATAGAAACACGGTGGTTTTCAAAATTTTAATGACCCAACCGCAAGGTTTTGTTTTCACGGTGTGCAGAGTCAAAAATGAAAATTGATGGCGCTATACTGAATGATATGAATGATAAATATATTAATGTACACTCCAAGTAGGATTTTATCTATAAGCTCTGAACATCGAAAGAATCTGGCTCATAAACAAAAGCATAACTCAGGAAACTGAAATTATTCGGCCTTATTAAACATCAGGGAGAGATCAGTGATGGAGAGTTTCTAGAAGAAGCGGCTGGGATCGGCCAGCACGAAGATAGACACAGGACACGTTATGTTGGACACGATGGTGCAGGAGACATACGAACTGGTCAGCATAAAGATGGACACAGGGCATGCTTGCTTGCTTGCTTGTGTTCCCTGGCTATGAACTCCAGCGTGAAGTCCTGTATGCCGGATGAAGACTTCCTGTTGTCCAATATCAGTGTGATGACATACAGGACCTGAGGTTTGCGTGAGTAACAGTTGTCCCATGTCTGGCTTATTGGTGTGCAGACTGGTGGTTCCTCACCGTGCAGGCAGATACTCTCCGACTTCGGAAGAGACACAGGACATGTTAGACACGATGGTGCAGGAGACTGACGAATTGGTCAGCATAAAGATGGACACGGGGCATTGTGGACATGATCGTGCAAGAGACTAAAAAACTGGTCAGTATAAAGATGGACTCAGGACATTGTGGACACGATGGTGCAGGAGACAGACGAACTGGTCAGCATAAAGATGAACACAGGACATTGTGGACACGATGGTGTAGAAGACTGACGAATTTGTCAGCGTAAAGATGGACACGGGATATGTTGGACACGATGGTGCAGGAGACAGACAAACTGGTTAGAAATCCAATTTATCGATGGGCCATGGTGAGAGCAAGGTTCTGCAGAGGACGTGTTTTATGATGGTGACGAAAACGCCTTTATTTATAACATAGAATAAAGCTACTTTACAGTACAACTTCTAGATATTGATGTTAGTTAGCTGCATATCATTTACAGGACGTCGCAGTCAATTCCAGCATGTCCATCATGTCCGATGATGATATACTTGTAGTAAATATGTAGTATGTCTAGCATTCTAGGATAAAGGCAAAATAAACAGGGGGGCCCTTATGTTTGTTGTATACACTAAACATATTTGTCCACTGTTGGACATTGCAAAGAGGTTGGATAGGCCGCTGTCCAAGTTAGATTTAAGAAAAGAATAGAAAGTCTACATATGTATACGTATAGTATAATCACAAGCACATCATAGGACCGGGGAGGACATTGTCGTATGCAGACATTGTTTTAGTGTATCGTCAGGGTAAGGATAGAGATCAGGTTGCTGCGGAACTACAAATCGAACTCAATCGCATAAGTGTTGAAGCTGGGGCACTGGTCAACCCAAAAAAAGGCAACAGTGACATGGTTCTCTTTGAATAACCATATTGTCAACACCCCAACACCAACTGTAAATCTGGGTTCAGAGACGGTGGAAAGAACGCAAGCAATGAATTACCTGGGGATACGATTTGATCGAAGCCTAGCTTATACTTAGCACGTAGACAGGGGATAACAAAGGCCAAGCGGGGTTTAGCTGCGATGTGGGTGATGGCGGGGGTAAACTGTGAGCAGCGCCATCTATGTCTTCTTTAACAGGGTCTGGTCCTTTCTGTTTTGGAGTATGCGATGGCGATCCTGACTCTCAGCCATAAGCAGATAGAAAGGATGGAAAGGATACAGAACGAAGCTATGCGCATTTTTCTTGGATGTACAAGAGATACAGCATGCAGGGCGATGCGCTACCTTCTTGATTTTCCAACCATGAGGGACATAATACAAATTTGCCAAGCACGTGCCTATCTCAGAGTGAACGTAAACACACAAAATTCACTGCATAGCGAGATTAAGAAGGTAAAGGGCAGCAGGTTATAAAGAGGAAAGTCGTGGATGGGTCAAGCCGAAGACATTCTTCAGCAGGTGCGTTCACTTGAGGACTTAGAACCTGGCGAGGAGTGGGTACAAGTGCCAACAGAGTTCTGTGCATATTTTTCAGTGTGCATCCAACTAGACAGGAAATGCAGACAAGAAAATCCAGCTGCTGTGAAGGCGGAAGTACAGGCTCTGATCTTCGAGAATTCTTTAGAGAATGATGCTGTCATTTACACAGATGGATCGGTAGTCCGAGGAGTGAGACGTTCATGGGCCTTTACGGCTCAAGCCGGAGGGAAAATTGCGAAGGAAAAGTCTGGCGCTTTTACTTTGACCACATGCAGCCTGACTATGGAAGTCATGGCAGTAAGTAAAGCAATAACATGGCTCGAGACACAGACATTCAATCGGGCATGTGTCCTTAGTGACTCAATGAGTATGCTCAGGAGGATAGAGATGGGGTGTGTCAGAAGAGAGTGGCTGCGTCTCTGGTCTCGGTTGGCAAATATTAGTTTCATCTTCGTACCAGGGCATGCGGGAATGAGCAGACTGAGAGGTTTGCAGGTAGGGCTACTGTGGAACGAACGAACGAACGAACGAACAGACTTTATTTTCAAAGGGTAACAAATTGGGCACGCAGGCCCGTCTTACATTCGGCCCTTCCAATCACTCATCTTTCTTTCATGAACAGTGCATAGGAAAAAACATTGTCACATGAATTTTGTAAACATAAACAATGCATATGACTATGGTTATAAGACACATCCACCACCCACCCACACATCACCCCATTCACTCCAACTCCCCCACCCAACCACACACACATACAATACATTCCCCCACCCATCCACCACATCCCTATACATCTCCACCACCCATACAACACCTCTCATCCACCACACATCCCATCCACCCACACCCCAAAACACACAGACATTCAATAACCCACACATCCCCCACCTACACACATCTCCCCACCCACTTCACATATCCTTTACCCGTCCCATTTCCCACCAACAATCACTCACCCAATATCCTCCTCCACCCACACACCTCCAACCACCCAACCAAACACACATTCCTCAGCCACACACACACATCTCCCCGTCAACTCACATATTCCGCACCTACCCACACACAAATCCCGCACTCACCCACATAATCTCCCATCTCCCCCAGCCCACTCACTTATCCCGAGCCCACACCTACAAAACATCCCCCACCATCTCCATAACCTGCACACACTCACCCACCACATATCCTCTACCCACCCACAACATCCTCTACCCACCTATCCCCCAACCAAACATCCCATTAACCACACACCCTTACTCATATACCATCACCCACCCACACATCCTCTACCCAACCACACATCCTCCACCCAACACACATCCTCCATCCACCCATTCCCCCAGCCACACATCCCTTAACCACACACCCTTACCCATATACACACACATCCCCAGCCCACGCACAATCTCCCCACCCATACAAACATCCCTCACACACATCCCACCCACCAACACATTCCCCATTCACAAACACACACCTCCCATCCACGCACACACAACCCATACATTCATCCCCTCACACATCCCTAGACACACGTACTTATCCCTCAACCACTACACCCACACGTCCCTTACCCACTCATCAACACATACACCTCCTATCTACCCACCCACACTCCCCCCCACCCTCCAAAA
>JACEFZ010021098.1:0-27373 GCA_014155875.1 Cepaea nemoralis
TAAATTTTAAAGTTTTGTCATTTTTTTCTGAACTACCAACATCCATACCATTGTATGACAACCAGCGCAAAGCAGTCTGCTTCCAAATCGCCCGCAGCTGTCTTTCTAACGCGGTATGCGGGATTACGAATTGCGTTAGTAAGCCCTTCGCCACATAGCCACCGATTGAACTAACAAAGACAGTTAAATTCACACAAGAGACAACATTGCGGATATAGACACAATTCAAGCGAACGAAAGAAAAAACCCACTCAGTCTGTGTTAAAAAGGTCTAATTTTGCAGTCTCTGTTAAGAAAATAACAAACAGCCAAAAACGTTATTTCTTTCTGCTTATTTCGGTTCACGATTGCATTTTTTCTTGGAGACTCCTGGGAGTTGTCGCCGGAGCTACGGAGTTCATTCTTTGTGTGATGCTTTCTGTGGGTCGCCCTGCGGAAAGCGACCGAGCCTTATGGGATAAAATCCGGGGCAATAAAGTCAATACTCTCGACTTTTAAGACTAAGCAGCTGAATATAGTTAATGTAGCAGTTAACTTGAAAAACATGTTATTTCTTTCTGCTTATTGCACCTGAACATAGTCTATGTAGCAGTTCACGTGACTGAACGGAAAAGAGCGCTCCATCTCTTAAAATGCCGGTGCGTTGATGGCGGAGTAAAGGGGTTTATCTCCTTACACATGTCAACTGACTTCACGTTGACTTCTCGTTCAGCTAGAAAATCAACCAGGCGTTAATCGCAACGTCTCGCAAAGGACATGTAATTTTTAAAACATGTTTGCCATTGATTTCTGAATGACCGACGCTCTTACCGTCGTTAACAAATAACGCAAAACGATCAGCTTCCAGATCTCCTGCTGTTGATTTCGAAGCTAGCAAGTGGGAATTTTAAACGCGTTCATTGCACCTACGCCACAGACGAGGCAGTCAACCCCAGTATTTTTTTGCTGTTTGTGATCGCTTGGCCTGTTTACGTTCAGTAGTTTGTCATTGCTTTCTGAACGACCGACACTTATATCATTTCATTAAAAAAGCAAGGCGGTCTGCTGCCAAATCACCCGCAGCTGTGTATTAAACGTGGTATGGGGGATTACAAACTGCATCCGTAACGCCTTCACCACGGAGCCGGCCTAAGATAGAGTAACTCTGGACAATCGAGATACTAAGCAGAGGTCAATCGTGCTACCAAACAGACATTCATTCACCATGTGCCATGTCGGTAAGCGTGAGCGGTCAGGTTTCGCCATCTTACACGATCCAGTCGTGGATCAGCTCTGTGTTCTTGTCCCGACCATCCCATGTGTTCAAGCCATCCAGATAATTCTCTGCCTTCCTCTTGTTGTCTCTCTTCCCCCCCCCCCCTCCCCCAATCTTGCCAGTTGTCACCAAGTTCTTTCGTTTATTTCTTCTCATAACGTGCCCAAAACATTTGACTGTCTACGTCAAACTTATCTCCTTAGTTTGCCACTTTCATTTGCCTCTTGTAAGACATGATAAATAGTTGTTCTGTCTGTCAATGGTATTCTTTGCATTTTTCTCAGAAACCTAATTTCCACTGCTATTAGATGTTTTTCAGCTTATTGTCCATGTTTTACATCCATACAAAAGTGCAGGTTCTTCTTTTTACCACTCCATCAATCTTTTTCTCGTTGCAATTGACATCTTTTTATTAGTCAGTATGTTTTCAATCTTGCAAAAGGTTACCTTTGCCATAGCGATTCTTGTTCTAATCTCTTCAATGCACCTCCTATCTGATGTTATGACTGTTTCGAGATAGTTGTACCGATTCACTTATTTAAGAATATGCTCATTTAGCCTTATATTACATTGTGATTTCTATTTCTTATTAGAGACGACCATAATCTCTGCCTTATTACAGTTTAATTCTAACTCTTGTTGTACACCATGTAGAATAATCGTATCTACAAAATAGACATATGCTAAACATAATGGTATGCAACTCCACATGTACTACCAAACAGACATTCATTCATTCATCATATGCCATGCCTGTAAGCGTGGTTGGTAATGTTTCATAATCTTACACGATCCAGTCGTGGTCAGCTCTGTGTTCTTGTCCCGACCATGCCATGTGGATGTGTGGGTGGGGGATGTGTGTGTGGGGGATGTGTGTGTGGGGGTATGTATGTGTGTGTCAGTGGGGAGATGTGTGTGTGGGCGGGGATGTGTGCGGGGGTGGAGATGTGTGTGTATGGGTGGGGTGTATGTCGGTGGGGGATTTCTGGTTAAGGGATGTGTGGTTGGGGGTGGGTGGAGGATATGTGGGTTGGTGAGTGTGAGTAGGTTTGGGGATGGTGGGGGATGTCCGTGTGTGGATGGGTTCTGGATGTGTGAGTGGGTGAGGAGATTTGTGGGTAGTGGAATGTGTGTAAGGGGAGATGTGTGGGTGGGTGCAGCAAGTGTGTATGGGTAGGTGCGGGATGTGTGGGTTGACGGGGAGATGTGTGTGGGTGGGTGGAGGATGTGTGCTTAGGGGATGTGTGCTTGGCTGGGTGGTGGAGGATATATGGGTGGGTGAGTGTGTGTGGGTTATGGGATGGGTGGGGAAATGTGTATAGGTGGGGAGAAGTGTGTAGATCGGGGGATGTGTGTGCGTGGGGGATGTGTGGGTGGGGATGGGTGGGTTGGTGTATGTATGTGTGCCTGGGTTGTGTGTGTCTGAGTGGGTGGGGGATATGTGTGTATGTGGGTGGATGTATGTGGGTGGTGGATGGGTGGCTGAATGTATGTGTTTCCTGGGGGTGTGTGGGGGTCGGTAGGGTATGTGTGTGTGGGTGATGTGTGGTGGGTGGGGAGATGTGTGGGTGGGTGGGTGGAGGATGTGTGTCATAACATGGTAATATGCATTGCTTATGTTTACAACAATTATTTGACAATGATTTTTTTCTATGTGAATGTATCATGCACTATTGATGAACGAAAGATGAGTGATTGGAGGGGCCGAATGCATGCAAGATGGACCTGCGTGCCCAATTTCTTACCCTTTGAAAATAAAGATTGTTCGTTCGTGCGTACTCCCATCTGAAAAAAAAAGTAAAAAATCCAACGGTACCTTATTCAAATTTGTAGGTCATTTTTAAACCGAGATATTAAAGTGTGTGTCGGTTTATCATTTACTAGGAACATAATGAAGAAAACGGTTTTGACCTTTTCACTTTTTGTGACCCTACCTATACACTCACACAACTGTTGATTATACTGTCGTTAAGGAGATTAACACTGCCGCTCTCTAACTCAAAAACAGATAACTCTGCCAGTTTATATATATGTGCGCTCACGCACACAAATATATACATCTCGACGTCATACTATGATGACGGCAGACGCAGCGCGTGACTACACGCTCGGTCTTGTCAGCAATGCGAGGCCGCCGGCGTAGATGCATTTTGACAAAAGAAGTCCCGTTGGAAAGATGCAAAATTATCAATGATGTGGTCCGTGAAGAGGGATGAAAAATTACACGTAAATACAATAATGGGTGTTGAATGCAAACATGCAATCATTGGCAGTGCAATTGCTATGAATATTCCATAACAATATTAAATGTTCATCGTTGGATGACAACTGCCATGTCCCGCCATTGAAATACCACACTATACAGCATGCAATTTTTATAATTTCAGTTTGAAATAGGATTGCCAACTCTAATAGTTGAAAACTACATAATCATACGTAAAAATGTATGATAAAGTTAATTAAACATACTAGAACAATGCACAAAGTCTAGTTAAAAGGGAATTTACGGGTGTACTTATGTCTTATAAAGTCAATCTGTACTTCTGTCCATTACACGAAATTGAGAACACAAGAGGTATAGATTCGTAGCTCGTGGAGGGAAACAAAATATATCCAGTAATTGGTCCCATTTTAAACGCGATCTTGAAATAATCGGGGAATTTAACATAACGAATACTCTAAACCGCATGAAACCGGAGACACAAAAACAAGAAAACGAAAATCACAGCAAAAACATCTCCGGTAAAGTTCGGCAACCGAAAACTCAAGTGCCTAGTCTAATGCGCTTGTGCTTTAACTTCCGGTGAGGTGACAGAGGGGCGCAGAGTTGATTCCTTACACCGGCCAGTTAGACTTCAGTTTTGACATCTCGTTCAGGAAGGCAATGGCAAACTACTGAACATAAAATTGATCAGTAAATAAACGTTGGCATGGACTTGAATTCAACGTCCTGCGACGATCATAAAATGTGTCATATGGCATAGCAAAAGTCTGCTTAATGTACCATTACATAGAAGCTGACTATTTTGCTATGCCACTTGTAATAGATAGTGCGGTTAGAGAATGCTCGGTGGCAAATAATCCGATAAGGGAATATGGGCAGATAATCCGGCTGAATGAGAATAATACAGTTAGAGACGTGTGATGCATATGGACACAAATGTATTCTTACAAAGCTCAGTAACTCAACATACATTGAACAATGATGCAACCAAGTACTGTTACTTGACAGACGATAGTTTGTTACATTGTGATTCAAAAAAAAAACAAAAGGTATAATAACTACAACCCATGGCGGGGATATGAGTTGGTGTTATGCCTCTCCATGGCACAGAGTCTGGGCTGAATTGTAGAGACCATATGCTGTCCATGAAGCATGATCCCTATCTCGGCCTGTGTAGTTGACTCCATAGGAAATGTAACACCAATACATCTGAAACAAGACTATCTGCAGAAGCTAATGAATCAGCAATGCAATGCTCTTAACTGTCTACATATCAGAGCTTTGATCCTAGACCAGTTGCCAACCAAGGCTAAGGGTCTGGTGTGTCCTGACATGACATTTATACTTTAGACTGCATTTCCGTCCTCTAGGATAAGGACGGCTTTTATCTTCCCAATTGTTTCACCGTCCGAAGCTGTTGGCACAATGTGGGATGTCGGGTTTGGTGAGCGCCGCTCAACATTCAGCGCTAACAGAAAGCAAGTAGTACTGTCATACTATAGCTAAGTTATATCTGACTAAGACCTGACTCAAATATTTCATTAACACATCATCCAGTGCCTTGCCGGCTGGCGTGGGCGATCATACCTTTCCACAAATTACGATCTCCGACGTCATGGATCAATTCGTGTGTTGATTCCCTTCCGTTTCATGACACAAGACTGTCAAGAATCTTTTCATGCTGTCTTCCTCTAACCCTCTTTCCACAAATCTTTCCGGTTGTCACAACATGTTCCGGTTTTTGTCTTCTCATAACGTGGCCAAAAATAAAACGATGACTGCCTCTTTCTGATGTTTGTGATAAGTTGCCTTTGCGTCTCAGCTTCCCTAATTTTGGCTGTCCAATTAATTTTCAGCATTGTTCTATAAAAAGCCCAACAGATGGGGCTGGTTATCAACCAAGATAAGACAGAATATATGGTAATTTCAAGAGACGGAATGGCTAAAAACTCTGGCCACATACAAATAGATAATATGACCATTAAAAGAACGGAAACATACAAATACCTGGGTACAATCTTCAACTGCTCCAACATCATAAGGGAAGAAATACAAACTAGAATCAACTCTGGAAATAAGATATACTATGCACTACAACATCTACTAAAATCAAAGGCGCTATCTCGTAACACCAAAATCACAATATACAAAACACTGATCAGACCAGTTGTGCTGTATGGCTCTGAAACCTGGAGTACAACGAAAGGAGACGAAGCCTTGTTACAAACCTTTGAGAACAAAATTTTAAGACGCATCTTTGGACCCATTAGGGATACACAAAGTGGAGAGTGGAAAAGAAGAAGTAACAAAGACATTTATGATTTGTTTAAGTCCCCGCTAATCACTGGTATCATGAAGGCTAATAGACTACAATGGCTGGGGCATATAGAAAGAATGGAAGATAATAGGGAAACAAAACTCGCTTACACTCAGGAAATAAATGACCGTAGACCCCGAGGTAGACCAAGAAGACGGTGGAGAGATAATATACATACAGACCTACAAGCACTTGGAATCAACGACTGGCAAGAGAAGGTCCACCAGAGAGACGAATGGAGACAGATTGTATTTGCAGCAAAGAACCTCAATGGCTCGGAATGCTGAAGAAGAAGAAGAAGATTGTTCTATAAAACCACATCTCCAAGATTTCCACAAATATTTTCGCCTGTTTACTAATTGTCCAGGATTCGCAGTCGTATGTTAAAACTGGTTCTATGTAACATGAAAGAATTCTTTTTCTAACTGTCTAGGACAGTGAATTATTGCACAAGCTTTTTGGTTGTCCTATTCTGTTCTGTATCTCAGTAATGCATCTTCCATCTGATGTTATCCATGTGTATAGATATCTGAATTTCTGCACTTGCCCCAAAATAACACATGATTGCAAAAATCGACATTAGTGCACTCAGAACATTCTCACACATACCCAGTCCCTATCTTTAAAAGTCATCGAAGTTGTCCATGCTGATAGATGCAGCAGCGGTTGGATCTTGTCCTCATGGCATGCTGGTGTGCTGGGAAATGAGCAGTCGGACAAATTGGCTGGGCCTGTGCTTCTGGGTAGGGTATTGATGCACAATCAGGCAGATGTAGTCAGGGCCAGTTGGGATAGTGTGTATAGCATGGATGTACGGAGACTACATCATTGCCTGGACAAAATTGTGCGATAGAGGGCGACTAGAGGACACCCAGTTCTCCGAGGAAAGTTTAGACGGAGACATATACAGATTGCGATTCGTACCATTAGTATTGGGACTCTTCGCTGGTTGTTGAAGATGAGGATGAAGCACATATGAGAGTGTCCTGGATGCCGTAATGCAGGTTTTTAACTCATTTAACCCCAATTAATGGCATAGTTTATGAATACAGTTAGTGGAACTGCGGTAAAGATGATTATCATTGTGCAGATTCATGTTGGTTTCACATCCTGGGGTTCTGAATTAAGCAACGCATTATTTTCCTTCAATTAAAAAAAACATTCTGTTCCTTGTTCTCATTATTTCATCTTTTCGTTCTTCTCATCCCATTCATATGCTTTAATGGAGTCACTGGATAGCCTTCTACATGTTTATATGTTGTGTTTTGTGTATGAATTTGTTTGCTGAGGAAGACTAGTCGCCGCAACGTACTGTGTTTTCCTTAATTTTATTCTAGGGTATACGGTCTCCACAAGCTGCATTACTTTGTGTTATTTAGTTTTGTGGAACTAATGGCATAGCACGATTGTTAGCCTTGACCTCACAAGTCCAGTATAGTGGGTATGCGTGCACGCGTGCCCAGGTAACATGTTCATCTACACCATAGGGTACTGAAGGGGATTAACAAAAGAATTAAAGAAGAGAAGAACAGACACCATTCAACGCACGGCAATAAAATGGACAATAAAGTTGACAGCACGCATGCTTTAAAAAACGCCAATGTATCGTCCCCAGACAAAAGGCGATGGAATACATTGGACGAAGAAGGAAATTAAATTCCTCTGGTGCCCACATTATTGGTAGCATAAGCCAACATATTGATTTGTAGTTTCGCCGACACAACCTCACTTTAATAATTCATAGACTTGTGGAGGAGATAGGCGTAATAGTCTGTGTTCTGTTGACTTGTACAATACCCTTATATAGACCGCCCGATGTGTACCTTCTCTTGTTACTTTAAATTATTGAAATCGCTCGTTCTCTTAATACCCTTGCCATTTCGGGTTTTTGTGGTGCATTGTGCAAGATCTGCAGTCGATTCTGTTAGCATTACGTCACTTCCAGGGTTTCACGTGAGTAGTGGGGGAGCGGCTGGCAGAGCGGCTAAGAACGCCAAGTTCTTCTTCGGGAGACCCGGGTTCGAACCCTCGGTAAGGAGTGGATATTTTTTTCTGTTGGGGGCAAATAGAAAACCCTAACCTGCACAGTTTGCGGTGACTGCACTAGCCAGGCGGCCATGAATTTCCTCAGGATCAAGACCCCTCCTGCCATACACCGCAAGGTACTATAGGAAGTAGCTGACAGTGTTTGACAGTGGGGATACATAGATAATGATGTGCAGAGAGCATGGAGATCGTATTCCTTAGCAACAATCTTTTACGCAACTTTTAATTTTAACCCCTCTGTCAACAATCGTTAGAATAAATTTTAATATTACACTCTAGCAACAATTTTTATAATAATAGCTTTTAACATTACACTTTAGCAACAATCATTATGGTAACTTTTAACATTACACTCTAGGAACAATAGTTATAACAGCTTTTGACATTACACTATAGCAGCAATTATTACAATAACTTTTAACATTACACTATAGCAACAATCGTTATGATTACTTTTAACATTACACTATAGCAAAAATGGTTATAATAACTTTTAACTTTACACTCTAGCAACAATCGTTATAATGGCTTTTAACATTACACTATAGCAACAATCGTTATAATAACTTTTAACATTACACTATAGCAACAATCGTTATAATAACTTTTAACATTACACTATAGCAACAATCGTTATAATAACTTTTAACATTACACTATAGCAACAATCGTTATAATAACTTTTAACATTACACTATAGCAACAATCGTTATGATTACTTTTAACATTACACTATAGCAACAATCGTTATAATAACTTTTAACATTACACTATACCAACAATCGTTATAATAACTTTTAACATTACACTATAAAAACAATCGTTATAATAACTTTTAACATTACACTATAGCAACAATCGTTATAATAACTTTTAACATTACACTATAGCAACAATCGTTATAATAACTTTTAACATTACACTATAGCAACAATCGTTATAATAACTTTTAACATTACACTATACCAACAATCGTTATAATAACTTTTAACATTACACTATAGCAACAATCGTTATGATTACTTTTAACATTACACTATAGCAACAATCGTTATAATAACTTTTAACATTACACTATAGCAACAATCGTTATAATAACTTTTAACATTACACTATAAAAACAATCGTTATAATAACTTTTAACATTACACTATAGCAACAATTGTTATAATAACTTTTAACATTACACTATAGCAACAATCGTTATAATAACTTTTAACATTACACTATAGCAACAATCGTTATAATAACTTTTAACATTACACTATACCAACAATCGTTATAATAACTTTTAACATTACACTATAGCAACAATCGTTATAATAACTTTTAACATTACACTATAGCAACAATCGTTATAATAACTTTTAACATTACACTATAGCAACAATCGTTATGATTACTTTTAACATTACACTATAGCAACAATCGTTATAATAACTTTTAACATTACACTATACCAACAATCGTTATAATAACTTTTAACATTACACTATAAAAACAATCGTTATAATAACTTTTAACATTACACTATAGCAACAATCGTTATAATAACTTTTAACATTACACTATAGCAACAATCGTTATAATAACTTTTAACATTACACTATAGCAACAATCGTTATAATAACTTTTAACATTACACTATACCAACAATCGTTATAATAACTTTTAACATTACACTATAGCAACAATCGTTATGATTACTTTTAACATTACACTATAGCAACAATCGTTATAATAACTTTTAACATTACACTATAGCAACAATCGTTATAATAACTTTTAACATTACACTATAAAAACAATCGTTATAATAACTTTTAACAATACACTATAGCAACAATTGTTATAATAACTTTTAACATTACACTATAGCAACAATCGTTATAATAACTTTTAACATTACACTATAGCAACAATCGTTATAATAACTTTTAACATTACACTATACCAACAATCGTTATAATAACTTTTAACATTACACTAAGTACTGTAGTGTTTTGGTCATAGACATAGCTCTTTTGTTTGTTCGCATATCCTTTACAGGACATCGCTGTCAACATCAGCATCTTTCAGCTGATTGTTGATTTCTTGGCAAGATTACGCTCAGTAGTTTGCCATTGCATAGAGTATAAATGAACAATGGGAAATGATAAGGGACTCCATTCATCAAACTAGCAAAGAAATATTACCGTAGAAAATCCCAATAGCTAAGAAAAAAAAAAATGAATGAATTAAGAAATCTTAATGCTGATGGACAAAAGAAAACAGAGTAAAAATGACAAACAAGAATACGCTAAGATAAATAAAGAAATACAAGTTAAATGTGGGAAGGCTAAAGAAAGTTGGTTAAACTAGCAGTGTAAAAAAAATGAATTAACGTCATTAAAGATACAAAAAATATGCACAGACAAATCAGTGAGTTCCTCATCTCATCTCATCATGTTCCTCTTGTACCGTGCGGTGTCGAGGTGAAGTATAAACATCGCGAGAGTGTCCGATTATGGGCTTCATATATCGATATTCCCATGGACTCTGCTATTCCCTCCGTCCAACGTTTACGTGGTCGGCCTCTTCCTCTGTTTCCATCTGGTCTGTACATCATTGCTTATTGTGGTATACTGTTGACTGATAACCTACTTGCATGACCAAACCATTTGACTTGCTGCTTTCTAATAAAATCTAGTGCTGCTTTAACCCCCACTTTAGTCCTGATTTCTTCATTTCTGATCTTATCTCTTCTTGATTGTTCAGTGAGCTCACGGGAAAAAAAACACAAGAATAAATACAGGGTGTTTGAAATCAAAAACAGGAAAGGTATTATTGGAGGCAAGTGCTATATTGAAGAGGTGGAAAGAGTATATAAGAGAATTATATGATGGAGAAAAGGAAGAATTAACAGAAGAAAGTAACTTAGAAGGTCAACCCATTCTAAAAGAAGAAGTCGCTGACGCTATAAAACATATGAAGGCCAGATGAAATCACAATAGAAGAATTAGAAGTACTGAGAGAATTTGGAGTAGATATATTAACCGAAATGTTGAATGATAATTTTAGCAGTGGATATTTACCCAGTGATATGCTGAAATCTGTATTTATAGCTATAACAAAAAGACAAGGAGCAATTGATTGTGACGATTTTCGTACAATTAACCTCATAAACCATATCAACTAAGCTTCTACTCAGAATCATAAGGAGAAGGACCAGAATGAAAATAAAAATGGAAATTAGTGAAGAACAGTATGGATTTGTGGAGGGAAAGGGCACAAACAATGCAATTTATACATTACGGACACTAACAGAAAGGTTAATTAGAGAAACAGAAAGACATATATTTGTGCTTCATAGATTATACTAAGGCATTTGATAAAATAAAACATTATGAACTGATTAAAATGTTGGAAGATATCAAAATTGATGGGAAAGATTTAAGAATAATAAAAATTTTTTACTGGAACCAAGTAGCAGCAATTAAAATGGGAAATAAAGAGGGTTGTTACGAACAGATAAAGCTAGGAGTACGACAAGGGTGTGTCTTGTCACCAGATCTTTTCTCCCTGTATAGCGAAGTAATAATGAGAGAGATCAAAGAGATGCCAGGAATACTAGTTAGAGGTTATAATATATACGCTATGCAGATGACACAGTATTGGTGGCAGATAAATCAACAGACCTACAACAATTGTTGGACATTGTAGTAACTGAGAGTGCAAGGAAAGGACTCTCCTTGAATATCAAGAAAACAGTAACAATGGTGATACCAAAGAAAATGGTGACACAAACTGCGAAATAGAAATAGAAGGGGAAAATCTCAACCAAGCGGATAATTTTAAATACCTAGGGGCATTTATAACATCAGATGGAAGATGTAAAACATAGATTAAGAGTAGAATAGGGCAAGCAAAATCCACATTTCAGAAAATGAAGAGTATCTTATGCAATAAGTCGCTATCACTGAATATAAGAAAGAGCGTGCTGAAATGCTAAGAAGAACCAGTTTTGCTGTATGGCAGTGAATCGTGGAATGTAAATGAACAAATTAGGAAGAAATTAGAAGCAATAGAGATGTGGTTCCTGTGACGAATGTTGCGAATTCCTTGGACTGCCAGAGTAACTAACAACGACTGCCTGAAACAAGCGAATCAAACTAGAACATTATATACAACAATAAGAAAGAGACAAACATCTTTCTTCCGTCATTTGATGAGAAGAGAGGCATTGGAGAACATCGTGGCAACTGGAAAGATCGAGGGAAAGTGAGGCAGAGGCAGACCAAGAGAAATGATGCTGGATGGATTGAGACGGTGGCATGGAGGAATATCAGCAGCAGTGTTGATCTAGAACACCAGAGACCGAGATCTGTGGAGAGCCATGAACGCCTACGCCAGCTGGCATGGCACTTGATGATGATGATGATGATGATGATGACGATGACGATGATGATGATGATGATGATGATGATGATGATGATGATGATGATGATGATGATGATGATGACTATAGCAACAATCGTTATGATAACTTTTAACATTGCACTATAGCAACAATCGTTATAATACTGAGTGTTTGGGTGTTCGCGTGTCTGTATGTAGACCGGGGCAGACCAGATTCTAAGCCTTAATCGACAACTGGTCTAGGATCGAAGCTTCAAGAGGCAGACAGTTAGAGCATTGCTTTGTTGATCGGGTAATTTCTGCAGCTGGTCGTTTTCCAGATTTATTGGTGTTGCCTTTCCTCAGGAGTAACCTAGGCAGGCCGAGAGAGAAATCATACTGCATGAGCAACACGTGGTCTCTACAATTCAGCATATGGCTTGTGCTATGGAGAGGTATAACTCCATCTTTGGTAGCCGTCATCATCATCTCATGTGCCATGCCGATAACGTGTGCGGTCATATTTCGCCATCTCACATGATCACCAGAGTCGTGGATTAGCTCTGTGTTCTTGTCTCGACCATACACATGGCCAAGCCATTCAGGTATTTACTTTTGTGTCTTCCTCTTGTTCTTTCGTCCTCAATCTGCAATCTTGCCAGTTTTCACCAAGTTCTCCAATTTATTATTTCTACTCATAACGTGTCCCAAAAAATTGTGACTGTTTAGTCTTATTTCTCTAACCAGTTTGTAGTTTTCATTTTTTTTTGGGGGGGGGGGGGGGGAGGAGGGGTGGTGGGGGATGGTTTAGGACATGATCATTGGTTTTTCTGTCTGTCCATGGTATTCTTTGCATTTTTCTCACAAACCACATTTTAACAGCCATCAGATATCGTTCAGCTTGTCTGCCCATTGTCCACGCTTCACATCCATACAAAAGTTCAGGTTCTATGTAGCACTTGAACAATCGACTTCTCGTTGCAAACGGCATCTTTTCATTGGTCAGTATGTTTTTCATCTTGCAAAAGGGCAACGTTCGTCAAGGTAATTCTTGTTCTAACTCTTCAATGCATCTTCCATCTGATGTTATGACTGTTCCGAGATAATTGTACCGATTCACTTGTTTAAGAATATTCCTGACATAAGCCTGGGTCATTGACATTGAGGTGAGTGACTGGGCAGGAGGAAGAATGGAGATGAGAGTGGAAGACAGTAAAGTGACTGACCTGGCTACGAGGAAAACAATCACCCTCAGAAATAATGGGGCGGATATGAGTGGAAATCCCCAGGGGGGGTGGGGGGGGGGGGGGGGGGGGGGGGGGATGGGTCGAAAGACAGTTGTGTGTTGTGTGAAGTGAGGAGACTGAAAAGTCAGTGAGAAGAGAGACCGACTGCGGGTCAGGTCGTTTAAGAGAGATCTCCGTGTTGTGTTGTTCTCGGAGTTGTGAAGACAGGCTAAACCCAGAGTGGGTTGCATAGTTGAGCAGTGGCTCCAACCCAATGTGTGGGTTGTATTGCGGGAGATCCAGCCGTGGATAGTAGCTGGATTACCTGTCTTGAAAGTTTGAGATATGAAGCAGGCCGTGAGAATGGCAGTGATGTGTGCTGGTTAAATTGTGAGGAGGATATTTAGAATCTATGGATTACATTGTTTCTGGATATATACATATGTTCCGTGAGTCTGTATTATTTCTATAATAAAGGATTATGTGCGCCAACTGAATCTTGTTTCATGACTGGTGAATATGCACTGCGGGGGTGAGTTACATTGCAAGACAGATATCTCCATTGACACACCATGAGTATCGTTACCTAGACAACGACCATCACACAATAATGTCATGAGCATATCATCGTAAGAACTTCGTGATATTATCATCAAGAACGACGTGTGACAATTCCCATTTACTTGTATATTACATTGGGGTATTTTCTTCTTCCTAGTGATTACGAAAGTAATCTGTGTCTTCTTACAATTTAATTCTATCCCTAGTTGTTTACTGTGTGCAATAACCTCATCTGCTAAGTGTTGCAAATCCTGCTCATTGTCTGCGATCAATACTGTGTCATCCATGTTACTGACGTTATGTTCCCCAATGCTGATTCCTCTCATTTCGTCTTTTTTATGCTGCACATCCTTTACAGGACGTTGCAGTCGACACCGGCATTTTTCTAGGCAAGGTTTACGTTCAGTAGTTTGCCATTGCATTCTGAACGACCATCTCACATACCCCCGTAAGTTACCAGCGCGGCGCGAACTGCTGTCGATTCTCGCAGCTGCTGTTTTCCCCACGTGGATATACGGGATTACAAACAATGTCGTTAATCCTTTGGCCGGGGAGATCGACTCGTCTACATTTCTAAATACAAGTATATTTTCACTGTATAGAGAAAAACAAAATCTGGAGACATTACACAAATCTGTCGCACACCTCTCTTAATAGGCTGATATTGATGATCTTCATTATCAATCTTTATGGCAGCTTGTTATTACTAATACAGTGGTACCTCGGGTTACGAACGACTCAGGTCACGAACAATTCAGGTTACGAACAACAACTTCGAAAATTGTATGTCTCGGGTAACGAACAGTGCATCGGGTTACGAACGAAGGCGACAGAGAGTGAGAGAGAGAGAGAGAGAGAGAGAGAGAGAGAGAGAGAGAGAGAGAGAGAGAGAGAGAGAGAGAGAAAGAACGAACGAACGAACGAACGAACGAACGAACAAACTTTATTTTCAAACGGTTAAGAATTGGGCACGCAGGCCCGTCTAACATTCTGCCCTTCTATCACTCTCTTTCATATGTTACTAGCTGACCCGGCCCGGCTTCGCCCAGTTCCTGGCGGGGATCTGTCTGTCTGTCTGTCTGTCTATCTGTCTGTCTGTCTGTCTGTCTGTCTGTCTGTCTGTCTGTCTGTCTGTCTGTCTGTCTGTCCAGTCCCTGGTGGGGAGCATCTCATTTAATTCATATAAGTAGTCATATAAGCTCCCGTTCCCGACTATCTGTCTGTCTGTCTGTCTGTCTATCTGTCTGACCCAGCCGGCTTCACCCAGTCCCTGGTGGGGAGCATCTAAATTAATTCATATAAGTAGTTATATAAGCTCCCGTTCCCGACTATCTGTCTGTCTGTCTGACCCGGCCCGGCTTCGTCCAGGTCCTGGCGGGGATCTATCTATCTATCTATCTATCTATCTATCTATCTATCTATCTATCTATCTATCTATCTATCTATCTATCTATCTATCTATCTATCTATCTATCTATCTATCTATCTATCTATCTATCTATCTGTCTGTCTGTCTGTCTGTCTGTCTGTCTGTCTGTCTGTCTGTCCAGTCCCTGGTGGGGAGCATCTCATTTAATTCATATAAGTAGTCATATAAGCTCCAGTTCCCGACTATCTGTCTGTCTGTCTGTCTGTCTATCTGTCTGACCCAGCCGGCTTCACCCAGTCCCTGGTGGGGAGCATCTAATTTAATTCATATAAGTAGTTATATAAGCTCCCGTTCCCGACTATCTGTCTGTCTGTCTGACCCGGCCCGGCTTCGTCCAGGTCCTGGCGGGGATCTATCTATCTATCTATCTATCTATCTATCTATCTATCTATCTATCTATCTATCTATCTATCTATCTATCTATCTATCTATCTATCTATCTATCTATCTATCTATCTATCTATCTATCTATCTATCTATCTATCTATCTATCTATCTATCTATCTATCTATCTATCTATTGCCAGGGGACTTAACTTAAGATATAGCAATGCTACTAAAAGTTATGTCCCTTGTTTTATATTTTCTTATTTTGCGTCATGTAATTACAAAATTAAATTTCGGTAAGTAAATAGATGATAGTACACTAAGAAACTATTACAGTTGGTTGCACAGGAATGAAAAGAAGACGTGTAGAAAATTTCATCTCAATCGGATGGACCGTTCGCGAACGCATAAGGAACGGACATACATAAACACACACACATACACACATACATACATACATCCTTTTTTTATAGATATAGATTTCATTCTCACATCATTCAAGGCTAACAGGGAACAGCAACAATATAAAAGATATGCATTATAAAGGCATGGGCAAAATGCGAACATCAAAACCACACGACTCAGTAATATTAGCTAATGGTCCGACACTTGTTATTAGCGATGTGGAATATACTGGCCTACCAAAAGGGGACTGGCTGTTATACTAGGGTTTTGTTATTATTATTATTATTATTTCTATTATTAAGGGGGAAGGTAATCCGTACTGAGATAGTGGTCGAATAATTTGCGATTATATGAATAGGGATTGGTGATGTCTTTGATTTCTTGTGGAAGATTGTTCCACAGCTGAGCTGCAGAGTACGTTAAGCTTGTTTTGGATAAGTCAATCCTAGGCTTCGGAATGTGTAATATATTTAAACGTTTACTGTGTCTAGCATTATATTTAAACAATGGCCAAAGGAGAGAGAGAGAGAGAGAGAGAGAGAGAGAGAGAGAGAGAGAGAGAGAGAGAGAGAGAGAGAGAGAGAGAGAGAGAGAGAGAGCAATGTGTAACATTGGAGACGAACGATAGCGTACAGTACAAACATGTACTACAGATGAGCGTGTGGATCTTCAGAATGAACAGCACAAGACATTAAAGGAGGAGCAGTCGTCCGATGATGAGGAGTCAGTGACTGTTTCAACTGCCAGGATTAAAGAAATTTGCAGCAAGTTGGCAGACGTCGAAGACTTCATTGTGAACCATCATCCAATCAAACTTGTTGCTAACAGGGCAGTAAACCTGATGAATGATAGCTCGATGGCCCACTTCAGAAAGATTCTCCGGCAAAGGAAGTGACAAATTTCCCTTGATAGTTTCTTGGTGCCGGCTTCGTGGCTTAGAGGTTATGACTTTTCTCCGTAATCTCGTATACTCTCGTCGGTAACGTGATGACGGTTCAAATCAGCAGTG
This sequence comes from Cepaea nemoralis, assembly GCA_014155875.1. Taxonomy (NCBI): domain Eukaryota; kingdom Metazoa; phylum Mollusca; class Gastropoda; order Stylommatophora; family Helicidae; genus Cepaea; species Cepaea nemoralis. The sequence continues at coordinate 17,176 of JACEFZ010021098.1, forward strand.
GTTCGAATCGCATCGGTAACTTACGGGGTATGTGAGCCGGCCGCTCAGAAAGCAATGGCAAACTACTGGGCGTAATCTTGCCAAGAGATCAACATACAGCTGAAAGATGCTGGTGTTGACAGCTAAGTCCTGTAAAGGATATGCTAAAAAAAAAAAAAAAGTTTCTTGATGCAGAAAGATTCCCAATCGGCTGCCAAGAAACAGCGACAGTATATTCCTGAAACTAATGATTCAGAATAACAAAGAATGTGAAGAATTTCCTATGATCGTTTTCTTGGTAATAAAGATAGACTAAATCTTTTTTTTTAAAAACATTTAATTCATCTGGTTGTTTTCCTTCTCTTTATTTAATACGTAAAGTACACGTATTCTTTGCGTTTTGTCAGGTAAACGACCGGATGTTAATAAAACAGAACGATTCTTTCATCTTGAAACGGATTGTCTTTATTTCATTGATGTCAATGTTTCGGGTTACGAACGTTTCGGGTTACAGAGTTCTTGAACTAATTAAGTTCGTAACACGAGGTACCACTGTATATGTTTTTTACCAGTCTAAGATCTTTCCCATCAATTTGTAGATCTGCAAGCATCCTCATCATGTTGACATGTCTTACTTTATCGAAAGTCTATGTGTAGTCAATAAAGCAGTCCCCGCCGTGGGTTGAAGTTATTATGCCTATTTTGAAGCACAGAGGAACAAACTATCGTTTGTCAAGACGGCAAGGTGCCAATGAATAACATTAACAATAAATGCAAGCACAAGAAGTCAGATGTGTTTATGTGTTTGTATTTGCTCCAACGCCGGGATCTGAGGGATCTTGTTACTCATTATATAGTTAGTCGCGGTTCCAACTTTAGGGAACAAGGTTGTCTCCATAATGATCCGTTCCTGTGCCAGTGAATATCATACAAAATGCTCCCCACTGCCTCATGTGATAAGTGGAACAGACAGAAGACTAGACAAACCAACAGCCCGCACAGGTATACTAAAAAAAATGCCGCTGCCAGACAAAAGTCCCCCACGAAAAATACAGTTCATTATCGATGGAAGCGGCAGTCACTAGAAAACCAGCTGCCACACATTACTGCATAAGGCAAACCCAGTTTGTTCAGCAAACCGCCGGCCGTTATTTTTCTAAACATAATTCATTATATAATGTATTCCACTGTTTGACACACCTTCAGGCGTACTGGGTACATGGTTTTGATTGATTTATTGATTGATTTAGGAACCGACATCACAGCATTCGGGACATTCCCATAAGCGCTCCGTCCCCATCCTCAGCAGCCAGCGAAGAGTTCCAACACTAATAGTTACAGTAGCAATCTGATTATATGTTCGTCTCGCCTTTCCTCTGAGCGTCGATCGTCGGCCAGATCCCCTCGTCACACCTCGCTGTCTCATTCTTACCAAACTATTGTGATCCATTTGCTCCTCCGAGGTGTACACGCGCTCCCACAAGGCCGCAACCACGTCTATCTTGTCATGCATCAATACTCCACCAAGTTTTGCAGAGCCAGCCAATCTGTCCGCCTGTTAATTCCCCAGCACACCGTCATGCCCCGGAGAAAAGATCCAGGTGATGCTTGCTACCTGTGACCTCCGAAGCGAAGCAAGCCACCCTGCACGAAGCTTCCTGTTCTAACCCTCTTCAGCATGCTTTCTGAGTCAGTTACAATCACATTGTGTGTATGTGTAGTGTTCTCTATCCTGCGAAAAGCTGCCACTGAACCGCCTCCACATCCATTCTTAAGCTAGATGTTGTGTCATCATAACGCCAGGCTCTCCTGCACCAAACGCCGACAAATTTCTTTTTCTAAGAACCCCCCCCCCCCCCCCCCCCCCCCCCCCCCCTTCCTACCTCTCAACACCGACCCATCCGTGTAAATAATCACATCCCCCGGCGAGAATTATCCTGAAATTAGTTGCTGAATTTCCACTTCAGTGGGTCCTGCTGTCCACTCCCTGCGCTCCCGGCTCCATGTGATTATAACTCTGGGTACATGGTGCTAACCCTATATATTTAACAGACCAATGGGTACTTATTGGGTGATGTGATTGTGATATACTTAAACGTCTCTACCAACCTCCAGTGATTGACGCTTTAAAAATACCAATCCCTAATAGTTACTGTTTACGCACCTTACTTTTTTGGGGGAAGAAAACAGAGCTAAACTAACCCGTAGGGCAGCCACATTTAATTGGCCTTAGTTTAAAATCTGAACCTGGTAATGGTTCACGCACATGGCCAGACCGGCTTAATTTTACAACAAAGGGATTAGTAAGCCATTTTGGTTCAAGAGAACAAAAGGGACAGTCGTCAGACTTTCCCCTGCGGGGGAAAGGAAAAGTATGCTCAAAATATACCACTCTCTGGAGCAATTGACATGTTAAATATACATTATAACTGTATTCATGTATTGTGATAAGGTACATATACCATCGTGTTAATATAAGAATTATTAAGATGTTAAATCAATGATTCTTGTAAACTAGAGCCTGAATGTTTTCTACTAAAGCAGCCATGCTGTACCACGCTGCCATCTTCCTATTCTATACAGTTTCAAATTCCTATGTTTAAATATCTTCTATGCATGGTGAAATTATATCTCATTATCAATGCTTAGAAATCTGTAAATATCCTATATAGTGTAGATTCACTCTTAAGGACATTTCACAAACCTTCTCTCCATGTAGAAGCATAATCCTGATAACACATCTTATGAACATACATTCATGTTGGAGAAATTGTTTTGCTAATTGCTAATCTGTAACTTGAACTATCGTGCCAAAATTTGGTACAATCTTCTTGTCAACATATTAGCAACCACACGATATATGTGGTGGACATGTAATCATTTAATAAAATATTGCTATGGAAATGCCATATTTGATGAGTATAATCTCAAGAATAAAGAAAGAAAACGCATGATATAAGGACATGTCTCCAGTCACATCGCATCAAGGTAGTAGACACCTGGAATATTATGTTCCGAACACGTATCAGGCTGCATAAGTTATTTCTAATAAATAAGGAACTTTCTTACAATAGCAGCAATTGGTAAATTATATCACGGCGTTCACTAACCTCATGCTTCTATAGGAAGATGGGAAGAAGAGGAAGAAGAAGAAGAAGAAGAAGAAGAAGAAGAAGAAGAAGAAGAAGAAGAAGAAGAAGAAGAAGAAGAAGAAGAAGAAGAAGAAGAAGAAGAAGAAGAAGAAGAAGAAGAAGAAGAAGAAGACTATATGTTCTAATCTAATGGATTTACGAATTAGGAGATCCAAAAACATTGACTCCTGCATTATTCTTATGATTATTAATATTAATATGATTATTATTAGTATTCATGTATGAGAAATGTACATGTTTGCTTTTCTCTGTTATGAGGTTTATATATATATATATATATATATATATATATATATATATATATATATATATATATATATATATATATATATATATATATATATATGGACGCAGAGGTGTTTCCAAGGCACCAGGGCCGGGTTATATACTGGCCAAGACCTATTGACGCGTCCTCGTCGAGCGTCCTGGGCAACAGGTCCCTTCGGGGTCCTGGCTAAAGTCAATAGGATCGCCGATTCCTCCGAAGTCGGAGAGTGTCTGCCTGTACGGCGAGGAACCACCAGTCTGCACACCAATAAGCCAGACATGGGACAACGGATACTCACGCAAAACTCAGGTCCTGTATGACATCACACTGATGTTGGACAACAGGATGTCTTCATCCGACATACAGGACTTCGCGTTGGAGCTCAAGCCAACGAACACAAGCAAGCATATATATATATATATATATATATATATATATATATATATATATATATATATATATATATATATATATATATATATATATATATATATATATATTCTATCATGGTTGTTGGGAATATTCATGTTATTTTAACACAAGTGGGAGACATGAGCTATGCTGTTGTTGTAAGAATCCTTGTGTATGTCAGCACCACAAGAAGATAATGTGAATGATATGGTTGATAGCCTGTGGCCTAATGCTGATGACACTTAATGAAAGAAGACGAGGAACTATGAGACAAAAGGCCTATGGCTCAGAAATCCTTGTCAGGTTAGGACAGATATAACATCAAGATGGATTGAATGGTCAGGAACTCTCAGATCCATCAAATAGTCCCAGTAACAACATCAGAATAGAATATTGAGTGAGAAGATACCTTACTCACAATAAGAGCTAGAATAGCTCAACAACAAGCGACGAGGGACAATGGACACATTGGAAATATTCTCCTATCTCCTTCCCCTTTTTTGTTTGTAATTGTGTTATATAAACATGCTAACCTAAAACAGTAGATTAATGCTGGGGTTGTATTCTTTTGTCATTTCCAGTTCTAGAAGAGAAGCAAGTGGTGGTTTTTGTTGGATGTATCACCAATCAGGATCCTGGGTCAAAAGCCTGATGAAAGTGAGTCAGGACTAAATGTCCTATACATATAGTCTGGACCAATACACCAATGTTTACTGCTGCACTCATTAGCTGCCATAGCCAGCAAAAGACAATTTCGAAGACGACTGACAACGTTATTGATGAAGTCCTACTTCAGTAGGAATATCCAGGACGGACTTCAGTATCTAGAAATCTACAAAGATAAAGATCTACAGAGTAACTGACAACAGTGTATCGTCTGCTTTACTTCTGAGAAGTACCGCCTGTAGCATCATCAATCAGCGAAATCAGTGAAACTATGGGACAGTCCTACAAGTTTAATAAAACTAACAGCAGTAAGAACCCTCCATCTGTCTGTTGGACTCCCAAGTTCAAAGGATACTCATAAGTATTCTCATTCGAAAGAAAAGTCACACAGCAGCAAAAGTCAACATAAGGTTCAAGACACTAGAACACCAAATGGGAAGAGACACTGAAACAACATAAGCAAGTACAACCAAGGTACCAACTGAATACCAACTTAATATCAACTGAATAACAACTAAGAAACCAGATTACCTCAAGGTTCAAATCTGCAACACCCTGAAAGAAGCCAGATCCACTCGAGATCTCAGAACCGAAACACCATCAGAAAGGCCATACTGAAAGAAGCTAGCGGAGTAAATGCCTCTATGCATGCAACAAAAAGAATCATCTGATTGTTGCGACTCCCAGTTTGTGTGTTGGAATTAATATTCTTCAGTTCCATGCCTACAGCAGACCAATCCTGGACATAGTTCCAGATGAAAGGAAAGAATTGCTCACAGCATTGCATGTCCTACACTGGAAAGAGAATGACTGAATCAGAACTCTTTGCTGGTCCCATGTCAGCCTAAATGTCATCATCAAGTGCGGAATAGGTTATAGACTAAGACTAGGTGGGTGAAAAATCTTTGTGAACATAATTGGGGTTCGGATATCAGAAGCCGAGAAGCTGAAAGGCTGTCATCCTTTTCATCGGATATGGTGATATAGGGAAGATCCTTGTGCCAAACCTCAAGATGCATCTCCTGAAGGTATGACCAACCTAAGGCCTCAATTTCACACTGGCACCGAGCCATTTGCAACAGAAGATTCTTGAATTCAGCCCCATGGAGGGGATATGTGAAGTATTTCCGAAGAATATGGATTATAAATATTCACCAGCCAACTTCAGTGGACATAATGTAAGTAAACATGACTGTGAGTACATTTATTTCTGTCCCCGGATAAATATGGACATTATCTGCTTCGCACTGGAGAAGAATAACCGACAGCAACACCTAAGGATAAAGGACTATAATTAAATAATTAGTTTAATTATTAGTACTAATTGTGCTTTATATGTGGTTTTTTCATGTCATGGATGTATAAGATCAGTAGCTTTTTTTCAATAAAGGGGTATAACCAAATAGTGGTTGTTGTTTTGGTTGAATATTCTGACACCATCTCATTAATATTTTTAAATATGAGAATTGTACATGGTGTCAGAAACGAATTGTTTTATATGTTTGGTTTTTCTGAACTTAGACCATTGTTTTGCTTTTATTCTGTAGAAAGAGGTCACAGATAGAGAAACAATTAAGTGGTGACTGTGTTGTTTGTAATACCATTGGTTTTTTATTTTTTTTTTGGGGGGGGGGGGGGGGGGGGGGGGGGGGGGGGACAATGGGGTTAATGTGGTTTTTGATATTGAAAATCATTCACATGCCTGTTCTGGAAATTCAGTGTGGTCATTACAATTATCTACATGTTACTGCAGATCTTGATTATAATGCCTGAACTGTTTGTCCAAAAATGTTGATGTTTGTTCAACAGTGGTTTTTTTTTAAAATATGTTGTAAACAATCAATGTCCTCTAGCACTATATAACTTTAGAAGGTGATGAAGTGTGAGGGGAAACCTACACACAGATACCAATGTTTCGAGGATTAAAGTGGTTTCTCCTTGTACTTGTAGTAAATTTCCCTGATCACCTTGCATTCTAGAAGTTAACAGAGAATCTAACTAAATCTCCAAAAGGGATCCCCTAGACATAAAACAAGCAAATAATTCTCATATATAAAATCCACATCCCACAGTGATCAATGTCACGCAGGACTCGTTTACTTCCCAGTAAACTTCCTAGTAGCCATCTGAGGCAGAGTCGACCTCGGAGGCCAAGTCTGTTTCTAAACATCCGCTTCGATGTGATTCGAATACATTACCCCCGCGTCGGTATGCACTTGTTCTAGCCACCGCAACACCGCGGCGTCCGCAGCAATAAATAAATAAATAAATAAATAAACAAATAAATAAAGAACCCATCAACAAAACACTCTGGAACTATTTCAGAATATTTACATTTGGCTCGTTTCCAAAGTTACTCATGCCAGGAAGAAACAGTCTCACCCCTTGGTGAATACCACTATACACATTGTTAATCTGTGTTGGCTCGTCCTTAAATGCCAGGCTGCAATATTTATCTTGATTTGTGCCTTCTCTTGCAGTCAACGGATAGTCGTTTAGTGAAGTTAGAGGACAGCCGTGTAGTGCAGATAGAGGACAGTCATGTAGTACAGATGGAGGACAGCCGTGTAGTGAAGTTAGAGGACAGTCGTGTAGTGAAGATATATTGCGGTTAGTTGTGTAACAAATAACAGACTAGTAGCGAACAATGGTGTGGTATAGTGAAGATAGATTACGGTTAGTTGTGTAACAAATACCAGACAACTAGCGAACAGTGGTGTGGTATAGTGAAGATAGATTACGGTTAGCTCGCTTTGAACCCACTCATAGACCATTCTCGTGCTACTACTTCTAGTGACCTGGTCTGATTTATGCGTGTGAATTAGCTTTCCCTATTACCATTGTCCCTCGTCATTACTCGAACCCACTCCGAAGTCAGAGGGACTTGTAATTTACGTCCCCAAGTCAAGGACGAGAAGTCAACATTTTAGTCCAACTAACCGGTACAGGGGCTGAACCCGCTACCTCGGCATCAGCACACCGGATATTGCTTTGTTTGGGACACAAGGGCAACTAGTAGACACTTGTTTAGTGATGACTGGCTGGCTGGCCTTGAAGAAAACATTTGTTCAGGCCCCGTTCAAATGTCAAATTATTGACGTGCTATAACTGAGGTCCTAATAATGTTTCTTTTCTGCTTGCGGAAATAGAGCTGCGTTGCTCTCTCCCTGATTTCTTAGCGTTTCTGGCTTGGTGTTCCTTTAATCTTCTTAGCTGTTTAACATATTTGGTGACGCTCCGGCACTTGTAAGGCCTGATGTTCTTATGTTCCCGCCCCGTCTCGTGGTTTTTTTTCAGGGAGTGATCAATGGGTAGCCGAGCCGTTGGTAGCCCCCTCTATCTCTCCCGTGGCTTGCTCTGGTGTTGAATCTTCGGGGTCTATAACGTCTTTCAAATCTTGCGTCTTAGACTCTCGATCTTGGTGGAGTTAAGTCTCTTCTCCTGGTCACCGGACGTTCTTAGTCGCATTCATTTCCACTTTCTGTTTCTTTCTCCTATTCTGTTACTTCCTCCTCTGGCTGGGACTTGCTGTTGGGGTCGTCTGTTTGGGCTGTTTCATTATTGCTGTTTTTCTTGAGTTTTTCCATCTGTGCTCTTTCTTCTTGAAATTTTGTCGCCTCCGTCTCCGACTTGATCGCAGTCATTCGAGCCACATCCCGTTCGGTCTGCTGGAAAATATTCAATTCGATCAGGAGGCGCTGAACCGCTGTTATTTGCGTTTGTTGCCCCTAGTGAAGATACACTGCGGTTAACTTTGTTTGAGACATCAGGCAACCAGCTGACAATCGTGAAGTAAAGATAGATTTAGGATAGTTTTGTATAGGGACACCATGCAACCAGCTGACAATCGTGAAGTAAAGATAGATTTCGGATAGTGTTGTATAGGGACACCATGCAATTAAACTGACAGTTGTGAAGTGAAGGTAGATTTCAGGTAGTTTTGTACAGGGACACCATGCAATTAAACAGACAGATGTATAGTGAAGATATATTTCAGGTAGTTTTGTATAGGGACACCATGCAATTAGACAGACAGTTGTATAGTAAAGATAGATTGCGATTAGTTTTGTATGGGTCACCAGGAGGCGGTCAACAACGGCACGGGGACAGCTTCTCTTTATATTCAGTTATTCCCTTCTCGTGTTCTGTATTCCTTATTATAGGTTTGTTTTGAAACAACAATAAGGAATAACCCGTAGGATCAGGTGGAGAAGGCTGTAGAACAGACTGAGAAACCGTATGTGGAGCGAATGATATGGCAGGAGATCGGCAGGGGTTCTGGGCTAATCTCAAAACTGAGAGGGAAGACCAGGAGAACTTTCAATCAGATTGCAGTTGGAAACTATTAGCAGTATGACTCTTCGCTTGCAGTTGAACGAGGAGACGGAGCGCCAATGGGAATGTCTTGGGTGCAGTGATGTCGTTTCTTAACTGAACTGAACTGAACTAAACTCAACTCAACTTAACTCAGCTATTCCTTATTGGAGTACAGTCCCTCAACAACTCAAGCCAAACTGTCCTCTGCAGCTCTCACTACGCCCTCCACATTTTATTAATTTAAGTCTCTAATTCTCTTCTGCTGGTCTCTCTGGCCGAGGGGTTACAGCTCTTTCTCCGTAATCCCGTTTATACGCGAGTCTCGTCGGTAAGCTGGGAGCGGCTCGCCCCCGCGGGTGACTTGCGGATAACGACCGGGCCGCTCAGAAAGCAATACAACTACTGAGCGTATATTGCCAAGAGATCACAGACAGCTGAAAGAGCTTTTTTTGACAGCGATGTCCTGTAAAGGATTGCGAATAAAAAAATAAAAATAAAAATCTCTTCTCCGTGTATCCTAAGTCTCCGACTATTTCGTTTTCCTTGTAGGTTAGAGAGAAAGGACTTTCTTTCTCTTCTAGTCCATGTTGTGTGGCGTTAGTGATAGTGTCTGTCTACAGTCTTCTGTCCCATGTACTGCCAATCTTCTTATCCAGGCCGCGTGGCGTTGATGAACATGCCTGTCCATAGCCTTCTGTCTCGTGCACTGCCAGTCTTCTTATCCATATCGTGTGGCGTTGATGATCATGTCTGTCCACAGCTTTCTGTCTCATGTACTGCCAATCTTATATTCCATGCCGTGTGGCAATGGTGATCGTGTCTGTCCACAGCTCTCTGTCTCGTGTACTGGCAATCTTACGGTCCATGCCGTGTGACGTTAGTGATTGTGTCTGTTCACAGACCTCTGTCTCGTGTAGTCGTGTACTGCCAATCTTATAGTCCATGCCGTGTGACGTTGGTGATTGTGTCTGTTCACAGACCTCTGTTTAGTGTAGTCGTGTACTGCCCTTTTTACATTCCTGCCGTGTGACGTTTTGGGGATGTGTCTGTCCACAGCTCTCTGTCTCGTGTACTGGTATCTTACGGTCCATGCCGTGTGACGTTAGTGATTGTGTCTGTTCACAGCCCTCTGTCTCGTGTACTGCCAATCTTACAGTCCATGCCGTGTGACGTTGGTGATTGTGTCTGTCCACAGCTCTCTGTCTCGTGTACTGGCAATCTTACGGTCCATGCCGTGTGACGTTGGTGATTGTGTCTGTCCACAGCTCTCTGTCTCGTGTACTGGTAATCTTACGGTCCATGCCGTGTGACGTTGGTGATTGTGTCTGTCCACAGCTCTCTGTCTCGTGTACTGGTAATCTTACGGTCCATGCCGTGTGACGTTAGTGATTGTGTCTGTTCACAG
>JACEFZ010021099.1:0-33494 GCA_014155875.1 Cepaea nemoralis
ACAAAAAAGGTTCTATGGATTTATTACCACATTAAATACATAACAATAGTTACAGTAATGTACAACATATAACAACTCACTACCACAATACAGCTCATAGGTCTGACGCTCACAATATCAGTCGTTCAGCTCACAACCACGGAGATTCACACAACGCCTTGCTCTCGACACACACGTCCGTTCAGATGTCCAGTCGCAGCGTGGTCTGAGATTAACACACACACTGCCCACTGCCTCAGGTGGGGTCACGTGGCTTTGCGTCGTCTGTCGTCAGCGCTGGTCGCGTGTCAGGTAAGAAACTTGCCAGCCGACAACTCTTGTCCGCCGGGTGCCGTAACGATGTTGCTGCTAGGCTCTGACACATCCTTACAAACTAGATATGATATAGTACTATAGTCATCCTTACAAACTGTAGACATGATAAAGTACTATAGTCATCCTTACAAACTAGATATGATATAGTACTATAGTCATCCTTACAAACTAGATATGATATAGTACTATAGTCATCCTTACAAACTGTAGACATGATAAAGTACTATAGTCATCCTTACAAACTAGATATGATATAGTACTATAGTCATCCTTACAAACTGTAGACATGATAAAGTACTATAGTCATCCTTACAAACTAGATATGATATAGTACTATAGTCATCCTTACAAAGTGTAATGATAAGATAAAATACTTTAGTCATCCTTACAAACTGTAGATGTAAAGTACTTTAGTTATTAGAAATTCGACTTCATTTGGGTGTTACCCAAAATGGTTCGGTCTCCGCAGAACAGTAGCCCGCTTGCAGAGAGCATCGCACAAAGCACAAACTCCTTAGTTCCGGCGATTTTCTCTCCTCCTCCTCCCCCCCCCCCCCCGCACCGATGTCTCCACCTAGTCGGGGGGGGGGGGGTTGCTTGCGTGTCCCATTGACCTCAAAGAGCCTGCTGACAGAAGGACAACTACATGTCGGACAGGCCTTGAGATAGGGACCAGACCAAGAGAACGAACGAACAAACTTTATTTTAAAAGGGTAACAAATTGGGCACACAGGCTCGTCTTACATTCGGCCCTTTCAATCACTCATCTTTCATTCATCAAATGTGCATGTTACATTAACATAGGAGGAAAAAAACATTGTCAAATGGATTTTGTAAGCATAAACAATGCATATTACGCATGATACATTCACATGAGAAAACAATAAAAAAACTATCAAATGAAAGTTGTAAACATAAACAGTGCATATTGCAATGTTGTGAGAGACATCCCCCATCCACCCTCATATCCCGCAGCCACCAACACATCCCCCACCCACCAAACCTACCCCATCCACCCACACATACCTGCCGCCACCCACCCACTGATCCCCCACACACATTTCCCCACCCACACACACATCCTCACATACCAAGAAGAAGAAGAAGAGAGAAACAACCCGCTGCTCTGCAGGTAGACTGAAGGTGGCAGTCAAAATCTCAAATCAGGCGCACGAAGCCACAAACTCTTGGTCCAGACACATACTCTAAGGCTCCCATCTGAGGGATACAGCTGGATCCCTCTAAGCCATCAACCTTTGGATGTGAGAGCCGGGCCGATACTCACCTACTGCAAAACGGAGGAGAGATGCTGAGCACGCTACGTGCTCAGCCCAGATACTTGTTCGAAGGCTCTCAGCTGGGGGATATGAGGGATCCTCGGATGAGAAGGCCTGGGCCGTTTCTCGCTCACTGTCGCATAGAGGTAAGGTGCTGAACCGACAGCACGTGTAGCGTACCTCGTGAGCGAGTACTAAAGGTAGCCCAATGGCACGAAATGGTTACGGAAAATGTCTGTATCTATACTCATAGAGTGTGTGTAGTGGAAGTGTGTCTCTCTTGACTAGCGAATCCATTACGTGGAAGCCCGATGCGAAAGCTTGCTGAGTGGATGTCGCCCGCAGACTGTCCCTCCCTGGTTTGTGCGGTCAGTGGCTAACGAAACGCCTAATATATGGAAGTGAGGAATTAAAGCAGCCATGGACATGATATGGCGATTCCTCGGGTGAGCCCAGTCTCAGATCAATATGTGCCGGCTCTGAAATTATGGAAGCCTCCTTGGATTGGCGGGGAATATCCATGGTCTGCCCCTGCCTTCCCTTGAGGGTTGACCGTGATGTCGTTGACCGTTCTACCGTGACCAGTTGAGACGTGGGCGACACCACAGAAATAAAAGTCTAACGTCTTTCGAAACCCCGGAAAGGCAACCCGTAAAAATGTCCGAAGTCGGATGTGTTGGCCTACGGGTGCAAGTAAATCAGGCACAGCGCATAAACGTCCGTGTGTAACGTCTCTCGAAACCCCGTGAAGGCAAACCCGTAAAAATACCCGCTGAAGTCGGATGTGCTGGCCTACGGGTGCAAATAAATCAGGCACAACGCATAAACGCCCGAGTGAAATGTCTATCGTGACCAGAACAGCTCTGGCTAACTAGTCTTCTGAATTTCACTCACGTTCGGAACAGCTCTGACTGGCTTCTTTTTCTTTGCGTTCATCCGGAGTGGTTTTTCAGATGTGATTGCGGTGTGTCTAAGTTATGCGCCCTTGGGTCGAAACCCTTAGGCCAACACATCCGACTTTAGCGTGCTTTTTGACCAGGTAGCATTCCAGGGAGACACTCACTTTTGCAGTACCGTCCACAACCCAGCTGGCCAAGTTGGAACGGTCGAAGACTTAACGGTCATCCCTCAAAGGAAGGCAGGGAAGTTTTTATTTTCTGTCATGTTTTCATCTTTTTATTCTTCTCATCCTGCCGTCACGTCTTAATGTAGTCACGGGAGATCTCTGACTATATGTTGTGTTTTGTAAATGTTTGCTTGCTGATGAAGGCTAGTCGCCGCAACGTCCTGTATGTGTCGTAGTTCTGTTATATAAAGCTGCACTACTTTGTGTCATTTTATATTGTTTACATTTTCACAGCTTTGCCGCAGTTCCACCAAATTTTATTCTGCAGTATACACGCGATAACAAAAAGCCCCGACCACATCTGTCCTCCCATGCACCAAATACAGCACCATGTGGTGCAGATCCAGCCAATATGTCCGTCTGCTCTTTCCCAAAACACCAGTATCTCTTGCGGAAAACAATCCAACAGATGCTTTCTATTTTTGATTATTTAATGCAGGGGTCACCAAACTACGGTCCGCGGGGCGGATCCGGCCCGCGACGTCATTTCATCCGGCCCGCCGACGGTACTCGAACTTGCTTGATATAACTTATGGAACACGGGACGTTGTGATACAATTTAAATGTACATATTATGTTTTGAATAACAGGAGATCTTCACACGTGCGGAGACCTCCTGGCTTCTATGTGTCTTAAATTTACTTCTTTTTTTTTAGTCAATAAATATGTTGGCTGTCTTTGTTTTTTGTGCATTGCACGCCACTCACCCATGATTAATTTAGTTTTTCGTCTTTTTTTCCCCAAGAGCTTCGGTTTTCGCATGCAAGTATTGGTAAAGTTAGTTGTCATATCCTGTACATGACGTTTGCAATCAACAACAGCATTTCTTGCTGTTGTTGATGTCTTGGCAAGTTTATATTCAGTAGCTTTCCATTGCTTTTTGAACAACCGGCACCCACACCATTGCGTAAAAAACCAGCGCAACGCGATCTGCCGCCAAATCGCGCGCAGCTGTCTTTTGAACGCGGGTATACGGGATTACGAACCACGCCCGTAAGACCTTCGCCACGGAGACGGCGCAAGTATTGTACAGAATGAGTATGCGGCCCGCGCTCGCCATTTTGTCAGTTATCCGGCCCGCCGTGAAAAAATGTTTGGTGACCCCTGGTTTAATGGAAGCCTGCCTCTGTCCCAAGCATGCCTGTGTTCACCTTTCTCAAACTGCTTTGTAAGTCCGTCACGATTATGACATGCATGCGCTGTTGTTTGTCCTCCAGGCAGTTGTACGCCGCGTGACTTCCTTCACCCCCATTCTCAGACTAGATGTTGTGGTATCATATGCCAGGCTCTCCTACCCCAAACACTGTCTACAAACCCCCAGATACTTTTTTTTATAGCCTCTTAGCACATAGCCACCCGTGAAGATGATTACATCGTCTGGTCGCGAATTGCCGTGGATCAATTGTTGCACCTTCCAATAAGTGCAGCCTTGCCGGCCAATCCATGCAATCTTGATTCAATGATATTAAGCTGAACACCGAACACCCCAAATCAGGGCCATGCTATGATACAGAGAGGTCGTAAGGGGGCGGCATTTCGAAGACTTGTATCATTAAGGGGCGGCATTTCGAAGACTTGCACAAGTAGCCTAAGGGGTGGTATTTAGAAGACTTGCATCATTCCGAGAAAATCTATAGCACGGCCCTGCCTCAAAGCTAATATCTATTATGGGACAACCTTGACCTCCTCATTTCACAGAACACACCTTATAATTATAATATAGGGTGTATTTTTAATGACTGTGTAGTGTTTGAAAATATTGCCGGTCCAAGTTTTGTATTCACCCTCTGTAAAGTTCATGCTTTGTCCGTAATCCCGTATTCATGAGTAACGAAGCTGAGCGAGATTCGGTAGCGGATCGCGCCGCGTTGGTTACCTACGGGGGTATGTGAGCCGGTCGTCCAGAAATCAATGGCAAACTACTGAGCATAATGTTGCCTAGTAGGGGCCTACATCAACAGCAGCTGAAAGATGCTGGTGTTGACTGCAACGTCATGTAAGGGATAGCAATTCATGCAACATAATAGGTAAATACAAAACTTGGACTGGCAATATTTTCAAACACTGCACAGTCATTAAAAATACACACTGTATGAGCTAGAGGTATGTCATCCACACATACACATGGCGCACACACGCATACACACACCTAAGCAAATGGTTTTCATGTTTATTTTCAGCACGTCGATTGTATGAAAATGCCTATGCAACATTGCTTTTAAAAAATGTCCGTTACATCCGCTCCCCACTAAAGCCACATCCTTTTGGCTAAGCTGATTCAGTGTCGAAGGATAATATATCGCCACATGTAATCTCCCATTTGGACAGAAAGACGATATATTGCCATACTAAGGTCATCGTGTTATTTCTTGTGTTTCGCGGTATCATCCACAACTCCAATGCTCAGTGAATGAAAACTTACATTAAACTACTTGTTCATTTGATTGTGTACCATGTTTGGTCCAAACTTACTTTTTGTTTGAAACTGAATCAGTTAAGTTTTCCTTCACGCCCAAGAATTTCTTATGAAATGTGAGGGTAAAATTTAAAAAAAAAAGAAAAGAATCCGTTCAACAAATGCAACAACTATATCTGATATTCATCCCATCTCGTGCTGCACTGGTGGTCTTGTTGCTAAATATACTGCCGGGGATATAAAAGGCCTCAGTCCAGGTATGTTGTATTGTATTCAAAACAACAATATATTTTCAGCCCTCCTGGGTTATAATTGGAATATATAGGGTCAATTATTATTCTGTATACTAAGGTTTTACGGACGCAGTTCGTAATCCCGCATACCCGAAACACAACTGCGAGGGTTTGGCAGCAAAACGCCGTGCGTTGTTGTTGTTGTTGTTTTTTTTTTTTTTTTTTTGCGAAATGGTACGGGTGCCGGTTGTTCAGAAACGTAAATTTGCCAAGCGATCACAACAGCAAAACATGTTGGTGTTGACTGCGACGTCCTGTAAAGGATATGCAACTAACTAACCAACCAGTGTTAATCGGTACTATTGTATGTGTCAGAAACATGGGGGGGGGGGGGGGTGGAGGGTGCAACTTAAAGAATTACTGTCAAAATAAAAATTAAAAAAACTGCCATCTGCTGCCTATAGTACCTTGCTGTATTCAAGCTGCCACAATTGATGATGAAGTGAATGCAAGAATCTCCAAGGCCAGCGCGGCCTTTGGCAGACTGTACAAGAATGTATGGGACAGAAATGGAATAAGCCTGCGAACAAAGCTGAAAGTCTACAAAGCAGTTGTATTATCCACACTGCTTTATGCTTGTGAAACCTGGACTGTTTATCAGCGACACGCTAGGAAATTAAACCACTTCCACACAGTCTGCCTTAGGAAGTTACTGAAGATTAAATGGCAAGACAAGATCCCAGACACTGAAGTCCTAGAAAGAGCGTCCATGCCCAGTATCCACACTCTACTAATGAAGAATCAGATTCGCTGGCTGGTCACTTGACTCGCATGCCAGATCACAGGCTCCCTAAACGAATTTTTTACGGCGAGTTGCGTTGTGGTAAACGCTCCCAAGGCGGTCAGAGGAAACGCTTTAAAGACACTCTGAAAATCTCACTGAATGCTTTTGGAATTCATCATGACACCTGGGAGACTGCAGCCAGAGACCGAAATTCGTGGCGTGCATCATTACGCAAGGGTGCAGTCACTTGTGAGGCAACCAGGACTGCAAGAGCTGTGAAGAAAAGACAGAACAGAAAAACCACTGCAGAAAATCCTCCTCCAGAAACGTCAAGCATTCTTTGTCCACATTGTCAAAGAACATTTCGAGCTAAAATAGGCCTTATCAGCCATCTTAGAACTCACGGCTCCATACTTTCAACCCCATTGGATGAAATGAATGGTCACCATCATTCTTGATGGACAAACAACAACAACATAGTACCTTGCGGTGTAGGACAGAGAAGTTCATAAGCCTGGGAAATTAAGGCTGCCTGGCTAGTGCAGTCGCCGAGAACTGTGCAAGTTAGCCCCCCCCCCCCCCCCACACACACACACACACACACTCACCCATCAACAGAAAAAAAAATCCACACCTTACTGAGGATTGGTGGTTGATAATGCAAAAGATCTATAACAATTGTTGGACATTGTAGTAACAGCGTGCAAAGAAAGGACTCTCCTTGAATATAAAGAAAGCAGTAAAAATTGTGATATCAAAGAAAAAGGTGACACCAAAATGTGAAATGGAAATAGAAAGGAAAATTCTTAACCAAGGGGATAATTTTAAATCCCCGGGGCATTTTTAACATCAAATGGAAGATGCAAAACAGATTACGAACAGAATATGGCAGGAAAAATCTGCATTTCAGAAAATGAAAAGTATCTTATGCAATAAGTCACTATTAATGAATGTAAGAAAGAGAGTGCTAAAATGCTAACCTGTTTTGATGTGTGGCTGTCAATCCCGGAATGTAAATGAACAAATTAGGAAAACCATGGAAGCAACAGAAATGTGGTTCCTGAGACGAATGTTGCGAATTCCTTGGACTGCCAGAGTAACTAACAACGATTACCTGAAAGTGGCTAATGAAACTAAAAGATTATATACACGTACAAATAAGATAGAGACAAACAGCTTTCTTTGGTCATATGATGAGAACATGGAGAACATCGTGACAACTGGAAAGATCGAGGGAAAGAGAGGCGGCAGACCAAGAAAAATGATGCTGAATAGATTGGGATGGTGGCATGGAGGAATATCTTCAGCAGAGTTGATCCAGAACACCAAAGATCGTCATCTGTAAAGATTCATGAACGTCCTCGACAGCTGGCATGGTATTTGATGACGATGACCGGGGATTCTCTGTCTAATCTCTCTCTATCTGACAAATCTATCTGTGTGTCTAATCTATGTTTCTCTCTATCCCTCTGTCTAATCTCGCTCTGTCTACTCTCTCTCTCTCTCTCTCTCTAATCGCTCTCTATCTCTCTCAATTTCTCTCTCTCTCTCTGTGTCTAATCTCTATTTGTCTCTGTCTAATCTCTCTCTATCTCTCTCTGTCTAATCTCTCTCTCTCTCTCACTGTCTAATCACTCTATATCTCTCTCAATTTCTCTCCCTGTCTCTGTGTCATATCTCTATCTGTCTCTGTATAATCTCTCTATCTCTATCTAATCTCTCTCTATCTTTGTCTAATCGCTCTCTGTCTCTTTGATTAATCTCTCTCTCTCTCTCTCTCTCTCTCTCTCTCTCTCTCTGTCTCTAATCTCTATATATATTTGTCTATAATCTCTCTGTATAATCTCTCTATCTCTCTCTGTCTAATCTCTCTCTGTCTAATCTCTCTGCGTCTAATCTCTCGCTCTATCTTTCTGTATCTCTCTCTCTCTCTCTCTCTCTCTCTCTCTCTCCCTCTCTCTACACCCTTCTCGATCTTTCCTAGCATACTCATGGAGTTGCCGAGAACACATGCATGGGTGAATGTCTGTGTCTCCAGCCACGCTATTACCTTTGTAACTGCTATGCTCTCTATTGTTGAACTGCTCGAAGACACGAAAAAGCTCCGTTGTTTTCGTTAACAGTTCTCCCTCCAAACTGGGCCTTGAAAGCCCATGGACTCCGAGTGTGCCACACAACAGACCCATCTATGTAGATGATTATACTATACCAGCCTGGAAAGAATTTTCAAAAATCAGTACACGTAATGAGTCATGCAAGCCGCATATGTTTTATAGGCCAATCAACATTCCGCGATTAATGTGGTAATTGATCACGCCAGCCGCCTTTACTGGTCAGGACAATTCCTACTAATACCCATTTTCTCCCCCGATGTGTCTCCACCTTGACGTGGTGGGGGAGCTTGCGTGTCCCATCGACCCCATTTGCCTGCCGATGGATGAAAAACTACATATCGGACAGCTTATGGGATAGGGACCAGACTAAGAGAGACACAACCTGCTGCTCTGCAGGTATAGACTGAGGATAACAGTCAAAAGTCTAAAAGGTGCACGAAAGCAGACGTTCTTGGTCCGGACAAAACTCCTAAAGCTCCCTGTCGAGGGCTGTGGCTGAACGCCTCTAAGCCACAAACCCTCGGATCTGAGAGCCAGGCCGATACCCGCCTACCGGAAAATAGAAACGTGATACTGAGCAAGCTACATGCTCAGGTCTGATACATGTTCGAAGGCTCTCAGCTGGGGGATATGAGGGATTCCCGGATGAGAGGGCCAGGCCGTTTCTCGTTCACTGCTGCACGAAGGTAAAGTGCTGAGCCGGCAGCACATTTAGCCTACCTCGTGAGCGAGTACAAAAAGTCAGAAAAGTGCCCTAGTCGAAGGACATGGTTACGAAAACTGTCTGTATCTAACTCATAGAGAGTGTAGACAAAAGTGGAAGAACGTCTCAACAACGCAAAATGGAACGCACGGCGAGCGAACCTATTGCGTGGGTTGAAGTCACAAGCAAAAGCTTACCGAGTGGATGTCGCTCGCAATCTGACCGCTCCTGGTGTGTGCTTGAGCGATCAGTGGCAAGCGGGATGCCCAATACATGGAAGTGAGGAACTAAAGCAGCCATGAGCAGGACGTGGAAACTCCTTGGGTGAGCCCAGTCTCAGAGCAATATGTGCCGGTTCTGCAATTATGGAAGCCTCCTCGGATAGCGAGATAATGCCCATGGTCTGCCCCTGCCTTCCCTTGAGGGCCGACCGCGATATCGTTGATCGTTCTATCTTGACCAGCTGAGATGTGGGTGACATTACAACAGTCTAACGTGTCTCGAAACCAGAGGAAGGCTAACCTCACTAAAAAATGCCCGCCAGAAGTCGGAAGTGTCGTCCTACGGGGGCCAAAAACTACGCAATTACGTCCGAGTGAAATGTATCGTCCGAATGTCTCTCGTGCTAGGAACAGATCTGACTACCTAGTTTCCGAATGCCGCTCTTGTTCGGAACAGCTCTGACTAGGTAGTTTTCCGAATGTCTGTCGTGCCCGGAACAGCTCTGGGGGCGCAACGACAAGCACATGTGCGAAAACTCGCTGAGTGAATACCTTCTGCAGACCTGTCTGGTATGTGCGGGAACGGCCCGGGGCGAACGAAATGCCCAATATATTGAAGTGAGGAATTAAAGCAGCCATGAGCATGACGTGACCATTCCCTCGGTGAGCCCAGAATCAGGGCGCTATGTGTCGGCCCTGCAACTATGGAAGCAACCTAGGATGGCGAAAAATGCTATGGACTGTGCCTTCCTTCTCTTGAGGGATGACCAAAGTCCTCGACTGTTCCAACTTGACCAGCTGGGATGTGGACGGTACCACAAAAGTGAGAGTCTCCCAGGATTGCTAACCTGGTCAAAAATGCAAGCGAAAGCCGGATGTGTGACCTAAGGGTTTTCAACCCAAGGGTGCCTAACGCACACCGCAATCACATCTGAAAAAACACTCCGGATGAACGAAAAGAAGAAGAAGAAGATACCCATTTTGGTAGAGTCGACTGGGAAGTCAGGCCAAGTTTTATTAGTCTTAACATAGTGTAGTTGAATTAAATCAAGGACCAACTTCACATCACTCGGGGCATACCCATGCTATACGTTCTCCATCATCATCTGCAACAGCCAGCGAAGTGCACCAATACTAATGCCATTATGGTATCAGCAGCAGTCTGATTATGTGTCCGTCTGGCCTTTCCTCTGATTTTTTTAATGTCGGCCAGATCCTCTGGTCACGTCTTGGAGTACCATTCTTTGTAAGCCGTGATGATCTACCCATACTTCTGCACCAAACACACGATTCCAAAGAGCCCCGACAACATCTGCTTTTATCATCCACTAAAACCCAACCATGTGATGCAGACCCAGCCAATCTCTTCGCCCGCTCGTTTCAACAACACTAAGTCTCTGTGAGTATTTGAACACATAATCACCTGGCCGGCAATCACGTGTGCTAACCACTGAGCTATCGCAGACTCACTAAGCCGTGATTGATGACGAAGTGAATGCAGGAATCTCCAAGGCCAGCGCGGCCTTTGGTAGACTGTACAAGAATGTGCGGGACAGAAATGGAATAAGCCTGCAAACAAAGCTGAAAGTCTACAAAGCAGTTGTATTATCCACATTGTTATATGCTTGTGAAACCTGGACTGTTTACCAGCGACACGCTAGGAAATTAAACCACTTCCACACAGTCACACAGAAAGATCGTCCATGCCCAGTAACCACACTCTACTAATGAAGAATCAGTTTCGCTGGGCTGGTCACTTAACTCGCATGCCAGGTCACAGGCTCCCTAAACGAATTTTTTTACGGCGAGCTACTTTGTGGCAAACGCCCCCATGGCGACCAGAGGAAACGCTTTAAGGCACTCTGAATATCTCACTAAAAGCTTTTGGAATTCATCATGACACATGGGAGACTGCTGCCAAAGACTGAAATTCATGGCGTACATCATTACGCAAGAGTGCATTCACTCGTGAAGCAAACAGAACTGCAAGAGCTGTGGAGAAAAGGCTGGACAGAAAAAGCACTGCAGGATATCCACCTCCTGGAACGTTAAGTATTCTTTGCCCACATTGTCAAAGAACATTTCGTGCCAAAATAGGCCTTATCAGTCATCTTAGAACTCACGGCTCCATACTTTCAACCCCATTGGATGAAATGAATGGTTATCATCATTCTTGATGGACAAACAACAAGCCGCGATTTTAGTGGGGCTGAGTGGTCTCGAGGTATGGTGTCCGCCTCGAGCGCTGGAGGTCCCGGGTTCAAGCCCGTGGACTTCACGTGGACTTCTAGTAACAAAATTTCCCCCTTGGTCTCTGAGTAGTGAGATCTGACTCCCGTGTGTATTTTTGCGCACGTAAAAAATCCCTTGGCAGATGGAAATCGAAAAAGAGTAGCCTAACAGCGCTGCCCGGGCAAAATTTTGAGTTAACAATCTGCCTAAAGTAGTTCAGGATCCTCGCCGGTGCTACGGAGTTCATGCACTGAGCTGAGATTCTCCGGACTCAGGCTTTAGTTAGGAGTAGAACGGAGCACTTATGAGCTACACCCGTGTGCCGTGATGTTGATCCGTCAACTAAAGTAAACTAAACAGACCCACTAAAAGACGTAAGTTTATTGTAAGCGACCGGAATCCTAACGGCTCAACCATTCCCTTCTTAAGAGATCTTACATAAAAAGGCAACCTGTTACTTCCTTATTCAGCTCACTC
The DNA here is from genome assembly GCA_014155875.1 of Cepaea nemoralis. Classification (NCBI taxonomy): domain Eukaryota; kingdom Metazoa; phylum Mollusca; class Gastropoda; order Stylommatophora; family Helicidae; genus Cepaea; species Cepaea nemoralis. The sequence continues at coordinate 11,899 of JACEFZ010021099.1, forward strand.
ATTGAGTTAAATACGGTAAACTTTGCATACGTAACCAATCAATAAACGCGTGAGATAGCGATCTCATCAAATGATAATATGTAAGTTTTGAATGGCTAACAACTCCAACTTCCGTCTGCTGTTCTACGGAAGTATCCAAACAAGAGCAATGGGCCGTGACAGTTTTCGGTGTTGTTATGTGAACTTGTGTCTCTAGCCGTGGATTACTTCGTTTTATGGAGAAAAGGTGCCCCGGGAAAGTTAGGGGACATTCAGTAAACAGTGACTGTGTGAGTGGTTTTTGTGTGAAGTTATTAAAGCAACAAGTGGGAAAATTTAAACTGAAATCGAATATTTGAATTTCTAAGTTTTCAATTGTGGCACTCTTCCGAATTCCGGTCCCAAATAGTTCCGCAGTGAATAGGTCAGGGGTTAAGGGTTAGGGTTAGTTGTTAACTAAACACTGACCCTAACCCTTACCCCTGACCTATTCACTGCGGATCTATTTGGGACCGCAATTCGGAAGAGTGCCTCAATTGTTTTGAATTGTGATTTTATGTTTTTATTCTCTATTTAAATTTTCTAATTTATCTAAGTATTGAGTATTCAACTTGCTAACTATCTATTTTGCAATCTAATTTTCAAGCCTTGCAAAGTGTACTTAATATATTTCATTATTTCCAAATTTAAAAATAGAAATGGAAAATATATAACAAATTAATGTGGAAAAGTAAAGTATGATGTCGATTTATTTACATAGCAATCAATATGATGTAATAATAAATAATAAATAATTAATGATTAATCACAGAGATAATGGTGGTACTAAAAGTACTGCAAAATACATCAAACTCTCAAATGTCATCATCATCAAGTGCCGTGCCGGCTGGCGTAGGCGTTCATGGCTCTCCATAGATCTCGGTCTTTGGTTTTCTGGATCAACTCTGGTGCTGATATTCCTCCATGCCACCGTCTCAATCCATCCAGCATCACTTCTCTTGGTCTACCTCTGCCTCTCTTCTCCTCAATCTTTCCAGTTGTTACGATGTTCTCCAATGCCTCTCTTCTCATCACGTGACCGAAGAAAGATGTTTGTCTCTGTCTTATTGTTGTATATAATGTTCTAGTTTCATTAGCCTGTTTCAGGCACTCATCGTTAGTTACTCTGGCAGTCATTATGCATATATTCTAAATTAATATAACGTGCATTGAAAAATGATGTATATGCAATACTATGTACAAATTAATGCTCAACTAAATATAACATTATATTCAGTATAAACATTCATGCCTCTATGATAGACAGAACTTCATTAATCATACTTTCTAAATTATTATCACCCATGTTAAAGCTGGCAGAGGCAACTGCCATTCATTTACAAAAGCCAATTTTGTGCAAACAAAAAGACATGATAGATAGTTTAAAATGACCGTGGTAGACAATTAAAGTTACTGTGTGAATCTGTGTGTTGTATATTTCAGCTTGAAGGATTGTTCTTATTGCTTTAGTTTATGTCGTGTGATTTCTGCAGTATATACCTGACGAGATGCCAGGCAATAAATTGTACAATTTTGTTTGTGTCTTTATTACTCAAAATATTATAAAAGTTGAAAATTATTACATGTTAAATTATATTCAAAATGTAATGTATATGATAATCAATATATGACACTCACACCTACATTACAGACAGAATCTAATCATATACATTATAAATTAATATAACATATGTTGAAAATCCATTTCTATAAACAATGATTTGAAAAAGGATGCTAAACTACGTACAATGTATAATATATATCCCAGGTATAACCCAGGATGGTTGAATGGGACATTGACAATAAAAATAAATTAAAAAAACAAACAAGGTTGAGTATTGTCACAGACAGTCTTCACAATGATTAATGATCTTGGAGACAGCAGATGATAGGACAGCATGTAGTGGTTTGGTTGGTCTGTACTCCTATGGGGATAAAAGGTAGAATAGGAAGAAGAATCTTGAAGAGGAATTCACAAATATGAAAAATAAATGATCACAGTAGTAGGCCTCTTTCAGTCCTGTAGGACTATAGAGTTGTGCCGCTGGGGAGGCATCTGACAGTGCCACTGGTGGCTATAGTCCAATGCGAGAGTTACAGTCTCTGTCATAGTTTCCGCATCTGCAAGACAAGGCAGGTCCCACAGTAAGTGACTGCATTTCATGCCTGTGCCTCCTATCCTTAGTTTGGTGAACCAGATTGCGCTCAAAGAGCACCAGTCCGTTTCGTACATTTCTTCTTCAGGAACATCTGTCTGTTGCAACTCTTTCCCACATGTCTGGATCTATGCCAAGGGTTTTCATATCTGGTTTACACACATCCCTATATCTCATTTGGGGTCTTCCGGTTGGCCTTTTTCCAGTGGCTAGTTCTCCGTATAGGAGATCATTGGGAATACGTTCATCCTCCATTCTAAATACGTGGCCCAGCCACCGGAGGCATCTCTGCTTGAAGAGGGAGTACACAGTGGTAATATCCGCTCTTTAAAGCACCTGTTTGTTTGTTATATGGTATTTCCACGATATGCCCCGGATACTTCTTAAACATCTCACGTGGGAGGAATTCAACTTCCTTTCCTGTCTTGAGTACAAGGTCCAGGATTCAGACCCATAGAGAAGTGTGCTAACAACACAAGCTTTATATACTCAAACTTTTGTATGCTCTGTTAGTCTATTGTTCTCCCAAACTCTCTTAGTTAGCCTGGAAAGTGTTGATTTTTATATCATAATATACTGCTAATGCTGCCATACGGAGAACAGGACAAAAGCTCCCAGTCATACACAGAGCTAGGAGGTCTACCGGGCCGAATGGATAATATTTCTCACTCTTAAACTTCCTGTGTGCTGATGCAGAAGTAGCAGGTTCAACTCCTACACAGATCAGCTGGACTAAAATGTTTACTTCTTGTACTTTGGCATGTAAATTACAATTACCTCAGAAGTCAGAGTGGGTTCACCTGATTGCGAGGGACAATCAGTCCAATACACTCCCCAGTAGTGGCAACTACTAGAAATAGTAACACATGTATGAATTACGATTAAGTTCAAAGCGAGTGAACAAAAGTAAAATACACAGAGCTGTAAGATGGCAGAAAGGAGATTTAAACTAACTGCAACAAAGACAGTATGGTATTCAGTGAAGTTGGAATTTTCAAAAATAGATTAATTGAAATTTATTTACACAGACAAAAATACACAGTGCACACTGTCAGATATTTGGGAATGACTAGTACTAGATCAATAAGTTAACTGTAAAATAGGCTTTAAAAATCAATTTGGGGTTGAAAACAACATCCTGCAAAGATCATGCAGGTTGTTAAAACTTGGTAGAAACATGTCTTAATCATATAGCGAAAGTCTCGGTGACAAAGTGGTTACGTCGCCTGCCTCACACTCCAGAAGTTGTGGGTTCAATACCAGCCTACATCATTCAGTTCAATTTTTACAGAGATTCCTGGGGATGATCGCTGGATCTACAAAGTTTGTGCTTTGTGTGACACTTTTGGCAGGCCAAACTGTGGAAAGCCACCCACAGAAAAGTTTCTCAATCCTTTTCCATTTCTCTCATTTCATGCACCCTCATATCCAAGGTCTGCAATGTCCTATGTCTATCACGACCTACAGAAAAGTTTCTCAATCCTTGTCCAGTTCTCCCACCTCATGCATCTCATATCCAAGGTCTGCAGGTCCGCATGGCCGAATGGATAAGAACGCGTGTTCTTAAACATCTGTTATGCTGATGCTGAGGTTAGCGGTTCAACCCCTACACCAGACAGCTGGACTAGAATGTTGATCTGTCGTCCTTGACTTGGGGACGTAAATTACAAGTACCTCTGAAGTTGGAGTGGGTTCACCTGATGGCAAGGGACACTGTTAAAAGGGAAAACTAATCCCGCACACAAAATTCAGTCCATCACTACTATAAATAGTGTGTATGGACTACGCTTGAGTTCAAAGCGAGCGAGCGAAAAAAAAATATCTAAGGTTTGCAATGTCCTGTGTCTATCACAGCCTTCAGAAAAGTTTCTCAATCTTTGTCCATTTCTCCCACCTCATGCACCCTCATATCCAAGGCTTGACAAAACTGCAACGCAATTCATTTGATAATGTTTAATGAATTTTTTAATACTCTTCTTTAACATTTATATTAAAAGGCACGTATGTGCTTTTCATCTAATTTGTTTAGTATCCATGTTTCGCATCCATCTGTTACCTTGAGAAATATGTCTGCTCTTAATATTCTGACTTTTGTTGTTCTTTCTCTTCTGATTCATAAAAGTGTTAATTGCTTTAGGCTTAAACCGTGTTCGAAACACAGCTGAGTTGGTTTTTTATGAAATGGTATAGGTGCTGGTCGTTCAGAAAGCATTGGCAAACTACTGAACGTAAACTTGTCTAGGAATCACGAAAAGCCAAACAAAATGCTGGGGTTGACTGCTATGTCCATAATAGATATGCAACTAACTTTTTTTATAGAGCAGTTGTGTTCCTCTTTTAATACATTCATCTTTAAATATTACCTTATTTGTTTGTTAAAAGTTATTCTGTTTGCATTCTAATTGTTACAAAATGGTTATTCTCAATAGTACTATGCATATATTTTTCATGTTTCTGTATGTGTCTTAAATTCTACTGTTCTTTTAAACCTTATCAATCATATACAGAGGTTCTAGAAAAAAACTGAAGAAAGTTGATGAAAGAAATAAAAAGAAGCGAGATATCTATACGTGAAACATTTTCTGGATCTGAATAATATTTGTTGTATATCAGAAACATTATCTTATGGGAGACATTACTTTATGAGTAGGTTAAGCATTACTTTATATGAGTACTGAACACATTACTTTGTGTATCTGAAACATTACTTTATGTGTATCTGAAACATTTCTTTGTGTGTATATGAATCATCACTTTGTGTGTATCTGAAATATTACTTTAAATGTGCATCTGAAGCATTACTTTATTTGTGTACCTGAAACATAACATTCCTTTATGTGCATCTGTCACATTATTTTATGTACCTGAAAGATTACTTTGTGTATATCTAAGCCATTACTTTGTGTACATCAGAAACATTACTTTGTGTGTATCTAAGCCATTACTTTGTATATATCTGAATACCAAATATATCAACATTACTGCACTCAGGACATTCCCACACAGGCACCACCTCCTCGCAGAAGAATTCCCTTGCTGCATATTCCTGTAGAAATTTGATTAAAAGTTTGCCTGGTTTTTATACTTTGAGCTTCATCCAGACCCCCAAACTCACTTCCTTCTGAGACGGTCTTTCCAGATATGGATCCTCCATGTTTTCAGCTACACTCTCTACCATATTGCAGTAATCCATATACCACATCCCCTTTATCATAAAGAAGTTTGCCACTCAGAGGGGCAGCAGCAGCCAACACCTCATACCATCAGAAACAACGCAAAGTGGTCTACTTTCAAATCACTCACGGCTGAGTTTTGAACTCTCAACTCGGTATGACAGGAAGTTGTGAAACAGTCTCACTTCCCCTACCCCACAGCACCGGTTATATGTCTCATAAACATATTCATTAGATATGAAGCATTCTTCTGACTGGTTATGATATATGTCTCTTAAACATATTCATTGTATATTTGCATATTATTTTTATAGGAGTGTTTTTTAACATGGCGGAAATATTTCACTTGCCTCTTTTTAATTATTTCATCAACTCTCTTTTCATTCCCAATTTTTCTAGAACCTCTGTATTTGATTGTTTTTGTTTCCATGAAATACGACATATTCTTCTGTATATCCACATCAAAAAGAGCCTCTATTCCACTTTCTAGTGGCTTCCGAGCCATACAGTAGTGTTGAATATTCATAACATTTTACAATTCTCAATTTTAATGCAGTTAATCTCTCTAGATGTTAATACTGATTTCATGATGTTGAAAGCATTTTTAGCCATTCTCTTTTTGATTTCTGTTTATTTCTGCATTGTTATCATCTAATAATATCTTTATATTGTCTGGCCTTTATGCCCCATATGAAGCATTATTATAATCTAATAATATCTTTATATTGTCTAGCCTTTATCCCCCATATGAAGCATTATTATCATCTAATAGTATCTTTATATTGTCTGGCTTTTATCCCCCATATGAAGCATTATTATCATCTAATAGTATCTTTATACTGTCTGGCCTTTAACCCCCATATGAAGCATCATTATCATCTAATAGTATCTTTATATTGTCTGGCCTGGATCCCCAACATGAAGCATTATTATAATCTAATAATATTTTTATATTGTCTTTCCTTTATTCTCTTTATGAATTTATTATTATCTAATAATATCTTTATATTGTCTGTGCCCCAACAGATGTACTCTCTGAGACAATGCGACAAACCAACCTTCAGCAAAGCAATTTATTGACTGTATACTGATGGCTTGAACCATAGCCCTACACATCAGTCATGTGAAGCCCATCTTGTACAGTAGGTAATTTCTCTTTCTAAACAGCCAGTTAACTATATTATCAGGCACTCACTCAGCCAGCCAGCCTGGCAAAGCAAATAGCCGCCCACTCAAACTTTCCCAGCCTAACCCTGTAGTAAACTCACATTGTAAAGTTAATCATCAAGTTTACTTGTCCCACCTGTTACCATTGATGTTTGCAGAGCTGACATGTGTGTTCCAGCGACCTGCCCCTATCTAATGTGGGTCAGCCTCAACTGTGTTTGCTGTCGCTGATGATTATATTCACCTGGGAGGTCCAGGTTCATGTCTCTTTTGGTGGCATTACAGCACTTAGCTCTGTGTGATACTTTCTGTGTTTTCATGGTTTATCTGGCTCTGGTGAAATTCCCTCAGGTAATTATGTTTTGTGTTTTTGTTCACTTGCTTTAAACTCAAGCGTAGTCCATACACTTGTTACTACTAGTGAGTCCACGGGGCTAATTATTGGGTGTGGATTAGCTTTCCCTATTACCAGTGTCCCTCGCCTAGAGAAACAACAGTAGAAGATGTATGGACAACGTGTATGCTCATTAGCATTCTTCATTCTCTCCTAATTTCCCCTAAAACTCTTTCCTACTCCTCCCTTCCTCTTTCTCCACCTACTTTCATTTCCTCCTCTTTTGCTTTCACTACCCTTTTCTCCATTTCTCTCTTCCCTTATTGTCATTTCCTCTGTCTTTTCCTGCCTTCCTATTTCTCCTTCCTCCAGTCTTCTCTCTCGTCCTCTCTTCTTCTCTGTCTCTTTCTCCTCTCTTCTCACTTCTCTTCTTCTCTCCTCTCTCCTTTTCCTCCTACCTACTTCTTTTCTCCCTTCTTCTCTCTCTCCTCCCCCTTCATTCATCTTTCTTCTCCTCCTTCCCTCCATCGCCCTTTTCCTCCTCTTCTCTGCTCTTTGCTGTCTACTCTTGTCTTCCTCTTACTCTTCCCTTTCTCTCTCTCTCTCTCTCTCTATCCCCCATCATCTTCTTTCTCCTCTCTTTCCTTTCAGTCCCCTCTCTCTCCTTCCCCCTACCCCCATTTCTCCTTTCTTCTCTCACACTTCCTCCTCCATTTCTCTATCTCCTCCTCAGCCTCTCTTCATTCCCCTCTCTCCTCTGCTCCTACCTTGTAGTCTACTCATATCTTCCTTTTTCACTCCTCCCTCTCTCTCTCTCTCTCTCTCTCTCTCTCTCTCTCTCTCTCTCTCTCTCTCTCTCTCTCTCTCTCTCTCTCTCTCTCTCTCTCTCTGTCTTTTTCTTTCTCCTCTCTCCCTTCACTCCCTGCATCTACTGGCAGGTCACTCAAAGAAACAGAAGTATCCAAGTCATTTCAAGGTCTGATTTCTCACTGGTTGCAATAATCAAACAAGCCAAACCCCCTAGTGACTGATCTATCCAGTCTTAGTACATCATGATAGTATATGTTACATATAGCATTGTGCTGTTACATACTGTAACAAATGTGAATCTGGGACAATTAGTCAAATAAGAACATCCCTTGATGTCATGATATGCCATCTTACAGAAAACTTGTAGAGATACCAAAAATAGTCACAATGAATGATAAAAATGTTTTGCAAGGGACCAAGAGACAAAATAAACTCTTCATCAATATCAGAAAGAAAAAGTGAACATTCTTTGGCTACATCAGGGAAAGCAAATGAACAGGAATATGTTGTAACAACATGTATACTTAATAGGAAAAGAGATAGAGGTCCCGAGAAAGGAAATATATTGAACATTTTATTGTCTTAGTCTTATTCTGCTTTTTATCCCCCATTGGGACAAAGGCCCTCGACCAACTCACTCCATCTTCCTATCTCTTGCTGTCTCCTACACCTCCCTCCAAGACTTCCCCAAATTATTCCTTCTAACTCTATTTCCCTTCTTCTTGTGTTATTAGATCTCTGTTTTATTTGCTCAGATAAAGGAAACAAACCAGGAAGACCCCTGTGCACAGAAATGACCCTGTTCTGATTCTTTAGATGTCTTAAAGTCTTAAAAGTAGAGAGTATCGACTTCAGTGCACCGGATTTTGATCCCATATGGCTTGGTCTCTTTCCGCAGGGCGGCCTGCCGAAAGCATTGCACAAAGCACGAACCCCGTAGCTCCAGCGACAATCCCCAGGAGTCTCAGAGAAAAATGCATTCGTGAACCAAAAGACATTCCCTGGCATCGAACCCACAATCTTCAGAGCGTGAGGCAAATGGCTTGACCACTTCACCATGGAGACTCCCATTCTTGAGATGTATTGAGTATAAGGGGATGACTACAGAGTTCTATCCACTAGACCACTTAGGACGTTGAGTATATAGTTCTAGATCTGTGTTTTCTCCCCCGATGTGTCTCCACCTTGCCGTGGTGGGGGAGCTTGCGTGTCCCATCGACCCCATGTGCTTGCCGATGGATGAAAACTACATATCGGACAGCTTATGGGATAGGAGCCAGACTAAGAGAGACACAACCTGCTGCTCTGCAGGTAGACTGAGGATAGCAGTCAAAAGTTTGAATCAGGCGCACGAAGGCAGAAGTTCTTGGTCCGGACAATACTCTGAGGCTCTCTTTCGAGAGTTTAGGCTGAACGCCTCTAAGCCACAAGCCCTCGGATGTGAGAGCCAGGCAGATACCCACCTACCGAAAAATACAGGTGAGATACTGAGCATACTGGCACGCTACATGCCCAGTTCTGATACCTGTTCGAAGGCTCTCAGCTGGGGGATATGAGGGATTCCCGGATGAGAGGGCCTGGCCGTTTCTCGTTCACTGCTGCACGGAGGTAAGGTGCTGAGCCGGCAGCACATGTAGCCTACCTCGTGAGCGAGTACTAAAATGCAGAAAAGTGCCCCAGTCGAATGAAATGGTTACGAGGGCTGTCTGTATCACTCATAGAGAGTGTAGACAAAAGTGGAAAAAACGTCTCAATAACACGAAATGGAACGCATGGCTAGTAAATCCATTGCGTGGTCCGAAGTAAAAAGCAAAAGCTTACAGAGTGGATGTTGCCCGCAGTCTGACCGTTCCTGGTGTGTGCTTGAGTGACCAGTGGCAAGCAGGATACCCAACACATGGAAGTGAGGAACTAAAGCAGCCATGAGCAGGACGTGGCAACTTCTCAGGTGAGCCCAGTCTCAGAGCAATATGTGCCAGTTCTGCAATTATGGAAGTCTCCTTGGATAGTGAGGGAATGCCCATGGTCTGCCCCTGCCTTCCCTTGAGGGTTGATCATGATGTCGTTGACCGTTCTATCTTGACCAGCTGAGATGTGGGTGACATCACAACAATAAGTCTAACGTGCCTTGAAACCCGAGGAAGGCTAACCTCATTAAAAAATGCCAGCCGAAGCCGGAAGTGCCATCCTGCGGGTGGCAAACTAAAAATTGGCACTGCGCATTTACGTCCGAGTGAAATGTCTTGTCCGAATGTCTCTCGTGCTAGGAACAGCTCTGACTACCTAGTTTCCGAATGCAGCTCTTGTTCGAAACAGCTCTGACTAGGTAGTTTTCCTAATGTGTCGTGCCTGAACCAGCTCTGACGTGCACAACGACATGCACATGTCCGAAAACTCGTTGAGTGGATAACGTCTGCAGACCTGTCTGGTTTGTGCGGGAACAGACCGGGGCGAACGGAATGCCCAATATATTGAAGTGAGGAATTAAAGCAGCCATGAGCAGGACATGACGATTCCCTCGGTGAGCCCAGCACCAGAGCGTTATGTGTCGGCTCTGCAATTATGGAAGCCACCCAGGATGGCGGAAAATGCTATGGACTGTCCCTGCCTTCATTTGAGGGATGACCATGCAGTCTTCGACTGTTCCAACTTGACCAGCTGGGAGGTGCACAGTACCACAAAAGTGAGATTCTCCCAGGAATGTTAACCTGGTCAAAAATGCACGCTAAAAGTCGGATGTGTTGGCCTAAGGGTTTTGACCCAAGGGTGCCTAACCAGACACACTGCAATCACATCTGAAAAAACACTCCGGATGAACGCAAAGAAGAAGAAGAAGAAGATCTGTGTTTTTATAGATCAGTTGGCACTGAATGAATGATGTGGTCAATGTCACGCCGGCCGCCTTTACTCCCCAAACATTTACTGGCACCCATTTTTGGCAGGGTTGAATTTGGAGCCCGGGTGAATTTTTAAAAATTCCCTGCCTCGATGGACAATCAAAGACATACACTTGTTAAAACTTCCTTGTTACATATTGACAAGTACAGGGTGTATTTTTCATGACTGTGCAGTGTTTGAAAATATTGCTGGTCCAAGTATTTTTATTTACCTATTAATGTTGCATGAACTTTACAGAGGGTGAATACAAAACTTGGACCAGCAGTATTTTCAAACACTGCACAGTCACTAAATATACACCCTATATATGCTGAAAATGCTGCTGCCCAGGCTGAATTTCAAAATTCAAAAACCTACCCACAAACGCCGAAACACAGCTGCGGGCGATTTGGCAGAAGACCGCCTTACATTGTTTTTTTATGAAATGGTATGAGTGCCTGTCGTTCAGAAAGCAGTGGCAAACTACTTAATGTAAACTTGCCCAGAAATCACGAACAGCCCAAACAAAAAATGCTGGGGTTGATGCAGGATATGCAACTAACTTTTAACCCAAAAACGATTATTTATAGTGTGTTTGGTTCTGATATACACACATTTGTATCCTCACCGTTAAATGGATTTTGTGTGCTGTGTTGACATTCTCCCTGTGTAATCTAGAGGAGGAGACAGGAGCACTTATGGCATTACCCAAGAGTGCAGTTAAATATTTCATTTGACAGATAAAGTACAATTACATCAGGACTTGAATGTATAAATTATATTTTTCCTTCGCTCGCTGTGAACTCAACTGTAGTCCATACACGTGTTACTACGTCTAATCCACTGGACTGATTTTTGCGTGTGAATTAGTTTTCCCTATTACCAGTGTCCCTCGCCATCAGGTGAACCCACTCCAACTTCAGAAGTACTTTACGTTCACTAGTCAAGGACAAGAAGTCAGCATTTTAGTCCCCAACTGACCGTTTTAGGAGTTGAACCTGCTACCTCGGCATCAGCATACCAGATGTTTAAGAACAAGTGCTCTTGTCCACTCAGCCATGCTGGCCCCCAGATGTATAAATAATAATAGAGAATGAGATGTGTGGACAAGCCTAGCCACCAGTGTCAGTTGTCAAGGTGCTTGATGATGTCTATGTGTACCCTGAACTATATATGTTTAATAGGTATACAGGCTGCAGCAGCTGGTTATGTCAACACTGGATGACATCCATATGGCGGACAGAGTGAGAGTGTATTATATATGCAGTGGAATATAGAATAATTGGAGTTTGAAGTGTTGTTTACAAGTGTATGAGTCATCAGACTTTACACGTTACATATAGGCTACTGAGTCATACAGTAGTACTATGATAATAACCCACCAAGAATTGTGATAACTGTGATACTTTGTCATATATGTAGTACTACAATACTGAGTTGTATAATGCTGCACTTTACAGTACTGTGATACTTTGTCATATATGTAGTACTATGATACTGAGCAGTATAATGCTGCACTTTACAGTACTGTGATACTTTGTCATATATGTAGTACTACAATACTGAGTTGTATAATGCTGCACTTTACAGTACTGTGATACTTTGTCATATATGTAGAACTATGATACTGAGCAGTATAATGCTGGATTTTACAGTACTGTGATACTTTGACATATATGTAGTACTTTGATACTGAGCTGTATAATGCTGGACTTTACAGTACTGTAATACTTTGACATGTATGTAGTTCTACGATACTGAGCTGCATAATGCTGCACTTTACAATACAGTGATACTTTGTCACATATATAGTGCTATGATACAGAGCTGTATAATGCTGGACTTTTTCTTGTTCTAATCTCTCCAAGGCAGCTCCCATCAGATGTTGTGACTGTTCCGACATAACTGTACCAATTCACTTGTTGTAAATATTCACTTGAATATTTACACACACACATCGTGATTGTAACTGACTCAGAAAGCATGCTGAGTAGGGCGAGGACAGGCAAGCTTCGTGCGGAGTGGCTTGCTTCGCTTCGGAAGTCACGGGTGGCAAGCATCGTCTGGATCTTTTCTCCGGGGCATGCTGGTGTGCTGGGGAATGAACAGGCAGGCAGATTGGCTGGCTCTGCAAAATTTGGTGCAGTATTGATGCATGATAAGGCAGACTTGGTTACGGCCTTGTGGGAGCACGTGTACACCTCGGAGGAGCAAATGGATCACCATGGTCTGGCAAGAATGCGACAGCGAGGAGTGACGAGGGGATCTGGCCGATGCTCGACGCTTAGAGGAAAGGCGAGACACACATATAATCAGATTGCTACTGGTACTATTGGGTTGGAACTCTTCGCTGACTTCTGAGAATGGGGACGGAGCGCTTATGGAAATGCCCCGAATGCTGTGATGTCGGTTCCTAATCAATAAATCAATCAATCAATCAATCAATCAATCAATCAAGAATATTTCCATTTACTTGTATACACATTATAATATAGAGCCATATTGCACTGTGATATATACTGTGATCCATACAGTGCTAGTGATACTGTCACATTTTTATACACATGTGCAAGTTTTTGCCTGTGATAAACATTTCTACTTTTAGTGTCCTATGTCGGCTTTTGAAAACTGACGACTTTATAATTACAAACTGCAGTTCTTTTTTGCTTTTTCAGTTTGTTTTATTGATTATTTCCTAGGGAGGCTTAAAGGATTATATGTTTTCATTTAGAAAAGCAAACTTGAGTTTGTGTGTTTTTGTTTACATTGTTATCTGATATAGGTTGGATGTTTGGTTTGGTTTATGGTCAAAGATCATGTAGGTTGAATGTTTGGTTGGGTTTTTGGTCAAGGATCATGTAGGTGGAATGTTTGATTTGGTTTTTGGTCAAGGATCATATAGGTTGGATGTTTGGTTTGGTTTATGGTCAAGGATCATATAGGTTGGATATTTGGTTTGGTTTGGTTTATGGTCAAGGATCATATAGGTTGGATGCTTGCTTTGGTTTTGGTCAAGGATCATGTAGGTTGGATGCTTGCTTTGGTTTTTGGTCAAGGATCATGTAGGTTGGATGCTTGCTTTGGTTTTTGGTCAAGGATCATATAGGTTGGATGCTTGCTTTGGTTTTTGGTCAAGGATCATATAGGTTGGATGCTTGCTTTGGTTTTTGGTCAAGGATCATATAGGTTGGATGCTTGCTTTGGTTTTTGGTCAAGGATCATATAGATTGGATGCTTGCTTTGGTTTTTGGTTAAGAATCATATAGGTTAGATGCCTGCTGTGGTTTTTGGTCAAGGATCATATAGGTTGGATATTTGGTTTGGTTTTTAGTCAAGGGTCATAGAGGTTGAATGTTTGGTTTGGTTTTGGGTCAAGAATCACATTACCTTTTACCCTGGCGTATCCAGGTGCATGCATTCAGGTGAATGATGTAATGTGCCACTTCCGATTGCTGTTTATTTGACATAAATACAATTAATTTGGTCTTCGTGTAGTAATCTATGACCAGGCCATGGTTACTGTTAACTTTATGACAGAGATAGATGTAGTTATTGAACAAGGAAGAAGAAGGATAAGAAGGTAAAGGGAGAGAAGATAGAAACAGATAGGAAAAGAAGACAAAGAAGCATCCTGAAAGAAATAAACGAATATAGCATATTGCTATATTCATTAATTTTTTTCCAGATGCTGTCATGCATTGTGCTTTTCATTGACATATTTAGTCTGTTCATTCTGCAGCCGCTATAGGCCTCTTTACTATTGTGTATGGAGTTCTTTTCCGATAATTATATTTTTCATTGTCACTGTTTAGAGCTTATCTTGAAAAGTGGCAATTACAATTCAAATTGTAATGCCATTCTCACAGTACACATCCGTTGTTATACTTTGGCCCAAATGTTCCATGATTGGTACAATAGCTTGAACATCTACAAACTTGATGTATGTTGAAGATCTGCATTTACTTTGACACCCATTTACTTCCTTCAGTATCATCATCATCATCATCATGTGCCCTACCAGCTGGCATAGGCATTCATGTCTCTCCACATATCTTGGTCTTTGAAGTTATGGATCAACTCTGATATTCCTCCATGCAACCACCTCAGTCTATCCAGCATGATTTCTCTTGGTTTGCCTCTATTCCCACTGATGTTTCCAGTCGCCACAATGTTTTTTAATGCCACTTTTCTCATTTTGTTATAGTTGTATATAATGTTCTATTTTCATTAGCTTCTTTTAGGCAGTCGTTGTTAAATGCTTTGGCAGTCCAAGGTGATCGCAACTTTGTCTCAGGAACCACATCTCTGTTGCTTCTAAGCTTTTCCTAGTTTGTTCATTCACATTCCATGATTCTCTGCCATACAGTAGAACAGGTTCTGTATAACATTTCAGTACCTCTCTTTCTTACATTCCATGATTCTCTGCCAGTAGAACAGGTTCTGTATAACATTTCAGTACTCTCTTACATTCCATGATTCAGTGCCATACAGTAGAACAAGTTCTGTATAACATTTCAGTTCTCTCTTTCTTACATTCCATGATTCACTGCCACACAGTAGAACAGGTTCTGTATAACATTTCAGTACTCTCTTTCTTACATTCCATGATTCACTGCCATACAGTAGAACAGGTTCTGTATAACATTTCAACACTCTCTTTCTTACATTCCATGATAATGACTTATTGGATAATATACTTTTCATTGTCTGAAATGCAGCTTTTGCTTTGTCTATTCTGCTGTCGTATTAATCGTAATCTCTGTCACACATCTTCCATCTGATGTTATGATTGCCCCTAGGTATTTACATTTATAAACTTGGTTAAGCATTTACCCTTTATGTCCTGTTTTGCACTCTCTATTACTACACTGTCTAAAAGATGTTGAAGATCTTTTGTATTTTCAGCTATTGTGACTATTTCATCTACATAGCAAAGATTGTTGTATTCCTGGCCTCTCTTTAATCTCTCTCATTATTATTTCACTTTATGGAGAGAAAAGATCTGATTGCAAAATAATTCTTGACTTGCTCCTAGCTTTATCTGTTCAAAATGTTCCTGTTTATTTCCCATTTTATTGCTGCTGCTTGTTTCCAGTAAGTATTCTTTATTATTCTGAGATCTGCCCCATCAATTTAAATATCTTCCAACATTGTATCATTTTATTATGTTTCACTTTATCAAGTGTCTTGGTATAATCTATAAAGCACAGGTATATGTTTGTATGTGTCTCTATTGATCTCTCTATTAGTGTTTGCAATGTGAATATTGCATTATGTGTACCTTTCCCTTCATCAAGTCCATACTGTTATTCACTAATTTCCATCTTTATTTTCTTTCAAGTCCTTCTCAATGCCCATAATTCCTTTGGGTTTACCTGCATGCTTTGGTGCTAATGTGGTGCTGACCAAACCCAACACCCCAAAAGGCTTCAGGTGGAGGAGTGCAATTGGGAGGGTACAAGCCTTATCTTGTTTCAAGGAAATGCAACCTAAAGGCTAAATGTCATGGCAGGGCAGACCAGGCCCTAAGCTCTGGTCTGCAACTGGTCTAGGATGGAAGCACCGACAGGCGGACAGTTACAGTATTGCTTTGCTGATCCAGCAGCTTCTACAGCTAGTCTTGTTCCAGATGTATTGGTGTTACTTTTCCTCTGGAGTAAACTAGACAGGCTGAGAGAGGGATCATGCTGCATGGGCAACTTATGGTCTCTACAATTCAGCCCAGCTTTGTGCTGTGGTGATATTATTATGCCTTTTCATTTTTAATCACAATAACTATCTTCTGTCAAGTCGGCAAGGTGCCATGTACATGATGTTTATTCTGTATTAACCACTTTTTGTTAGTTGCATATCCTTTACAGGACATTGCAGTCAACACCAGCCATTTTTGCTGTTGTGATCTCTTGGCAAGTTTATGTTCAGTAGTTTGCCATTGCTTTCTGAACGACCGGCACCCATACCATTTTGTAAAAAACCAAAGCAAGGCGGTCTGCTGCTAAATTGCCCGCAGCTGTGTTTCGAATACGGGTATGCAAGATTACGAACTGCGCCCGTAACCCCTTCGCCAAGGAGCCGGTGTATTAACAACTAACCATACAAAATAAAGTTTCTTTATTTATTCGGTTACAAATCAACATCAGTTGAATGTTTATGAAGAGGGTTTTAGACTGCTTTATCACAGTTCAGCTCGCTCGTGTTTTGTTCAAGAGTGATGAAGAGGCCGTCAGTTCAAGTTGACGCTTAAGAGCCTGTATAAAGTCATTTTGATGCTTTTCTGCCCACTTTTAAAAAACAAGATATAGTAGAGGATGGGTCTTTTAAAAAGTCTTTTTTGTCTGCATTAGAGGTTTATATTTAATGTGACAGTTTTGATAAAAAGAACAGTAGATTGTAACACTGCCTGGAAATAGTATGCCTGGTAATGTTAAAGTTATTTGTAATGACTTGTGTTCTTCCTTTTCTTTGTGCTTCTTGTGAGGGCAGTGCGTCACTCCTAGTTATGCATCTCAGAGATGAGTGTACTTGCCTTCAGCATGCATTTGTGTTTGGTTTGCTTGCTCTAGACAGATTTCTTCCAGTGTAATGGGCTCTATCTACTTATGGATAGGTTTTTTTTTCTTCCTAACCATTTTGCCAGGGCAGTGGTTTTAGGGCCTGCTCATTGCAATTTACAGCTGCATTTTTAACACGCACAATTTGCTCACAATACCTCCTTTTTCACCATTATCTAATATGACTAGGTATCCAACCACACGACACAAGAGATCAGCGGCAAGTGTGATATCATTAGCAACCAGTGGAAAATTCCCAACCCTATGCTGAGACTGAACCGAGAACCTTCTGAGCCAGGGACAGACACCGCAGGAGTTTCCCAGCCATGGATCCCCTCGGCTTTTATTCTGTGGAGACATAAGATGCTGGCTCTGGCGAAGGGGTTACTTTGTAATCCCATATACTGCATTCGAAACACTGCTGCAGGCGATTTGGATCAGACCTCCTTGCCTTTGTTTTTCATACAATGGTATGAGTGCTGGTCCTTCAGAAAGCAGTGGAAAATTACTGAACGTAAACTTGCCGAGAAATCACAAACAGCCAAAAAATGCTGGGGTTGACTGCGATGTCTTGTAAAGTATATGCAACAGTAATATGTAACAGTAGTGGTTGACACCCTGCAGGTCGGGGGACATATTTCTAGTAGAGACGGGACTTCTTTCCCTACCCAGTACCACACAGTCCTAAACATGGTATGCAAAGTTAGTTGCATGGCCTAACAGGACATCCCAATCAGCCCCAGCATTGTTTGGGCTGTTTGTGGTTTACAAGGCAAGTTTATGTTTAGTAGTTTGCCATTGTTTACAGAAAGACCAATGTTGATACCATTGTTAGTAGGTAGCATGGCCAAATGGATAAGAACGCATGTTCTTAAACATCTGATGTGCTCATGCCGAGGTAAGGGGTTCAACCCCTACACCGGACAGCTGGACTAAAATGTTGACCTGTTGTCCTTGACTTGGGGGATGTAAATTACACGTACCTCTGAAGTCAGAGTGGGTTCGCCTGATGGCGAGGGATACTGATAATAGGGAAAGCTAATCCACACGCAAAATTCTGTCCAGCACTACTGAAAGTAGTGTATGGACTACGCTTGAGTTCAAATCAAGCGAGCAGCAAACAAAAATACCATTGTTAAAAATCAACCAAGGCAGGTCTGCTGCCAAATGGCCTACCACTAATTTATAACGCCCTATGCGGGGATTGTGGATCACAATCTTTACCCCTTCGCCTCACTGCCGGCATGACATATACATTGTTAAAACATCTGCCGTTTATTTTATTACGTGTTTAAGCTGCTACACATATTGACTTGCGGGTTATTTTGTTAAGACTCCCCCCACACATATTGATTTCACATCACTTTGTTTGTTGTCTGAAATATCAATGCTTATATAGTCACAATGTTGGATTTTAAAATATTTATTTGTAATTACAAGGAGTTGTTTTGTTGACGAAATCTCCCATGTGTGTCCGATTTCTATTCATTCATTTATAATGTAGTAAACGTTCTTTAGAATAAAGGTAATCTCACAACAGACTATGCTGTTAAACACATATTAGGTTACCACAACACAGTGATGTGAGGATACCAACTCATTTCCTCGGTGGAATGTCAGCACACTTTACACTGAATATTAACACACACTAGTCTGGTAAAGAAACCATTTTATTTATTCAGTATGCTTACCAAGTTCGAGTACAGAAGTGGTCAGTCTTCAGTAGAGATTTGTTCGCAACATAGATGAGCAATATCTCCTGCGGGTGGAATCTCGCTGGTCACATGATCCTCACTGAAGACAGTGTCAGGCGGGGTGTTTGACAGTAGTACATGCTCATACAGGTCCAGACACTTGGTTTAAGGCACTCAGCTGAGGGATATGGCTGAACGTCTCTAAGTCAAATCCCCTGGATGTGAGGGCCTGGCTGCTACCCACCTTCTGCTCTTGGAGGTTTGATGCTGAGCCGGCAGCATCTGCTGCCTACCTTGTTCCAGACGACTGGTCGTCCTTTCCTCTGGAGAAAACAAGGCAAGGCTGAGAGAGGGATCATGCTGCATGGGCAACACATGTTCTCTGAATCCAAGCCCAGGCATTGTGCGATGGAATTCTAGCTCTAGTTTCAATCCACATACTTTCATCTGTAAAGACGGCAAGGTGCCACTTACTTACTAGTCTGGTTGATGGTGATGATTCCCAGAGATAGTTTCTGGACTATTATTTTTGATGATGATGTTTCCAGAGATAGTTTCTGGTCTATGTTAGTTGTTAATGTTTCCAGAGATAGTCTGTGGACTACTTTAGTTGTTGATGTTTCCAGATATAGTTTCTGAATTAGTATGGTTGATGATGATGTTTCCATAAATAGTTTCTGAACTATTTTAGTTATTGATGATGATTCGAGAGATAGTTCTGAACTATTTTAGTTGTTGATGTTTCCAGATATAGTTTCTGAACTAGTATGGTTGATGATGATGTTTCCATAAATAGTTTCTGAACTATTTTAGTTATTGATGATGGTTCGAGAGATAGTTCTGAACTATTTTAGTTGTTGATGTTTCCAGAGATAGTTTCTAAACTAGTATGGTTGATTATGATGTTGTCCAGAGATAGTTGGTGAACAGATATGGTTGGTGGTGATGTTTCCAGAGATAGTTTCTGAACTATTATAGTTATTGAGAATGTTTCCAGAGATAGTTTCAGAACAAGAATGGTTGATGGTGATGTTCTAAAGATAGTTTCTAAACAAGTCTGGTTTAAGATGATGTTTCCAAAGATAGTTTGTGAACAAATATGGTTGGTGGTGATTTTTCCAGAGATAGTTTCTGCACTATTATAGTTATTGAGGATGTTTTCAGAAATAGTTTCAGAGCAAGTCTGGTTGATGGTGATGTATCAGGAGATATTTTCTGAACTAATATGTTTGATGATGATGTTTCCAAAGATAATTTCTGGTGATTATATTAAACATGTATTGTTTTCAGAGAGTGTCAATTGAAGAGGATAATTCTGCTATTTCCATGAGTTTGTTTCTGTCAGTCAAAATGAGTAAAGGTTACAGCAATGATGGTCGACTTCAAGCACTGGGTTTTATCCCATGTGACTCAGTCTCTCTCTGCAGAGTGGTTAGCATTTGCCGAAAGCACCACATTTAGCACAAACTCTGTAGCTCCAGTGACGACCCTTATGGGTCTCCGAAAAAATTGCACTTGTGAATCAAATGACGGGGTCCAAAATTGAAATTATGACCTTCTGAGTTTGAGGCAGACATTTGACCACTTTGTCATGGAGACCCTGTCCCCTCTCACCAAGTGGATAATCCTATTGTTTCCAGGAGGTATTTCTTTCAGTCAACAAAGATAATCTTATTGTTTCCAGGAGTCATTTCTGTCAGTCAACAAGGATAATCTTATTGTTTCTAGCAGTCGTTTCTGTCAAACAACAAGGATAATCCTATTGTTTCCAGCAGTCGTTTCTGTCAGTCAGCAAGGATAATCATATAGTTTCCAGCAAAGGTCCCTGCTATTCTGGATTATAATTCTATTATAGTGATATTATTTTGGGAGATAATTTCTTTCAACTGACAGTTGCTTTGTTTTCTCTACAGAAATATTTTCAGTTGACATGACACTTTGTGATAATTTACCACATCATTCTTTGAGTGTGTTGAGAAGGTGAGTGATGTATTTTACTTCCTCGTATGTATCTGTAATTGTGGAGCTTTGTTTTATCTCTTGTTTCTCTTTCTGTTTCTTGTTTCTCTTTCTTTTTTTATGTTTCTCTTTCTTCTTATCTCTCTTTCTTTTTCTTGTTTCGCATTCTTTTTCTTGTTTCTGTTTCTTCTTTTTGTTTCTCTTTCTTCTTCTTGTTTCTCTTTCTATTTTTTGTTTCTCTTTCTTTTTCTTGTTTTTCATTCTTTTTCTTGTTTCTCTTTCTTCTTTTTGTTTGTCTTTCTTCTTGTTTCTCTTTCTATTTCTTGTTTCTATTTCTATTTCTTGTTTCTCTTTCTTCTTCTTGTTTCTCTTTCTCTTTCTCTTTCTTGTTTCTCTTTCTCTTTCTTGTTTCTATTTCTATTTATTGTTTCTCTTTCTTGTTTCTCTTTCATTTTCTTATTTCTCATTCTTTTTCTTGTTTCTCTTTCTTTTTGTTTCTCTTTCTTCTTCATGTTTCTCTTTCTTCTTCTTCTTCTTCTTCTTCGTTCATCCGGAGTTTTTTTTTGGATGCGATTGCGTTGTGCCTGTTTACAGCAGAGCTGCGTTCTTGCGCCGTTAGGCCGACACATCCAACTTCTGCGGGCATTTGTTGACCGGGTTAACCTTCCTGGGGGTTTCTTAGGACGTTTGACTCTCACTGTTGTGGTGTTATCCCCCATCCCAGCTGGTCCATATAGAACAGCCAAAGATCCTGGTCAGCCCTCAAGGGAAGGCAGGGGCAGACCATGGGCATTCCCCGCCATCCAAGGAGGCTTCCATACTTGCAGAGCCGATACATAGCACTCTGGTACTGGGCT
>JACEFZ010021100.1:0-32754 GCA_014155875.1 Cepaea nemoralis
GGCTCTGTAGAGGGGAATTGTGAGACTGCGGTTCACTAACCTCTAACACTGGACTCTGTTGGACGGGGAATTGTGAGACTGTGGTTCACTAACCCCTAACACTGGACTCTGTATGACGGGGAATTGTGAGTCTGCGGTTCACTAACCCCTAACACTGGACTCTATATGACGGGGAATTGTGAGTCTGCGGTTCACTAACCCCTAACACTGGACTCTGTTGGGCGGGGAATTGGGAGACTGCGGATCACTAACCCCTAACCCTGGACTCTGTTGGACGGGGAATTGTGAGACTGGGGTTCACTAACCCCTAAGCCAGGAGCGGAGACAAGTACAGCAGTAAAGGACCGTGTGACCCGCCTTCATGTCGTGTTTGGGTATATGGTGCCACATCCACGTCTGGATAGTTTCATCGGTTTTCCGCCTGCATTTGTGGCGAAGGTGTAGCGAACGCTATTCCCAATAACGAGATTAAAATCAGCTGCAGACATATGGAAGCAGTCAGCCTTGTGATGACTTTTAACAATGGTATGATAATTAGTCCTTATGTTGCATTTCCTCGCTCTAGGGTAAGGCTTGAACTCTCCCAATTGCACTCTTCCGTCCAAAGCTATTGGAACAATATGGGGTGTCGGGTCTGGTGAGTGTCGCCCAACATTCAGCGCTAACTGAAAGCAGGTAGTACCGTCTGCTGGCATACGGTAGCTCAGTCATTCATTTCTGACACACTAGTGAACGTAACATTTCCTAGAAAATCACACACAGCCTCAAAATGTAGAGATTGACTGCGACGTCCTGTAATGGACATGCAAAGATCATTTAGTCACTGATCTCTGTTCATGTAAATCATTCTTAATGTTAATGTTCTCAAGATGGCTAATGGCATTGCTTGGTCCTTTACCATCTACAAATTCATACTGCACATCCACAATCTCTGGGTGTGTTTGCTTCTTATTCTTCTCACGATACATCTCTGGGTGTGTTTGACTTCTTATTCTTCTCATGATACATCTCTGGGTGTGTTTGACTTCTTATTCTTCTCATGATACATCTCTGGGTGTGTTTGACTTCATATTCTTCTTATGATACATCTCTGGGTGTGTTTGAGTTTTCGTTCTTCTCATGATACATCTCTGGGTGTGTTTGACTTCTTATTCTTCTCATGATACATCTCTGGGTGTGTTTGACTTCTTATTCTTCTCATGATACATCTCTGGGTGTGTTTGACTTCTTATTCTTCTCATGATGCATCTCTGGGTGTGTTTGACTTCTTATTCTCCTCATGATACATCTCTGGGTGTGTTTGACTTCTTATCATTCTCATGATGCATCTCTGGGTGTGTTTGACTTCTTATTCTCCTCACGATACATCTCTGGGTGTGTTTGACTTCTTATTCTTCTCATGATACATCTCTGGGTGTGTTTGACTTCTTATTCTTCTCATGATGCATCTCTGGGTGTGTTTGACTTCTTATTCTCCTCACGATACATCTCTGGGTGTGTTTGACTTCTTATTCTTCTCATGATACATCTCTGGGTGTGTTTGAGTTCTCGTTCTTCTCATGATACATCTCTGGGTGTGTTTGACTTCTTAGTCTTCGCATTATAAATCTCAGACCTGGGGTCTCCGTGGCCAAGTGGTTAGGTCGCCTGCCTTACTCTCCGAAGATTGTTGATTTGTTTCCGGACTCCATCCGTTAGCTCATGGTGAAGTTTTATCAGAGACTCCCAGGGTCGTCGCTGGAGCTACGAATTGTGTCCTCTGTGTGACACTTTCGGCAGGTCGGCCTGCGGAAAATGATCGAGCCGTATGGGATAAACACCGGTGCAATAAAGTTTATCTCCTCGCCTTTAGCCCTCCTGTAACCCACCTTTAATTCCCGTCAGTATTTTAGTCACGTGATTCATTTCATCAATTGTGCGACTTTCTCCACTGATTATTGTGTTATACTGCACTTGAGAACTTCACTAATTATGTTTGTGTTTTAGCTGGCAGTAGTATCACAGAGAAAAAGATGAGAACATGGCAAGTAAAGAGACATTTTAACACAGAGAACAAGATCAGAACATGAACAGGACAAGCAAACATCACAACGGATACATTGGACAACTTCTGATGAAATAAATTCCTGCAGGCGGGACCGTTAGCGTGGTTGATAGGGAGCGACGCTTATCATGTCATGAACGCGGTTGGGCGTTGGTTTGACGGCTGTTTTCGTCATCTCGCTAAGTGAGGGATGAGTCTCCCCCCCCCCCCCCCCCCCCCCCCCCCTCCCCCTGCATCTAGACCAACAAAATGTGATGGTCCTGTCACATCACTGACACATAGCTGGCTCCTGTTTCGGGGTGGGGAGGGGGAAGGGTTTATAAAAAGGATACTTTTGAATATAATCAGTTTTAATATATGGATGCGAATCATGGGCAGTTAGTGAACAAACCGCGCGCGCACGCACGCACACACACACACACACACACACACACACACACACACACACACACACACACACACACACACACACACACACAGAGATGTGATTTTACAGAAGAATTGTAACATTTCATTGACAGTCAAGATGATTAATCTAAATATTTTAACAGAGGCTTTGACGCAAAGACAATTTATCAAAAACATCAGACAGAGGCAGTCACCAAGATTGTTCCATAAAGTGAGAAGAGAAAAGCCGGAACATTTTGTGACCACTGGAAAGATTTATGGAAAGAGAGACAGAGCAGGACAATGAGAGAAGATTATTGGCAGTCGATTGTTATGGACACTGAAATATGTCATCATACGACTCGATACATGCTGTTGGAGATCGCAGATGTGCAGAAGCACGATAGACCACTCCATGGATAAGAAGAAATTCAGATGGATTGGGGCAACATTTCTGAGTGTAAAGAATGATGCAATGAAAATTATGTCACTGGTAAAGGGGCAGTAAACATGTAGGATTAAATCCGAGGCAGACGTGGTATAAACTATAGCAGTCAGGTTGTTGACTGAGACAACTAAAGGAGACAGGTTGTTGAGTGAGGAAACTACAGCAAACAGGTTGTTGACTGAGGCAACTACAGCAGACAGGTTGTTAAGTGAGGAAACTACAGCAGACAGGTTGTTAAGTGAGGCAACTACAGCAGACAGGTTGTTAAGTGAGGAAACTACAGCAAACAGGTTGTTGACTGAGGCAACTACAGCAGACAGGTTGTTAAGTGAGGAAACTACAGCAGACAGGTTGTTGACTGAGGAAACTACAGCAGACAGGTTGTTGACTGAGGAAACTACAGCAGACAGGTTGTTGACTGAGGCAACTACAGCAGACAGGTTGTTAAGTGAGGAAACTACAGCAGACAGGTTGTTGATTGAGGAAACTACAGCAGACAGGTTGCTGACTGAGAAAACTACAGCAGACAGGTTGTTGACTGAGGAAACTAATGCAAGTAGGTTGTTGACCGAGGAAGCTACAGAGAAACATGCTGCATTCATAGATGCAAGGTCAGAAACAGGTTACGACACATTCTGTAGAATACATGCACCTTATCATGTTCTTCAAACAGACAATACGGCATCATACAATTTATCAATTCTTTAATTAGACAACACGGAATCATAAAGTTAATCAGTCCTTGAAATGGACAACATGGAATCATAAAATTGATCAGTCCTTCAAATAGACAATATGGAATGATTAAAATGATCAGTCATTCAAATAGACAATATGGAATCATTAAAATGATCAGTCATTCAAATAGACAACATGGAATCATAAAATGTTCCAGTTCTTTAAATAGACATCGTGGAATCATACAATTTATCAGTTCTTTAAATATACAATGTGGAGTAGTAAGTTTGATCAGTTCCTTAAATAGACACCATGGGATTATACAATTCATCGGTACATTAACTAGACAACATGTAATCATAAAATAGATCAGTCCTTTAAATAGACAATATGGAATCATAAAATTCATCAGTACATTAACTAGACAACATGGAATCATAAAATTCATCAGTCATTTAAATAAACAACATGGAATCATAAATGTGAGCAGTTGGTCACAAAAACATGAAATCGTGGAACAGCAACCATGGAATCATGTTACCAATCACGGTATTCACATTATCAACACGAAGCCATGGGACCGAATAGACATAATAGACAACATGAAATAATGAAATTTAGTTCTTCATACAGACAACATGAAATAATGAAATTTATTTCTTCATACAGACAACATGAAATCATAGAACTGATCACTTGTTTCACACACAAAAATATAAATTCGTGGAGCTTATTAGTTCTTCACATAACCATTATTTGGGATATCCTTCGCAAAACACCGGATTCATTCCATCCAGCATTAGTTTGTTTTTTTTCCACATACATTGTCATGCTCATGACGTACAGCTTCATATTGCCTCTTCTCCCAGGAAGTATGAGTCTCTGACTGTTCTGTAAACCACTGTCAGGTTTAACATGGTCAAAGTATTTCAGTTTCCCAGACATGATGCTGTTTATGAGCTTGTTTCCTTCCATGTTAATCTCTTTGTTAGGATTTCCCTTTAGTATCATCTACAGTATCATGTGCATAGGCACATTAAGTCACTATGATTGAATATAAGAAAAAAAGAATAATGCTAAAATGTTGTATAGAACCTGTTTTACTGTGTGGCAGTGAACCATGGCACGTGAGTGAATAAATTATGAAGCAATAGCAAATGAGATATGGTTCTTGGGATGACTGTTGGACCTTGGACTGCCAGAGTAACTAACATGGATTGTCTGGTGGAGGTTGATTAAACTATATACCTTGGACTGCCAGAGTAACTAACACGGATTGTCTGGTGGAGGTTGATTAAACTACATACCTTGGACTGCCAGAGTAACTAACATGGATTGTCTGGTGGAGGTTGATTAAACTACATACCTTGGACTGCCAGAGTAACTAACATGGATTGTCTGGTGGAGGTTGATTAAACTACATACCTTGGACTGCCAGAGTAACTAACATGGATTGTCTGGTGGAGGTTGATTAAACTACATACATTGGACTGCCAGAGTAACTAACATGGATTGTCTGGTGGAGGTT
This sequence comes from Cepaea nemoralis, assembly GCA_014155875.1. Classification (NCBI taxonomy): domain Eukaryota; kingdom Metazoa; phylum Mollusca; class Gastropoda; order Stylommatophora; family Helicidae; genus Cepaea; species Cepaea nemoralis. The sequence continues at coordinate 5,086 of JACEFZ010021100.1, forward strand.
GATTAAACTACATACCTTGGACTGCCAGAGTAACTAACATGGATTGTCTGGTGGAGGTTGATTAAACTACATACCTTGGACTGCCAGAGTAACTAACATTGATTGTCTGGTGGAGGTTGATTAAACTACATACCTTGGGACTGCCAGAGTAACTACATGGAGTGTCTGGTGGAGGTTGATTAAACTACATACCTTGGACTGCCAGAGTAACTAACATGGATTGTCTGGTGGAGGTTGATTAAACTACATACCTTGGACTGCCAGAGTAACTAACATGGATTTGTCTGTGGAGGTTGATTAAACTACATACCTTGGACTGCCAGAGTAACTAACATTGATTGTCTGGTGGAGGTGGATTAAACTACATACCTTGGACTGCCAGAGTAACTAACATGGATTGTCTGGTGGAGGTTGATTAAACTACATACCTCTGGACTGCCAGAGTAACTAAACATGGATTGTCTGGTGGAGGTGATTAAACTACATACCTTGGACTGCCAGAGTAACTAACATGGATTGTCTGGTGGAGGTTGAATTAAACTACATACCTTGGACTGCCAGAGTAAACTAACATGGATTGTCTGGTGGAGGTTGATTAAACTACATACCTTGGACTGCCAGAGTAACTAACATGGATTGTCTGGTGGAGGTTGATTAAACTACATACCTTGGACTGCCAGAGTAACTAACATGGATTGTCTGGTGGAGGTTGATTAAACTACTACCTTGGACTGCCAGAGTAACTAACATGGATTGTCTGGTGGAGGTTGATTAAACTACATACCTTGGACTGCCAGAGGTAACTAACATGGATTGTCTGGTGGAGGTTGATTAAACTACATACCTTGGACTGCCAGAGTAACTAACATGGATTGTCTGGTGGAGGTTGATTAAAACTACATACCTTGGACTGCCAGAGTAACTAACATGGATTGTCTGGTGGAGGTTGATTAAACTACATACCTTGGACTGCAGAGTAACTAACATTGATTGTCTGGTGGAGGTTGATTAACTACATACCTTGACTCCAGAGTAACAACAGGATTGTCTGGTGGAGGTTGATTAACTATATACTTGGACTGCCAGAGTAACTAACATTGATGTCTGGTGGAGTTGATTAAACTACATACCTTGGACTGCCAGAGTAACTAACAGGATTGTCTGGTGGAGGTTGATTAAACTACATACCTGGGACTGCCAGAGTAACTAACATGGATTGTCTGGTGGAGGTTGATTAAACTACATACCTTGGACTGCCAGAGTAACTAACATGGATTGTTGGGGAGGTTGATTAAACTACATACCTTGGACTGCCAGAGTAACTAACATTGATTGTCTGGTGGAGGTTGATTAAACTACATACCTTGGACTGCCAGAGTAACTAACATGGATTGTCTGGTGGAGGTGATTAAACTACATACCTTGGACTGCCAGAGTAACTAACATGATTGTCTGGTGGAGGTTGATTAAACTACATACCTGGACTGCCAGAGTAACTAACATGGATTGTCTGGTGGAGGTTGATTAAACTACATACCTTGGACTGCCAGAGTAACTAACATGGATTGTCTGGTGGAGGTTGATTAAACTACATATCCTTGGACTGCCAGAGTAACTAACATGGATTGTCTGGTGGAGGTTGATTAAACTACATACCTTGGACTGCCAGAGTAACTAACATGGATTGTCTGGTGGAGGTTGATTAAACTACATACCTTGGACTGCCAGAGTAACTAACATGGATTGTCTGGTGGAGGTTGATTAAACTACATACCTTGGACTGCCAGAGTAACTAACATGGATTGTCTGGTGGAGGTTGATTAAACTACATACCTTGGACTGCCAGAGTAACTAACATGGATTGTCTGGTGGAGGTTGATTAAACTACATACCTTGGACTGCCAGAGTAACTAACATGGATTGTCTGGTGGAGGTTGATTAAACTACATACCTTGGACTGCCAGAGTAACTAACATGGATTGTCTGGTGGAGGTTGATTAAACTACATACCTTGGACTGCCAGAGTAACTAACATGGATTGTCTGGTGGAGGTTGATTAAACTACATACCTTGGACTGCCAGAGTAACTAACATGGATTGTCTGGTGGAGGTTGATTAAAGTACATACCTTGGACTGCCAGAGTAACTAACATGGATTGTCTGGAGGAGGTTGATTAAACTACATACCTTGGACTGCCAGAGTAACTAACATGGATTGTCTGGTGGAGGTTGATTAAACTACATACCTAGGACTGCCAGAGTAACTAACATGGATTGTCTGGTGGAGGTTGATTAAAGTACATACCTAGGACTGTCAGAGTAACTAACATGGATTGTCTGGTGAGAGGTTGATTAAACTACATACCTTGGACTGCCAGAGTAACTAACATGGATTGTCTGGTGGAGGTTGATTAAACTACATACCTTGGACTGCCAGAGTAACTAACATGGATTGTCTGGTGAGAGGTTGATTAAAGTACATACCTTGGACTGCCAGAGTAACTAACATGGATTGTCTGGGGAGGTTGATTAAAGTACATACCTTGGACTGCCAGAGTAACTAACATGGATTGTCTGGAGAGGTTGATTAAAGTACATACCTTGGACTGCCAGAGTAACTAACATGGATTGTCTGGAGGAGGTTGATTAAAGTACATACCTTGGACTGCCAGAGTAACTAACATGGATTGTCTGGAAGAGGTTGATTAAAGTACATACCTTGGACTGCCAGAGTAACTAACATGGATTGTCTGGAAGAGGTTGATTAAAGTACATACCTTGGACTGCCAGAGTAACTAACATGGATTGTCTGGGAAGAGGTTGATTAAAGTACATACCTTGGACTGCCAGAGTAACTAACATGGATTGTCTGGAAGAGGTTGATTAAAGTACATACCTTGGACTGCCAGAGTAACTAACATGGATTGTCTGGAAGAGGTTGATTAAAGTACATACCTTGGACTGTCAGAGTAACTAACATGGATTGTCTGGAGAGAGTGTGATTAAAGTACATACCTTGGACTGCCAGAGTAACTAACATGGATTGTCTGGAGAGGTTGATTAAAGTACATACCTTGGACTGCCAGAGTAACTACCGAGCGATTGATCCTGGAAGAGGTTGATTAAAGTACATATCCTTGGCTGCCAGAGTAACTAACACTGGATTGTCTGGAAGAGGTTGATTAAAGTACATACCTTGACTGCCAGAGTAACTAACATGCGATTGTCTGGAAGAGGTTGATTAAAAGTACATACCGTTGGACTGCCGAGTAACTAACAGCGATTGGTCTGGAAGAGGTGATTAAAGTACTATCCTTGGACTGCAGTAGTAACTAACAGCTGATTGTCTGGAAGAGGTTGATTAAGTACATACCTTGGACTGCCAGAGTAACTAACAGCGATTGTCTGGAAGAGGTTGATTAAAGTACATACCTTGGACTGCCAGAGTAACTAACAGCGATTGTCTGGAAGAGGTTGATTAAAGTACATACCTTGGACTGCCAGAGTAACTAACAGCGATTGTCTGGAAGAGGTTGATTAAAGTACATACCTTGGACTGCCAGAGTAACTAACTGGATTGTCTGGAAGAGGTGATTAAAGTACATACCTTGGACTGCCAGAGTAACTAACATGGATTGTCTGGAGAGGTTGATTAAAGTACATACCTTGGACTGCCAGAGTAACTAACATGGATTGTCTGGAAGAGGTTTGATTAAAGTACATACCTTGGACTGCCAGAGTAACTAACATGATTGTCTGGAAGAGGTTGATTAAAGTACATACCTTGGACTGCAGAGTAACTAACATGGATTGTCTGGAAGAGGTTGATTAAAGTACATACCTTGGACTGCCAGAGTAACTAACATGGATTGTCTGGAAGAGGTTGATTAAAGTACATACCTTGGACTGCCAGAGTAACTAACAGCGATTGTCTGGAAGAGGTTGATTAAAGTACATACCTTGGACTGCCAGAGTAACTAACATGGATTGTCTGGAAGAGGTTGATTAAAGTACATACCTTGGACTGCCAGAGTAACTAACATGGATTGTCTGGAAGAGGTTGATTAAAGTACATACCTTGGACTGCCAGAGTAACTAACAGCGATTGTCTGGAAGAGGTTGATTAAAGTACATACCTTGGACTGCCAGAGTAACTAACAGCGATTGTCTGGAAGAGGTTGATTAAAGTACATACCTTGGACTGCCAGAGTAACTAACATGGATTGTCTGGAAGAGGTTGATTAAAGTACATACCTTGGACTGCCAGAGTAACTAACAGCGATTGTCTGGAAGAGGTTGATTAAAGTACATACCTTGGACTGCCAGAGTAACTAACAGCGATTGTCTGGAAGAGGTTGATTAAAGTACATACCTTGGACTGCCAGAGTAACTAACAGCGATTGTCTGGAAGAGGTTGATTAAAGTACATACCTTGGACTGCCAGAGTAACTAACATGGATTGTCTGGAAGAGGTTGATTAAAGTACATACCTTGGACTGCCAGAGTAACTAACATGGATTGTCTGGAAGAGTTTGATTAAAGTACATACCTTGGACTGCCAGAGTAACTAACATGGATTGTCTGGAAGAGGTTGATTAAAGTACATACCTTGGACTGCCAGAGTAACTAACAGCGATTGTCTGGAAGAGGTTGATTAAAGTACATACCTTGGACTGCCAGAGTAACTAACAGCGATTGTCTGGAAGAGGTTGATTAAAGTACATACCTTGGACTGCCAGAGTAACTAACATGCGATTGTCTGGAAGAGTTTGATTAAAGTACATACCTTGGACTGCCAGAGTAACTAACATGGATTGTCTGGAAGAGGTTGATTAAAGTACATACCTTGGACTGCCAGAGTAACTAACATGGATTGTCTGGAAGAGGTTGATTAAAGTACATACCTTGGACTGCCAGAGTAACTAACATGGATTGTCTGGAAGAGGTTGATTAAAGTACATACCTTGGACTGCCAGAGTAACTAACAGCGATTGTCTGGAAGAGGTTGATTAAAGTACATACCTTGGACTGCCAGAGTAACTAACATGGATTGTCTGGAAGAGGTTGATTAAAGTACATACCTTGGACTGCCAGAGTAACTAACATGGATTGTCTGGAAGAGGTTGATTAAAGTACATACCTTGGACTGCCAGAGTAACTAACATGGATTGTCTGGAAGAGGTTGATTAAAGTACATACCTTGGACTGCCAGAGTAACTAACATGGATTGTCTGGAAGAGGTTGATTAAAGTACATACCTTGGACTGCCAGAGTAACTAACATGGATTGTCTGGAAGAGGTTGATTAAAGTACATACCTTGGACTGCCAGAGTAACTAACATGGATTGTCTGGAAGAGGTTGATTAAAGTACATACCTTGGACTGCCAGAGTAACTAACATGGATTGTCTGGAAGAGGTTGATTAAAGTACATACCTTGGACTGCCAGAGTAACTAACATGGATTGTCTGGAAGAGGTTGATTAAAGTACATACCTTGGACTGCCAGAGTAACTAACATGGATTGTCTGGAAGAGGTTGATTAAAGTACATACCTTGGACTGCCAGAGTAACTAACATGGATTGTCTGGAAGAGGTTGATTAAAGTACATACCTTGGACTGCCAGAGTAACTAACATGGATTGTCTGGAAGAGGTTGATTAAAGTACATACCTTGGACTGCCAGAGTAACTAACATGGATTGTCTGGAAGAGGTTGATTAAAGTACATACCTTGGACTGCCAGAGTAACTAACATGGATTGTCTGGAAGAGGTTGATTAAAGTACATACCTTGGACTGCCAGAGTAACTAACATGGATTGTCTGGAAGAGGTTGATTAAAGTACATACCTTGGACTGCCAGAGTAACTAACATGGATTGTCTGGAAGAGGTTGATTAAAGTACATACCTTGGACTGCCAGAGTAACTAACATGGATTGTCTGGAAGAGGTTGATTAAAGTACATACCTTGGACTGCCAGAGTAACTAACATGGATTGTCTGGAAGAGGTTGATTAAAGTACATACCTTGGACTGCCAGAGTAACTAACATGGATTGTCTGGAAGAGGTTGATTAAAGTACATACCTTGGACTGCCAGAGTAACTAACATGGATTGTCTGGAAGAGGTTGATTAAAGTACATACCTTGGACTGCCAGAGTAACTAACATGGATTGTCTGGAAGAGTTTGATTAAAGTACATACCTTGGACTGCCAGAGTAACTAACATGGATTGTCTGGAAGAGTTTGATTAAAGTACATACCTTGGACTGCCAGAGTAACTAACATGGATTGTCTGGAAGAGTTTGATTAAAGTACATACCTTGGACTGCAGAGTAACTAACATGATTGTCTGGAAGAGTTTGATTAAAGTACATACCTTGGACTGCCAGAGTAACTAACATGGATTGTCTGGAAGAGGTTGATTAAAGTACATACCTTGGACTGCCAGAGTAACTAACATGGATTGTCTGGAAGAGTTTGATTAAAGTACATACCTTGGACTGTCAGAGTAACTAACATGGATTGTCTGGAAGAGGTTGATTAAAGTACATACCTTGGACTGTCAGAGTAACTAACATGGATTGTCTGGAAGAGGTTGATTAAAGTACATACCTTGGACTGTCAGAGTAACTAACATGGATTGTCTGGAAGAGTTTGATTAAAGTACATACCTTGGACTGTCAGAGTAACTAACATGGATTGTCTGGAAGAGGTTGATTAAAGTACATACCTTGGACTGTCAGAGTAACTAACATGGATTGTCTGGAAGAGGTTGATTAAAGTACCATACCTTGGACTGTCAGAGTAACTAACATGGATTGTCTGGAAGAGGTTGATTAAAGTACATACCTTGGACTGCCAGAGTAACTAACATGGATTGTCTGGAAGGAGGTTGATTAAAGTACATACCTTGGACTGCTCAGAGTAACTAACATGGATTGTCTGGAAGAGTTTGATTAAATTACATACCTTGGACTGTCAGAGTAACTAACATGGATTGTCTGGAAGGAGGTTGATTAAAGTACATACTTGGACTGTCAGAGTAACTAACATGGATTGTCTGGAAGAGTTTGATTAAAGTACATACCTTGGACTGCCAGAGTAACTAACATGGATTGTCTGGAAGAGGTTGATTAAAGTACATACCTTGGACTGTCAGAGTAACTAACATGGATTGTCTGGAAGAGGTTGATTAAAGTACATACCTTGGACTGCCAGAGTAACTAACATGGATTGTCTGGAAGAGTTTGATTAAAGTACATACCTTGGACTGTCAGAGTAACTAACATGGATTGTCTGGAAGAGTTTGATTAAAGTACATACCTTGGACTGTCAGAGTAACTAACATGGATTGTCTGGAAGAGGTTGATTAAAGTACATACCTTGGACTGTCAGAGTAACTAACATGGATTGTCTGGAAGAGGTTGATTAAAGTACATACCTTGGACTGTCCAGAGTAACTAACATGGATTGTCTGGAAGAGGTTGATTAAAGTACATACCTTGGACTGTCCAGAGTAACTAACATGGATTGTCTGGAAGAGTTTGATTAAAGTACATACCTTGGACTGTCAGAGTAACTAACATGGATTGTCTGGAAGAGGTTTGATTAAAGTACATACCTTGGACTGTCCAGAGTAACTAACATGGATTGTCTGGAAGAGTTTGATTAAACTACATACCTGTGGACTGCCAGAGTAACTAACATGGATTGTCTGTGAGAGGTTGATTAAACTACATACCTTGGACTGCCAGAGTAACTAACATGGATTGTCTGGTGGAGGTTGATTAAACTACATACTTGGACTGCCAGAGTAACTAACATGGATTGTCTGGGAGAGTTGATTAAACTACATACCTTGGACTGCCAGAGTAACTAACATGGATTGTCTGGTGAGAGGTTGATTAAACTACATACCTTGGACTGCCAGAGTATATAACATTGATTGTCTGGTGAGAGGTTGATTAAACTACATACCTTGGACTGCCAGAGTAACTAACATGGATTGTCTGGTGAGAGGTTTGATTAAACTACATACCTTGGACTGCCAGAGTAACTAACATGGATTAGTCTGGTGGAGGTTGATTAAAGTACATACCTTGGACTGCCAGAGTAACTAACATGGATTGTCTGGTAGAGGTTGATTAAAGCTACATACCTTGGACTGCCAGAGTAACTAACATGGATTGTCTGGGGTAGATAGGATTAAACTACATACCTTGGACTGCCAGAGTAACTAACATGATTGTCTGGTGGAGGTTGATTAAACTACATACCTTGGACTGCCCAGAGTAACTAACATGGATTGTCTGGTTGAGTTTGATTAAACTACATACCTTGGACTGCCAGAGTAACTAACATTGAGTGTGGTCTGGAGAGGTTGATTAAATACATACCTGGACTGCCAGAGTAACTAACATGGATTGTCTGGTGGAGGTTTGATGAAACTACATACCTTGGACTGCCAGAGTAACTAACATTGATTGTCTGGTGAAGCGTTGATTAAACTACATACCTTGGACTGCCAGAGTAACTAACATGGATTGTCTGGTGGAGGTTGATTAAACTACATACCTTGGACTGCCAGAGTAACTAACATTGATTGTCTGGTGGAGGTTGATTAAAGTACATACCTTGGACTGTCAGAGTAACTAACATGGATTGTCTGGTGGAGGTTGATTAAACTACATACCTTGGACTGCCAGAGTAACTAACATGGATTGTCTGGTGGAGGTTGATTAAACTACATACCTAGGACTTTCAGAGTAACTAACAGCGATTGTCTGGTGGAGGTTGATTAAAGTACATACCTTGGACTGTCAGAGTAACTAACATTGATTGTCTGGTGGAGGTTGATTAAACTACATACCTTGGACTGCCAGAGTAACTAACATGGATTGTCTGGTGGAGGTTGATTAAACTACATACCTGGACTGCCAGAGTAACTAACATGGATTGTCTGGAGGAGGTTTGATTAAACTACATACCTTGGACTGCCAGAGTAACTAACATGGATTGTCTGGTGGAGGTTGATTAAACTACATACCTAGGACTGCCAGAGTAACTAACATGGATTGTCTGGTGGAGGTTGATTGAACTACATACCTAGGACTGTCAGAGTAACTAACATGGATTGTCTGGTGGAGGTTGATTAAACTACATACCTTGGACTTCCAGAGTAACTAACATGGATTGTCTGGTGGAGGTTGATTAAATTACATACCTTGGACTGCCAGAGTAACTAACATGGATTGTCTGGTGGAGGTTGATTAAACTACATACCTTGGACTGCCAGAGTAACTAACATGGATTGTCTGGTGGAGGTTGATTAAACTACATACCTTGGACTGCCAGAGTAACTAACATGGATTGTCTGGTGGAGGTTGATTAAACTACATACCTTGGACTGCCAGAGTAACTAACATTGATTGTCTGGTGGAGGTTGATTAAACTACATACCTTGGACTTGCCAGAGTAACTAACATGGATTGTCTGGTGGAGGTTGACTTAAACTAATACCTAGGACTGTCAGAGTAACTAACAATGATTGTCTGGTGGAGGTGATTAAACTACATACCTTGGACTGCCAGAGTAACTAACATGGATTGTCTGGTGGAGGTTGATTAAACTACATACCTTGGACTGCCAGAGTAACAACATGGCATTGTTGGTGGAGGTTGATAAACTACATACCTTGGACTGCCAGAGTAACTAACATGGATTGTCTGGTGGAGGTTGATTAAACTACACTTACCTTGGACCTGCCAGAGTAACTAACATGGATTGTCTGGTGGAGGTGATTTAAACTACATACCTTGGACTGCCAGAGTAACTAACATGATTGTCTGGTGGAGGTTGATTAAACTACATACCTTGGACCTGCCAGAGTAACTAACATGGATTGTCTGGTGGAGGTTGATTAAACCTACATACCTAGGACTGTCAGAGTAACTAACATTGATTGTCTGGTGGAGGTTGATTAAACTACATACCTTGGACTGCAGAGTAACTAACATGGATTGTCCTGGTGGAGGTTGATTAAACTACATACCCTTGACTGCCAGAGTAACTAACATTGATTGTCTGGTGGAGGTTGATTTAAACTACATACCTGGACTGCCAGAGTAACTAACATGGATTGTCTGGTGGAGGTTGATTAAACTACATACCTTGGACTGCCAGAGTAACTAACATGGATTGTCTGGTGGAGGTTGATTAAACTACATACCTTGGACTGCCAGAGTAACTAACATGGATTGTCTGGTGGAGGTGAATTAAACTACATACCTGGACTGCCAGAGTAACTAACATGGATTGTCTGGTGGAGGTGATTAAACTACATACCTTGGACTGCAGAGTAACTAAACATGGATTTGTCTGGTGGAGGTTGATTAAACTACATACTGGACTGCCAGAGTAACTAACATTGATTGTCTGGTGGAGGTTTGATTAAACTACATACCTTGGACTGCCAGAGTAACTAACATGGATTGTTGTGGAGGTGATTTAAATACATACCTTGGACTGCCAGAGTAACTAAATGGATAGTCTGGTGGAGGTTGATTAAACTACATACCTTGGACTGCCAGATTAAATAACATGGATTGTCTGGTGGAGGTTGATTAAACTACATACCTTGGACTGCAGAGTAAATAACATGATTGTCTGGTGGAGGTTGATTAAACTACATACCTTGGACTGCCAGAGTAGTAACTAACATGGATTGTCTGTGGAGGCTGATTAAACTACATACCTGGACTGCCAGAGTAACCTAACATGGTTTGTCTGGTGGAGGTTGATTAAACTACATACCTGGACTGCCAGAGTAACTAACATTGATGTCTGGTGGAGGTGATTAAACTACATACCTTGGACTGCCAGAGTAACCTAACATGGATTGTCTGGTGCGAGGTTGATTAAACTACATACCTTGGACTGCCAGAGTAACTAACATGGATTGTTATGGTGGAGGTTGATTAAACTACATACCTTGGACTGCCAGAGTAACTAACATGGATAGTCTGGGGAGGTTGATAAACTACATACCTTGGACTGCCAGAGTAACTAACATGGATGTCTGGTGGAGGTTGATTAAACTACATACCCTTGGACTTCCAGAGTAACTAACATGGATTTGTCTGGTGGAGGTTTGATTAAACTACATACCTTGGGACTGCCAGAGTAACTAACATGGATTGTCTGGTGGAGGTTGATTAAACTACATACCTTGGACTGCCAGAGTAACTAACATTGATTGTCTGGTGGAGGTTGATTAAACTACATACCTTTGGACTGCCAGAGTAACTACATTGATTGTCTGGTGGAGGTTGATTAAACTACATACTTGGACTGCCAGAGTAACTAACATGGATTGTCTGGTGGAGGTTGATTAAACTACATACCTTGGACTGCCAGAGTAACTAACATGGATTGTCTGGTGGAGGTTGATTAAACTACATACCTTGGAATGCCAGAGTAACAACATGGATTGTCTGGTGGAGGTTGATTAAACTACATACCTTGGACTGCCAGAGTAACTAACATTGATTGTCTGGTGGAGGTTGATTAACCTACATACCTTGGACTGCCAGAGTAACTAACATGGATTGTCTGGTGGAGGTTGATTAAACTCTATACCTTGGACTGCCAGAGTAACTAACATTGATTGTCTGGTGGAAGTTGATAAACTACATACCTTGGACTGCCAGTAGTAACTAACATTGATTGTCTGGTGGAAGTTGATAAACTACATACCTTGGACTGCCCAGAGTAACTAACATGGATTGTCTGGTGGAGGTTGATTAAACTACATACCTTGGACTGCCAGAGTAACTAACATGGATTGTCTGGTGGAGGTTGATTAAACTACATACCTTGGACTGCCAGAGTAACTAACATGGATTGTCTGGTGGAGGTTGATTAAAGTACATACCTTGGACTGTCAGAGTAACTAACATTGATTGTCTGGTGGAGGTTGATTAAAGTACATACCTTGGACTGCCAGAGTAACTAACATGGATTGTCTGGTGGAGGTTGATTAAACTACATACCTAGGACTGTCAGAGTAACTAACAGCGATTGTCTGGTGGAGGTTGATTAAACTACATACCTTGGACTGTCAGAGTAACTAACATTGATAGTCTGGTGGAGGTTGATTAAACTACATACCTTGGACTGCCAGAGTAACTAACATGGATTGTCTGGTGGAGGTTGATTAAACTACATACCTTGGACTGCCAGAGTAACTAACATGGATTGTCTGGAGGAGGTTGATTAAACTACATACCTTGGACTGCCAGAGTAACTAACATGGATTGTCTGGTGGAGGTTGATTAAACTACATACCTAGGACTGTCAGAGTACCTAACATGGATTGTCTGGTGGAGGTTGATTAAACTACATACCTTGGACTGCCAGAGTAACTAACATGGATTGTCTGGTGGAGGTTGATTAAACTACATACCTAGGACTGTCAGAGTAACTAACAGCGATTGTCTGGTGGAGGTTGATTAAACTACATACCTTGGACTGTCAGAGTAACTAACAGCGATTGTCTGGTGGAGGTTGATTAAACTACATACCTTGGACTGCCAGAGTAACTAATATGGATTGTCTGGTGGAGGTTGATTAAACTACATACCTTGGACTGCCAGAGTAACTAACATGGATTGTCTGGAGGAGGTTGATTAAAGTACATACCTGTGACTGCCAGAGTAACTAACATGGATTGTCTGGTGGAGGTTGATTAAAGTAGAACGTTATATATAAGTATAAGAATGAAACCAAAAGCATTCTGTGGGCGTGTGATGAGAAAAGAGGCATTGGAGAACATCGTGAATACTGAAAAGATCAGTAGTAAAAGAATCACATGCAGACAAAGAGAAATGCTGCTGGATGGACAAAGATGAAGAATATCATTAACAGAGATGATCCAGAACACCAAGGACCGAGAGATCTGTGGAGAGTCATTAACTTGTTTTTCAGTTGGCAGGGCACATGATGATGATAATGATGATTGACATATTGAAATTATGGAATGTATCAGTATCTTGATATGAAATGTGAGATTATGGAATTGATTAGCTCCCTACATGAAATATGAAATCGTGGAATTGATAGACATGCAATTATCACTAATAACGAGCTTATTAACTCTAAAACTATTATTCAATATATATATAATATATATATATATATATATATATATATATATATATATATATATATATATATATATAATATATATATATATATATATAATAATATATATAATATATATATATATATATATATATATATATATATATATATATATATATATATATATATATATATATATATATATATATACTAGCAGACCCGGCCCGACTTCGCCCAGGCCCTGGCTGTCTGTCTGACCCTGCCCGGCATCGCCTGGCTCCTGGTGTGGAGCATCTCAATTAATTCGTATAAGTAGTCATATAAGCTCCCGTTCCCGTTCCCGACTATCTATCTGTCTGTCTGTCTATCTGTCTGTCTGTCCCTCCCTCTCTGTCTGTCTGTCTGTCTGTCTGTCTGTCTGTCTAATCATTTATTGGTTGCGGTTAGAACAACCTTAGATAAACGAAGACCAACTTACAAAAAGCATTAGAAAGAGCACTTGAAAGATCTTTACATATCCCCCCAACAATTAACTTGGGTAAATGGAGCGGCGGCAGCAGCAGCAGAAAAAGAAGAAAAAGGATGAGAATGAGGAAGGAGGGGGAAGAGGGTGGAGGAGGGAGGAGGAGGAGGGAGGAAGAGATAGGAGGAGGAGGGAGGAGGAGGAGTAGGGAGGATTAGGAGGGAGGAACGAACGAACGAACAGACTTTATTTTCAAAAGGTAACAAATTGGGCACGCAGGCCCGTCTTACATTCGGCCCTTCCAATCACTCATCTTTCTTTCATCAACAGTGCATAGGAAAAAAACATTGTCACGTGAATTTTGTAAACATAAACAATGCATATTACTATGTTATGAGACACATCAACCACCCACCCACACATCTCCCATTCACTCCAACTCCACCACCCAACCACACACATACCCACACACACATACATGCCCCTACCCATCCACCACATCCCTACACCTACACATCTCCCCACCCACACACACCTCTCACCCACCACACACCCCATCCACCCACACCCCAAGCACACATACATTCCCCAACCCACACATCCCCCACCCACACACATCCACCCACCTACACACATATCCTCTACCCGTCCCATTACCCACCAACAATCACTCACTCACATATCCTCCTCCACCCACACACCTCCAATCACCCAGCCAAACACACATTCCTCAGCCACACATTCCCCACACACACACACATCTCCCCGTCAACTCACATATTCCGCACCTACCCACACACAAATTCCGCACCCAGCCACATAATCTCCCATCTCCCCCAGCCCACTCACAGATCCCGAGCCCACCCCTACAAACATCCCCCACCATCTCCTAACCTACACACACTCACCCACCCACATATCCTCTACCCACCCACACATCCTCTACCCACCCATCCCCCAACCAAACATCCCTTAACCACACACCCTTACTCATATACAATCACCCACCCACACATCCTCTACCCAACCACACATCCTCCACCCACCCATCCCCCAGCCACACATCCCTTAACCACACACCCCTACCCATATACACAAACATCCCAACCCACGCACAATCTCCCCGCCCATACACACATCCCTCACACACATCCCCACCCACCAACACATCCCCCATTCACAAACACACACCTCCCATCCACGCACACACAACCCACACATACATCCCCAACCCATACACTCATCCCCTCACACATCCCTAGACACACGTACTTATCCCTCAACCACTAACACCCACACATCCCTCACTCACTCATCAAAACATACATCTCCTATCTACCCACCCACACTCACACACCCCAACCACCCATCTAAACACACATCCCCCACCCTCACACACATCCTTCACCCACCCGCACACCCAATCACACCCCACCCACCCACACATACATCCTTTATCCACACCCAGCTCCCCTCCCACGCAACACCACACCCACACACATCCCAAAGACACATCCCTCACCCACACACACATCTCCCCACACATCTCCTACCCATCCACACATCCCCCAACTACAATCACCCTCACTACCCACACATACATCCTCCATCCAGCCACACACACCCCCACCCAGCCAGACATATCCCCTACCCACACACACACATCCCCAAATCCATCACCCACACCTATCACGCACCCCTCCCCAACCCACACACATCCCCCACACACATTCACCCACACATCTCTCACCCACACACACACTCCCCACCCATCCACCCAAACATCCCACACCCATACACATCCCTCACCCACACACACATCCCCAAACCCACAACCACCCCACCTGCACACATCTCCCCACACCCACATATATCCCCCACCCATCCCATAACCCACTATCAATCATCCATCAACATATCCTCCTCCACCCACTCACCCACAACCACCTAGCCAAACACGCATCCCCACCCACACACACATCTCCCCGCCAACCCATACATCCCGCACGTACCCACACACAAATCCCCCACCCACCCACACAATCCCACCCCGCCAACCCACACATCCTGAGCCCACCCACACACACATCCCCCATCCCCCAATCTACTATTATGATCAAACTCCCACACTTTACACACACATACAGTGACGATTGTCGTGAGCATTGTCGCAAAATTGTAAAGAAAATGGAGAAACATTGTACATATACATTTTGTACCTTCAAAAATAGTGATGCAATTCAACTCTCTCTCTCTCTCTCTCTCTCTCTCTCTCTCTCTCTCTCTCTCTCTCTCTCTCTCTCTCTCTCTCTCTCTCTCTTCCTACACACACACACACACACACACACACACACATATATATATATATATATATATATATATATATATATATATATATATATATATATATATATATATATATACACACACACACACACACACAGGCACACACACTCACACTCCCTTACTCACTCACACTCACTAACTCTCTCACTCACTCTACAGTAGTGTGCATGCGATTATATTATACATGATAAATTCAAGTGGCATACATATGATACCTCGTAATATGAAAGATGAGAATACATAGAAAACATGATAAAATCAAGTGTCATACATACAACATGATAATGTGAAAGATGAAAATACAAAATATGGAATGGAATGTTACAGGACATGCGTGCACTCAACTCTCTCTCTCTCTCTCTCTCTCTCTCTCTCTCTCTCTCTCTCTCTCTCTCTCTCTCTCTCTCTCTCTCTCTCTCTCTCTCTCTCACTCATACTCCCTAATTATCTCACCCACTCTACAGTGATGTACATGTGTTCATGTTATAAATTATAACATCAATTGGCATTCAAAATGATAATATGAACATGAGAATACACAACATATATGGAATAGCATGTTACATGATATTCGTGCGCTTAAATCTCTCTCTCTCTCTCTCTCTCTCTCTCTCTCTCTCTCTCTCTCTCTCTCTCTCTCTCTCTCTCTCTCTTCTCACCAACACACACTCATAGACACTCACAAACAATGTGCGTACACATACACACATTAACAAGTCCATTCTTCCACTGTCTCTCTCTCGTTCGCTCACTCCCTCTCTCTCTCTCTCTCTCTCTCTCTCTCTCTCTCTCTCTCTCTCTCTCTCTCTCACTCACTCGCAATCACTATTTCACCCATTAAGTCACTCTCTCCATCTTTCATTTACTCAATATCACACTCTCTTTCACTCTCACTCACACACAGACAGACACACACCCTCTCGCTATCAAATACACATTCCCTCGCATACACACGAAAACATATACACACAGAGAAGTACACAGACACACACACTCTCTCTCTCTCTCTCTTTCACACTCATTAACTTCTCATGCACTCTCTCACTCACCCACTGTCTCTCTCTTGCACACTCACTCGCTCTCACACTCACTCACACACGCACATACACACAAATTCTCCCCCTCACTCACTAACTCACTCTCCCTTACTCACTCACTCACCCGGCGGCTCTCTAACTCACACTCACTCACTCACTCTCTCACACAGACAGGTATACACACAACACAATCTCTCTCTCACACTAACTAATTCTCTCACTCAATCTCTCACGCATACGTGTACACAGACATTCACTTACTCTTTCACCCTCGCAGGCACACGCGCACACACACTCTCTCACTTATTCTGTCTCATAGTTAGTCTCTCACTCACATTCTTTCTCATTCACTCTCTCACCCACTCTCTCACTCACACAGTGTAAAATGATAGTGACAAAATGATACCAGTAGGTGACTTATGGA
Organism: Cepaea nemoralis; assembly: GCA_014155875.1. Lineage (NCBI taxonomy): Eukaryota > Metazoa > Mollusca > Gastropoda > Stylommatophora > Helicidae > Cepaea > Cepaea nemoralis. The sequence continues at coordinate 22,497 of JACEFZ010021100.1, forward strand.
GGCATATAGTCGGTATGAAGTAAGTATTGAAAGAGTTTTCGGTTGAATGTGTAGGGACTCATAGGCGTTTTCAGATCTGGTGGAAGGCTATTAGATAGGAGGAGGGATTAGGAGGAGGAGGAGGGAAAGAGGAGGAGGGAGGAGGAGGAGGGAAGAGGAGGAGGAAGGAGGAGGAGGGAGGAGGAGGAGAGAGGAGGAGGAGTAGAGAGGAGGAGGGAGGAGGAAGAGGGAGGAGGAAGAGGGAGAAGGTGGGAGAAGGAGGAGGAGGAGGGAGAAGGAGGAAGGAGGTGAACGCAGGAGGAGGGGGAGGGGGAGGAGGGTGAAGGAGGAGGAGGGAGGAGGAATGAGTAGGAGGAGAGAGGAGGAGGAGGGAGGAGGTGGAGGGAAAAGGAGGAGGAAGGAAGAGGTAGAAGGAGAGGGAGAGGAGGAGGGGGGAAGAGGGGGAGGGGGGAGGAAAGAGAGGAGGAAGAGGGAGGAGGGGGGGGGTGGAGGGGAAAGATAGGGGGGAAAGGAGGAGGGAGGGGGGGAAAGGGAGGAGAGAGGAGGAGAGGGAGGGGGGTAGAGGGGAAAAGGAAGGGGGGGAGGAGGAGGGAAGGAGGAGGAGGAGGGGAAGGGGGAGGAGGAGGAAGAGGGAGGAGGAGGTGGAGGAGGAAGAGGAGGGAGAGGGGGGAGGGGAAGGGGGGAAAGGGTAGGGGGGAGGAGGGGGAGGGGGGAAAAGGGGGATGTGAGGAAAGGAGGAGGGATTGGGTAGAGGGAGGAGAAGGAGGGGGGAAAAGGGGGGAGGGATAAAGGGGGGTAGGGGGGAAAAAGGGGGATGAGGGGGAAAGGAGGGGGAAGGGGGGGGGGAGGGGGAAAAGGGGGGGAGAGGAGGAGGAGGAAAGGGGAGGGGGGGGGGGAAGGGGGGGGAAAGGAAAAGGTAAAATTTGGGAGGGGGGGAGAGGAGGAGGAGGGGAAAAGAAGGGAGGAGGAGGGAGGGGGGGGAAAGGAGGGAGGAGGAGGAGGGGGGCGGAGGGAAAGGAAGGGGGGAAGGAGGGGGATGAGGGGAAGAGAATGAGGAGGGTAGGGGGAAAAGGGGAGGGGGAAAGGGGAGGAGGAGGGGAGGGAGGAGGAGGAGGGGGGGGGGAAGGGGGTATGGGGAGGGGAGGATAGAGGGAGGAGGAGGAGGAAAAGGGAGGAGGAAGAGGAGAAAGGGGGGGGTGGAGGGAGGGGTAGAGGAGGAGGAGGGGTAGGGGAGGGAGGAGGGGGAGGAGGAGGGAGTAGGAGGGGGGAATAGGGAGAAGAAGGGGAGGAGGAGGATGAAGGAAAGGAGGCGGGGAGGAGGGAAGGGGGAGGGGGAAGAGGGGGAAGGAGGAGGAGGGAGGGACGGAGGGAAAGGAAAGGGAGGAGGATGGGGGAAAAAGGGAAAAGGGGGAAAAGAAGGAGGAGGGAAGAGGGAGGGGGGGTAGAGAGGGGGGAAGGGAGGAGGGAGGAGAGGGGAAGAGGAGGGGGAGGGTGGGAGGGAGGATGGGGGGGGGGGGGGGGGTTCGCCTTCTGTTTCATACTCGTCTGGTTCTGTGATTTCGGTCCTTCCATTGATTGTTCTTCCCTTCTACACGACTTAGATAACTTCCTACACATAAAAAGATAAAATTGTTATTGATATTGCCGTGGCATGGAGGAATATCAGCAGCAGAGTTGCCCCAAAAAACCAAAGACTGAGATCTAGGAAAGGCCATGAACGCCTAGCCACCCGGGTATGGCACTTGATGATGATGATTGCCGTGTGACGATTCTGTTAGTCACGTCTTTTCTTTCTTTTCCTAGCGTTGTGGTTCGCGGATTCTTTCATCATATCATCATCATCATATATTTACGTACGTATTAAGGAGGGGGGGGGAGGGAGGAGGAGGAAGAAAAAAAAAAAAACTATGACACTTGGCAGCGCGGGGAAAGAGAGGAAGACTGTAGAAAATGTTATCTCAATCGGATGGACCGTTCGCGAACGCATAAAGAACATACATACATACAGACGGAGTTGCCTTTCATATATATACTAGCTGCCCGGCCCGGCTTCGCCCCCCAGGGCCCCGGAGGGGATCTATCTATCTATCAGTCAGTCTGTCTGCTTGTTTGTCTGTCTGGCTGGGTGACCCGGGCCCCCTTCACCCAGCCCCTGGGGGGGAGCATTCATTTAATTCATATAAGTATTTAATATAAGCTTCCCTTTTCCCGACTATCTGTCTGTCGTCTATCTGCCCGGGGCCCCGGCTTCACCCAGTCCCTGGTGGGAAGCATATAATTTAATTCATATACGTAGTCATATAAGCTCTCCCTTTCCCGACTATCTGTTTGTCTCTCTGCCCCGGCCCGGCTTCACCCAGTCCCTGGGGGGGGAGCATCTAATTTAATTCATATACGTAGTCATATAAGCTCTCCCGTTCCGACATCTTTGGGTCTGTCTGTCTTTTTTTTTTTTTTTTTGTATAGTGTTGTTCTTTATTGTCAGCAAAGATGAAAAGCAGACAATCTTCGATTACATGCACAATGTGTTCACTTGTCATAACTGGTGACCACACAACCATCTCTGGCCTCACCAAGGTACATTTCTCAATAAACCCGAAGATGCGTAAAATAGTAATATTACATATGTCATTTTAAAATCGTATTCAATACAAAAACTACGAAGTACAAGAAACAAAGACAGGCTGGACGTATATATACTGTTTAAAATAAAGTACATGGGGGACGAGAAAAAAAAAAGGGTACAGGGTCCTGTTCCATTTTCGTGTCTAAATGCACATTACAATCTACTGAATAATTAAAAAGGGACAGCGAATCTGATGGCGCCACATTTACATACAAAATGTCAGTTTGGGAAAAACTGCTGCCTGTACATGTCCAATGAAGTCTTCAGCTGTTTTATAAATGTCTTCAGTAAATTTACCTCATGAAGCTCACACACACCTACACAATTTATGGAGCAATAGGCAACAGTTGTTTCAGAACTGCACAAAATAATCTATGTTCAACCATTGTTAGATTTGTCAACCCTCATGTACCCAGGCTGTGTCAAAATTAAATGCATCTAAAACATGTTGAATTCCGCTTCATGGTTTCTTCTGTCATAGCCTGTCTTCATTAAGGCTTTACAACAGCATGGCACAAAATTAACAGAATCTAGAAAAGGAGTACATTTACGCCATAATTTTTAAAAACAGTCAACAAAGCTAAAAACTATCAAGCAATTAATACTGACACTGGCAGTTTTTGAGAAGTAGATGCTCCCGAGACTGTTTTCCCCTGATGCGACAACTGCTAAAAAATCCAAAATTAATTACAATACAGTATAAAAATGTAATTTTCCAAACTGATATTTGTAAACTGCCAACAGGTAACTACGCACATAATGAAACAAGTCACGGGTATATTCCTAGCCATGTTACAAATTGAGCAGTTTATCATGAAACTATCAAACGCAGCAGCATCATAAAATGAAAAAATTTATGACAATCCCCATGGTTGGTCAAGTATGCAGAATGCCATTGATGTCATGATGAATATGTCACGTGATGAGTTGTGTTTTTAGAACCAAAATGCTATCAAATCTACACTGGACCGTGTCCACCACCAACTGACTTCACATGCAGAGAGTACATAACAAAACAGGGGCACACGCATTATGCTGCCTTCTGCGAGCCCTTCTTTCCAATGAGGGACTTGTGAATGTGGGGAACACCCCCACCGCCTGCATATGTGGCTTTGATGAGAGAGCCCAAAACTCTTCGTCCCCTTTGAGGGCCCAGCTGCAAGTGACGAGGTGTGATACGTTTGACTTTCAAGTTTTTAATGGCATTTCCAGCCAACTCCAAAACTAAAGCTGTTAAGTATTCGAGAACAGCAGCACTGTACACAGCAGCAGTTGCTCCAACCCTCCCATGACTTGTCGTTCGAGTCTTCAAGGACGATGGATACGTCCGAGGGGAAACGACAGCCCAGCCGAGCGGGGACACAGTTTAGTTTTTTGCCTTTCCAGAATCTGTCTGACCGGCGGGGTTTTCGCCCAGCTTTTGGCCCCACAGTAACTTAAAAGAATGTCCTTCCACACACCATTCAATGAAAACTGTAGAAAAAGATGGGTTAAAATGTTTTGCATAATGCATTGTTTTTAGCCAACTGTAAAAATACCTTAAAATTATATCATTTTTAAATATAACCCATATGCCTAAAAAAAAAATATAGACAAAGAGTGTAACAATAGTGCAGGAAAGCCCCAAAAAATATGATTTATAAAAGTATTTAAAAAAGGTTATTAAAATTTGTCCCCCTTTGAAATAACTTTTCTAGAGTGAAGTGCCCTGCTATATAGAATTATAAAATGAAAAGGGAAAAAATAAATGTTATTAAATAAGTCGAAGTTTTTACATTCAGAAATTATTATAGTGGGTTTTGCACGGGAATGAAAGGAAGACGTGTAGAAAATTTCATCTCAATCGGATGTACCGTTATCGAACGCACCCAAACCCACAAACCCACAAACAAACAAACATACATACAGATTACGGGTCTCTTTTATAGATATAGATATATTTCAGATTAGGGTGAAGGCCAGCAGCTTATTCAAAATATAAACGCCATGATACATCAGTGTGCTGCGGTAGCGTAGCTGCTAGACACGCTGAAGTCATGGGTCTAGAAACACATCACTGCCCGAGTGTCGATTGTCCTATAACAATATGGGTCTAGAACCACATCACTGCCCGAGTGTCGATTGTCCTATAACAATATGGGTATAGAACCACATCACTGCCCGAGTGTCGATTGTCCTATAACAATATGGGTCTAGAACCACATCACTGCCCGAGTGTCGATTGTCCTATAACAATATGGGTCTAGAACCACATCACTGCCCGAGTGTCGATTGTCCTACAACAATATGGGTCTAGAACCACATCACTCCCCCGAGTGTCGATTGTCCAATAACAATATGGGTCTAGAACCAATCACTCCCCGAGTGTCGATTGTCCTAAACAATATGGGTCTAGAAACCACATCACTGCCCGAGTGTCGATTGTCCAATAACAATATGGGTCTGGGAACCACATCACTCCCCGAGTGTGGGTTGTCCTTAACAATATGGGTCTAAAACCCACATCACGCCCGAGTGTCGGTTGTCCTATAACAATAGGGTTTCTAAAAACCACATCCCTCCCGGGAGTGTGGGATTGTCCTATAACAATAGGGTCTAGAACCACTCACTCCCCCGAGTGTCGATTGTCCTATAACAATATGGGTCTAAAACCCCCCCCCCAAAACCAATCACTGCCCACGGGGTCCATTGTCCTAAAAAATAGGGTTCTAGAACCAAACACTGCCCAAGTGTCAATTGTTCTACAACAATAGGGGTCTAAAAACCACATCACTGCCCAAGTGTCAATTGTTCTATAACAATTATTGGGTCTAGAACCACATCACTGCCCAAGTGTCGATTGTTCTATAACAATATGGGTCTAGAACCACATCACTGCCCAAGTGTCAATTGTTCCTATAACAATATGTGTCTAGAACCACATCACTGCCCGAGTGTCGATTGTCCTATAACAATATGGGTCTAGAACCACATCACTGCCCGAAGTGTCAATTGTTCCTATAACAATATGTGTCTAGAACCACATCACTGCCTCCAAGTGTCAATTTGGGTTTATAACAATTGGGTCTAGAACCACATCATGCCCAAGTGTAAATTTGTTCTATAACAATATGTGTCTAGAACCACATCATGCCCAAGTGTCAAGTTCTATAACAATATGGGTCTAGAACCACATCACTGCCCAAGGTCAATTGTTCTACAACAATAGGGGTTCTAGAACCACATCACTCCCCAAAGTGTCAATTGTTCTATAACAATATGGGTCTAAAACCCACATCACTGCCCAAGTGTCGATTGTTCTAAACAATATGGGTCTAGAACCACATCACTGCCCAAGTGTCAATTGTTCTATAACAATATGGGTCTAGAACCACATCACTGCCCAAGTGTCAATTGTTCTATAACAATATGGGTCTAGAACCACATCACTGCCCAAGTGTCAATTGTTCTATAACAATATGGGTCTAGAACCACATCACTGCCCAAGTGTCAATTGTTCTATAACAATATGGGTCTAGAACCAATCCCCGCCCGAGTGTCGGTTTTTTATAAAAATATGGGTCTAAAAACCACGGGGACCAATGTGGTTAAAAGCGGTACAAGGCCCCTTTTACTGGTTTCCACTTTACTTTTGTCATATAGAAAGGGCCCTTTTATTGGCCCAAATAAATGTATATAAACAAGTACCCCCTTTTTGGCTCACTTTACTATGCCATATAAATAAGGTCCCAATTACAGGAAAAAAGTCACATAGCGACTGGATACATGTTTGTATAGACCAGACAATTTTTGTATAGAGCAAAAAACAAATTTGGGTTTGACAAAACACATGTTTGTTTAAAACCAGACACATGTTTGTATAGACCAGACACATGTTTGTATAGACAGACAAATGTTTGTATAGACCAGACACATGTTTGTATAGGCAGATACATGTTTTTATAGACCAGACAATGTTTTTATAGACCAGACAAAATGTTTATGTTTGTATAGAGCAGATACATGTTTTTATAGACCCCGACACATGTTTGTATAGACCAGACACATGTTTGTATAGACCAGAGACATGTTTGTGTAGACCAGACACATGTTTGTATAGACCAGGGCACATGTTTGTATAGATCAGACACATGTTTGTATAGACCAGAGACATGTTTGTATAGACCAGACGACACTCGGGGCTGATGTGGTCAGTGTCACTCCGGCCGCCTTTACTTCCCAAGATATTTCCTGTAGCCATTTTGGGCTGGGTCCACCTGTCAGCCCAGGTCAAGTTTAACAATTAGAATCAGCCCTCCTGCATTTCAAACCCCTGACCTCCAGTGAGACAGGCGAGTGTCTAGCCACTAGGTTAACGCGGCTTCCATGTCATATAACTCAACCCAATAGAAAACATGAAAAGTAAACCGTTTTGGTTTCATAATCATTCCTCATTGCTGAGTACACAGTTGAATACAACACTTCACCAGCTTTCATGTCAATAACACCCACACTACAACCGGTTGTTTGTTTTGTCGCAACTGAACTCACACACACGGGAGTACTGGACTCTTGATCCAGACTTTGCTTGTATTGGACACCAGCAGCCAGAAATACGCCCACCGAGATCCATAATGAAACAGCTGTCACATAGAGTCCATCAACTGGAGCTGTGAATATTCCGCTGTCTGCATTAAAGTTACTGCCAACATTGCAGGTTGTTGTATTGTACTGACTTATTATAGTGTTGACAGCAACGTTTCCTTGAAACGTCTTCCAAGAAGTAAATCCACATCTAGTTCCTGGAGATTTCACTTCTGTAAAATAACCAAAGCAAGTTTTCTCTCCATTTCAATCTCTTTTTAAAAAAAAAAAACTACAATTGGGTAACTATACGAATGCAATATCATCATAAACGTAATCCTCAAATGTATTTTTCTGGTGGTATTGGTGAGAATACACCCGCGCACTTACCGATGCCCAAAAGAATGTATTAATGATTGAGGGTAATGTATTCGTGGCTTTTATGAAAAGCTGTCAAGAAACATGACACTGTATCTTAATTTAGCTCTTTATCCATCATCTATCCAGTTGTTACATTATGTTCCAGGTATATAAGAGAGCATGTTGAAAACAACTTTATCCATTCATCTATCCAGTTGTTACATTATGTTCAAGGTATATAAGAGAGCATGTTGAACCACCTTTTTTCTGCCCTTTTTCCTCCCTTGGACCATAGACCAAAAAAACTACCCATACCAGGCCGTTTGGTATTTTGCTATCTCCCACAGCTCCCTTCATGTCCTCCATATTATTATCTCTAGTTTTGTTTAGTTTTGTTACTAAAAAATAAACGGTGTGTGGGGGTTTTTGTGTGTGTGTACGTGCATACGCGCACGCACGTGTGTGCGTGTGTGTGTTTTGTGCGTGCGTGGTGTGTGTGGGTGGGGTGTGTGTTCGTTCGGTGTGACATTTAACTCCCAATAGAAAACATGAACAGAGAATCATGTTCTTATAGCTATTCTTTTCTGTGTAGTTGACACATGAATAACTCACGCCACCAGCATTCATGACAACAACAACCCCCGCCACAAGCGGTTGTGTTTCATCGCAGCTGAATTCTCACACACTTGGTTTAATGGAAGTTTGATACAGACATTGCTGGTTTTGACATCACCATTCCGTTCCACGTGTCGAAGAGACGTCAAAAAAATAGCTGTCACATAGAGTCCATCAACTGGAACTGTGAACATCCCGCTCTCTGTATTCAAGTTTCGCCACCATTAGAGTTCTTTATACTTTATATATATTGTCTTATACTGTCTGCCAGGTCCTCTTCTGTGATCCACGATTTAACACTAAATCCACTTCTGAAGATTTTTAATTTGTACAAGAAATTTCCAAGAATTCTCTCCCCACTGCAATCGCTTGTTAAAAAAAAAAAACTATACTTTGAAAAAATACCATTGCTGGTTTTTATCATCAGTATAAATGGCAGGCCATTTTGGGATGAGTGATCACACTTTTACACATTCCAGATGACCAACAGAATGTATCCATCCCCAAGCTATGGGGTGTCAACTTCATAAATTTTATTCTGTCACGTGATGATTTATCTATACACAAAAGTTCTGTAGCATGAAGCTGCTGTGGGTATGTGAAGTGTGGGACCATCACATGTGTGGCCTGAGTGCACGGAGGTATGTGAAGTGTTGGGACCACACACGTGTGGCCTGGGTGCACGGAGGTATGTGAAGTGTGGGGACCATCAATGTGTGGCCCGGGTGCACGGAAGGGATGTGAAGTGTTTGGACAATCACATGGGTGGTTTTGAGTGCACGGAGGTATGTGAAGAGCTGGGACCATCACATGTGTGGCAAAGTGCACGGAGGTATGTGAAGTTTTGGGGGCCATCACATGTGTGGACTGAGTGCACGGAGATATGTGGGAAAGGGGGGACCATCACATGTGTGGCCTGAGTGCACGGAGGTATGTGAAGTGTTGGGACCATCACATATGTGGTCTGAGTGCACGGAGGTATGTGAAGTGCTGGGACCATCACATGTGTGGCCTGAGTGCACAGAGGTATGTGAAGGCTGGGACCATCACATGTTTTGGGCCCTAGTGCAAAGGGGGAGTGTGAGTTTTCCTTTGCAGGACGTTGCTATCAACCCCAAAACCTGCGTTGATTTTGACAAGTTTTTGTTCAGGAGTTTGCCCTTGCTTTCTGAACAAGAAGTCAACGTTAAGTTCAACTAACCCGGGGTAGAGAATGTTTCTGCACCCCCGGTCAACGCACCGGAAATTTAAGCGCATTAAGCCTCGCGGCCTTTAAGACTTCTCTATGGAGGGAAATTTGGTGGTCACTATTTAGCTCACTGACCTTACATGAAGGATTCGGTTGTCAGTATATAGCTCGCGAAACGAACTTCGATTTCAGACATCGAACATTTGTCCACGCCCTGATGGAAGGCTGTTTTGGAATCTCCCCCCACTCTTTCCTCTAGATTTTTGTCCCATTAAAAACTGCCCCTTTCCTTTCAGATGTTCTTTATTTTTCCCCTTACAAGAGTGTAAGCCGAAACAGCCCGTGCAACAACAAAATTGTCCAAACAAAACACCAGTGCCCTTAAATTTGAAAACAAAAGGTGAGGCAGTCATGATCGTCAATGTCAGCTCCAGACCCGACGCCTGAAAAAACAATAAAGGGCAACAACATAAAAGACAATAATAACAACGACAACAAAACAACAACAACAAACAAAAACACAGAGATAACTGCCTAGATATAGAAGACACTAGCTGCCCCCGGGCCCCGGGTTTGCCCCGACTCTGGTGGGGAGCATTCAAATTTTAAATTTATATAAGTTTGTCATATAAGTTCTCGTTCCCCTTACCCACTTTTGTCTGTCTGCTGTTGTCTGTCTGTCTGTCTGTCTGTCTGTCTGTCTATCTGTCGTCTGTCTTCTGTCTGACCCGGCCGTCTTCGCCCAGACTCTGATGGGGGGCATTCATTTAAATTCCAAAAATTTGTAATTTAAATTTCCTTTTCCCACTATCTATTGTCGTCTGTCTGGGCCCGGCCCCGGGATGCCAATCCTTGGGGGGGGCATCTATTTAATTAAAAGTAGTAAAATAAGTTCCCGTTTCCCC
>JACEFZ010021101.1:0-20000 GCA_014155875.1 Cepaea nemoralis
TCCTGGGGTTTTTGGGGGAAAAAAGGGGGGGAAAATGAGAAATTTTTAAGTTAAAAAGTTTCGATAAAAAATTTTATGAGCTGTTCTTATAATATGTATATTTGTACAGGAAACAGGGGGAGCCAAGAAAAAACCAGAAAAGTAGAATATATAGTGGATAGCATATATTTTGGGGGAAATAGAAAGGAGAGAAGACTGTTTGGATTAACAGAGTTACCATACGTGGTACGAGGTATTATAAAAGAAAGTTCGAAGAAGAAGTATTTTGGGGGGGGGGGGGGGGGGGGGGGGGGTTACTAGCTGACCATATAACTGGGAGAAGAGTTAAAAGATATACTCAAACTTGAGCTGATTTTTAGGGAAAATTAGAGGAAAAAGAGGGAATAGAGTATGGGATTAGGAGTAAAGAGTTTTCCTTTATAAGGAAAATTCTTTATTCAACATGGGGAGGTGTAACAGTAAGGGAGGAGCACTGGGGGTATTATTAAGAATCTAGTGGGAAACAGATACAGCACGATTGAGCATCGAGAGTGAAAGGGAAGGGGATGCTCAATCGTGACGTATTGGGTTGGCAAGGGCAGTTTAAGATCCGGCCTTGACTTGAGAGGAGGTGAACATCAGTCTTTTGACGAGACGAGAAGCCGATTGTCATCTTGTGCAAATAAACTTTATATCAACAAATACAACCCGTCGTTCGAGTTCCTGTACACTGTTACAACAAATCCAATCTTCGGTATCTGGTTTCGGACTACCAAACAATGTATAATCTGCGCAATTAGGAAATTATAATAACAGTAACCCAAATTAAACTAATCAGCTTTTCATGTGCGAAACATAAGAATTACGACAAACCCAGTGATTCCCATTGTCTCATATTACACAATTAGAGAACATCTCCAAAGACACTGAAACTAACCACGCCACAATCTGCTCTGTAACAACCATTTCTAGGACGTAGCTTCCCCATATCACGCACATAAGTCATATCTCAATCATTCGCTGATCCATTCGTTTATCAATTTATTCTTTTGCTTCTTCTTTTTCCGCTGCTGCTGATTATTTCTGTGGAATAAGACCTCTAAATCATCATCATCATCATCAACCAGTGACTTGTCGTATTGAGAGTTTTCACACAACAATCTTGCTCCATAATTTATTTGAATGGTGTAATTTTCTTATTGCAGGATCTTACATATAACCAGTTTTAACATACGACTGCGAATCTTGGATAATTAGCGACGAGGCGGGAAAAAAAATCCCTACAAGTCTTGGAGATGTGGTTTTATGAAAGAATGCTGAAAATTCATTGGACAACCAGAAAGAGTAATCTGGACATTTTGAGGAAGGCTAAGTCACAAAGATAACTAATCATAAACACCAGAAAGAGGCAGTTATCATGTGTGGGTCAATTTATGAGAACACAAAAATTTGAACATGTTGTGACAACCGGGCAGATTTGTGGAAAGAGAAATAAGACAGCGAGAAAAAAAAAATATGCACAGCTTTGTGTCATGGCACGCAATTGAGTTAAAATATGAAATGATCCATGATGTCTGAGATCGCAATTTGGTGAGACGCATGATTGCCCACGCCAATCGGCAAGGCACTTGATGGGGATAATAATTTCGTCTTCTTCTTCTTCTTCTTCTTCTTCTTCTTCTTCTTCTTCTTCTTCTTCTTTTGCGTTCATCCGGAGTTTTTTTTTTCTTTTTCGGACATGATTGCGTTGTGCCTGTTTACAGCAGAGCTGCGTTCTTGCTCCGTTAGGCCGACACATCCGACTTCTGCGGGCATTTGTTGACCGGGTTTACCTTCCCGGGGATGGTAATTTTAATGGCATCTATTTTTAAAAAAAACAACAGTGGTTTGCTATTGCTTTCCTTCTTGGCAGTAACTGTCATGCTAGGTAACCGTAGCCACATCTCTGAAAAGAGTGCCTCTGCCGACCGCCGCGAACTTAAGAGCAAACCAAACAACTACCAGCAGGCTGCGGCAGCTTAACATCAGTTGCATGTCCTTACACAGGACGTCGCAATCCCACAATCTTTGGCTGTTTCTGATTTTGTAGGAAATTTTACTGTTCATAGTTTGCCATTGCTTTCTGAACGACTGACGTTCATATTATTGTGAAATCAACACAAAGCTGTTTGTATCAAAATCGACTGCGGCTGAATTCGAATGCCTTATGCGGGATTATAAATCTAATGTTTACCTCCCATAGGTCACATACTCTGGCTATGGCAAACTACTGAATACACACTTGTCTAAAATATCACACAAAGCAAGAAAACTTAATAAAATGCTGAGGTTATGTACGACGTCCTGTAAAGGACACGTAGCAAGCTTTAACCTACAGGCTTTCAGCACTCATGAGAGCCTTGCTGTGGATACTCGATCCCCGACACGCCACCCTCTTGGCTGTTGCCCGCTTCTACCACTAGAGGGTGCAGTTGTTAATTCCCCTGTGATCAAGATACAGCAAGCTCGTTAGCGTAATCGATAGTAATCTACGCTAATAATGTTATGAGCGCGGACGGACGTGTCTTCGACGCTTGCGTTCGTCGTCTCGCTAAGTGATGGGACACTTGGTCATCTATTCCTCCGAGGATTCACGACTATGAAATGTGATAGCTCATGATATCACAGAACCGTAGCAAGAAACTGCTTCGATATTTGCTTTGATCAATGCCCATACTTTCCAGTACTAGAGAGGCCTAATTTATCATTGAAAATTATACTTATATAAGTTACATAGATACTCACATGAACTGAAATATATCTGATACAAACCTAAAGAATGTTATGTCCAGGCAAATTTGTATAGTTATAAGCACTGTGATGTTTTCAACATGATAATCCCTTTTTATATCTAGGTCAACAATACCATCTCTGTTAGGGGACGAAAAAAAAATAAAATATTATCCTTACTAGAAGGTTAACTGGATAAAACTAGCTCACTATTCGTTTTACTCCTATGAAGGGTAACTAGCATACATTTTTTGATAGAACCCCCGACCTGAAAATTACATAACACCGATTAACTCTGAAAGATAAGCTATGTTCCACTTGGCCGATTTAAGAAAAAATAAGCACACAAACAAGTGTAAATTCTACCCGTGAGTACATTAACAGTTCATAACAGCTGTGTGAATTGAGCAAAGGGCTGTTTGTCCCTAGTGAACACGCTTTTCACTGCGCACTTTGAATACGTCAGCATTATGGGGGAGTAAATAATGTTAATCTTTCTGTGTAGTGACAGAATCAAGACGCCTGCTGTACGGGGAACTTCGAATGATCAAACATGACTCCCGGATGTAAACAGTAACAGTTTTTTGTTTAGTATATCCTATTTACAGGAAATCGCTGTCAACACCAGCATTTTACCCCTGTTGTTGATGTCTTGGCAAGATTACGCTCAGTAGTTTGCCATTGCTTTCTGAGTGACCGGCTCAGATACCTCCATAAGGAGCTAACGCGACGCGATCCGCTACCGAATCTCGCGCAGCTGTGTTCCCTTACGGAGATATATGGGATTACGGAGAAAGTCGTTAACACCTTCGCCAGGGAGACCGGCTGCCCTTATCTAGGATATGTAATAATAGATGATGTCAGTAGTGACACAGATACTAGATATGGAATAATAATGGTCAACACAGAATTCAGTGACCTGAAAAACGGTAGTAACATCTATACAGATAAGGAAACAATATAAAATAACACAAAGTAATGCAGCTTTACAGTACAGAATTACGAAATATACAGGACGTTGCGGCGACTAGTCTTCATCAGCAAACAAATACGTACACAAAACACAACATATAGTCACGGAGAAGACCCTCCGGTGACTACATTAAGGCATAAGGACGGGAAGAGAAGAATAAATAGATGAAAAATAATGAGAGCAATGAAAAGAAAATGAAAATATGAACAAAAATGTTGTTACTTATCTAAGAGACCCAAGCTGTACTACTACCACGAATGTCATCTTAATCCTCTTGTATACATAGCCGTGGGAGTCTGTAGTTCATGGGGACAGAGGGAGGAGATGATACCGGGGTAGTCGGTGGTAACGGTTCAGTGAATGTTCCAGGTAAATGAGTGGAAGTGGTACATGAAACAAGGCGGCATGGAGGTAAGGCGGGAAACTGAGAGCAATGGAGATACAATAGTTACACAAGAGTAAAAGCTAAGGAGTCTAAGTGGATGCACGTACTAAGCATGAGTGGGTGCCAGTGAATGGGTTGGCTATAGTGGGTTGACGAATATTAAAGAGCAGTGACGTGTGCACCTAAGTACGATGGTGATACTAACAAAACTCTTTTTAAGTGCTCCTTTATGTGGTTAAAAAAAAAAAGGTCGCTTAAAAGTCGACAGGTTCGACTTCGAGACAGGAGTGAGTTCCCTTGAAGCAAGATGGCGGGACATTTTTTCGTCCCGTAAAATGGAACGTGTTTTTTCCGAAATGTGTATGGATTAAGTGTTTTTTCGTGGTGAAATTGAGTTCGGACCGTGCAACGGAGTTCGTGCACGCGCGTCCGGTCTTCTTTCGGCGTATCATCGGCGCCGGTGGCGATAGTTAAGCCTAACATGACGACCAGACGACCAGCTAGGACACAACGTGGTTAGAGGGCGGGCGCGCGCAGAAGGCGCTTAAAATGTGACAGATTGGGTATCGGAAATGTTCGAGTACTGTACTGGAACTGTGCATCATTTAGTCAACGCCGACCCGATTCTTGAAAAACTACTCTACGGAAAACGATATTGTAGTCTTGCAAGAAACACAGCTCACCGACGGAACAGTCAATGTTGCGGGATTTCAGGGTTTCTTTAACAGGCGGCACCTCGGACAGGCCATTCTGGTCCGCGACAACATACTAGTGTCTGAGATCGATATGTCCGCCTGGAACAGCGATGCCCTGCAAGTGCAGGCATTAAGAATAATGACACCAGTGCAGCTTGTAATCGTTAACGTCTATGAGCGAAATGGGAAGGTCGACGTGCGACAATGGCAGAGTTTGTTCGATATGGATGAAAGGCATATCATCTACTGGGGTGACTTCAATGCCAGAGGCAGTCAATGGGGGAATTGCATCACCAATAGACAGGGAGAAGATTTGGAGGACGCCCTGGCATCTGCTGCCCTAATCTGTCTGAATGATGGGAAGGTCACTATAATGGCCACTCGACCAGGCGACTCTGACAGCATCATTGACTTGGCTCTGGTGTCGCCCACCATCGCACCAAGGTGCCGGTGGGGCACACTGGGATACCACGATAGTGACCACTACCCTTGTGTCATCCTGATCAAGAAAGACGGGGCCATGAGTCAAAGAAACAAGACCAATGCCTTCCCGTACGACACCACTGGTCAAGACGCCATAAGCAAGATCAGAAGAAGGAAACTAACTTCCTCCCGTAGGAGACAAGAAAGATGGCTGCAGCCACCATGGTGGAATGGAGAGGTCGAGAAGGTGTGGCTGGGAAAAAGGCAGGCTGTCAAAGACTGGCAAAAGGCCAGAAAGGCTAACATGCCACAGGTTGAGTTGGCGAACCTGAAGACTGAGGTCGTTAGGACGACGAATTTATTCAAAACCTGCGCCAAACAGGCCAAGGCCGACAAATGGGACGAGTTCTGCAGGAAGGTGTGCTCCGAGCAATCTCTTACGACATTCTGGCGCCTCCACAAGAGCATGAACGGTGCTGCGCAACGTAGGGGTATTCCAGACTTTCAAGGCACAGACCTCGCATGGAAAAAGTCGGATGCGGATAAAGGTAAGGCCCTTCTTGCACGCTACATAGAACAGACTGACCAGAAAGACGAGCCCGCCAACAGAGGACCACAACAACACTCTCTCAGTTGTGCGAGGGGGGTCGGGACAGACGAAGAATGGACAATCACAGTTGAGATATTGCGTGCGATGCTCAAGAAATCACCTAACACCGCCCCAGGCCCAGACGGCATCCGATATGGTGACCTAATGGTGATATCAGATGATGACATGGAAGAACTGGCCAGAGAATTCAAACACCAGTATCCAGAGGGGTCAGGTCAAAGAAGAATGGCTACACAGCTACTTGCTGCCGCTGCCAAAACCGAACAAAGACCACTCCAAGATAAGCGGCTACAGAATCATTACGATGCAGAATACTGTTGGCAAGCTACTGGAGAAAATTGTAGCACACAGACTTGCTTGGGACTTGGAACAGCTCGGCTGCTTCCCGCCCACACTTGGAGGATACAGACGCAACAAAGAGTCATGGCTGAATGCGGCGGTCTTTGCTCAAGATGTTTACGAAGGATTTCAGGTCAGAGAAGAGACATGTGCGGCCGCCATAGACTTAGAGGACGCATATAACAGAGCATCTTTCGAGCACTTGATGCAAACCCTCCTCAGACTGAAAGTGCACCCTCACCTTGTACAATGGATAGCTGCAGTTCTACTCCAAAGGAAGGTGGTGCTAAGATGCGGGAGTTGGTCTTCTGAGCCGATAACGATATGTCCAGGATTGCCGCAGGGTTCACCACTGTCACCAGTACTATTCAACGTGTATACGGTGCCGATCACTGAACAACAGTTGGATGGGAGGGGTAGGACTCTATAATTCGTTGACGACATCCTCGTGTATCGACAGGGTCGAGATAGACAGGCGGTTGCCAACTATATGCAGGGCGAACTAGATCGAATTTCCTCATGGTGTGCTGATGCCGATGCCCTTGTCAACCCTGCAAAGGCAACGGTTACATGGTTCTCACTAAACAACCATATTGTGAAAACAGACCTGCCTGGCAGTAAGAATGGATGGGAGCATTCTGAGTAGAACCCAGTCAATGACATATGCTTGGCAGTGAGGATTGATCGTAGCCTGTCCTTCAGAGATCATGTCGATTATGTCATAACGAAGGCTCGAAAAGGTTTGGCAGCAATGAGAGTCATGGCGACTGCCAATATCGAGCAAAGACTGCTATTACTTCTGTTCCAAGGACTTGTGCTTTCACGCATCGAGTATGCCCTGGCCATCCTCACTGTCAGCCCTACACAGATTGGAAGACTTGAAAAGGTACAAAACGAAGCCATGCGCATCATTTTGGGCTGCACGAGAGACACCAGCTGTGTAGCAATGAGATACCTCCTTGACTTCCCGACAATGGAACACAGGATCAAGATCTGGAGAGCTCGTGCATACTTAAAAATAAGTGCAGATGAGCAGCACCCTCTGCATGACGCTGTATTCAGAGAAAAGGGTGACAGGCTAAAGAGGGGCAAATCATGGATGGGTCGGGCGGAAGATGTCGTCGGACAGGTCTGCAGTCTTACCAGTATCAACCCCGGCAAGGAATGGGTGCCGGTGCCTCCAGCTTTTAAGTGTACCTTCTCCTGCATTATCACACTCGACAGACGGTGCAGAGAGCAGAACCCTGCCGCTGTCAATGCAGAGGTTAACGCGCTCATCTATGATCACTCAGATAGCCCCGAAGTGCTCATCTATACAGATGGATCTGTTGTAAAGCAGCAGAGAAGTGCGTGGGCATTTACAGCCCGTTCAGCGGGCCGAACCGTTCAAGAATCCAGTGGTGCCCACTCTATGACCACGAGCAGCATGACGATGGAGGTGATGGCAGTTACACAGGCTTTCATATGGCTGGAATCACAGCATTATACCAACGTGTGTGTACTAAGTGATTCAATGAGCATGATTCAGAAGGTCGAAGCTGGATCTGTACGTAGACAGTGGACTGAGTCGCTGCGGAAGTCTGTTGTCCGCAAAGTCACCTTCATCTTCGTCCCGGGACATGCGGGAGTCGAGGGAAATGAACGAGCTGATAAATTGGCTGGCTCTGCACCCCCTGTAGATGGCCAGCCCATGGATCGTGCCGATGTTATTAACGCCCTTAAAGATATGGCGAGAACAGAGGATTTTGACGCCAGTGATTCCACATCGCTTTCCAGGATGAAAGACCTGGGAGTAAGAATCGGCACAGCCAGACGCGAGAGGTACATCTGGAAAACAAAGCGCCTCGTCAACCAACACAGAACTGGCACTATTAGCCACCGGACGCTGATGCATATGCTGGGGGGAGGATCTGAGCACCTATGGACATGTCCGGAGTGCAACGAAGATACCCCAACTGATAACTAAACTAAACTAAGGTTCGACTTCATTGTACCGGGTTTAATCCCATATGGCTCGGTCTCTTTCCGCAGCGTGGAAAGCGTCGCACAAAGCACGAACTCCGTAGCTCTAGCGACGACCCACCGGAGTCTCCGAAAAAAATTAACTCATGAACCGAAGGACGCAGTCCGGAATCGAACCCACAGCCTTCGGAGCCCGATCAAACGGCTAGACCACTTCCCCACGGAGACTCCTTTATGTGCGTACGAATCGAGTCCCAAAGTTTGGGTAGACTGATATGTTTGGACGCACATATATACATCTACAAACATCAGCAAATTCATACAATAGTATACATACACATGTGTATGGTATATATGCGAAAGGAGAGAGAGAGAGAGAGAGAGAGAGAGAGAGAGAGAGAGACGAGAGAGAGAGAGAGAGAGAGAGAGAGAGAGAGAGAGAGAGAGAAGCAGATACAGATAAGCAACATATTATAAATGAGTTGAGTTGTCAAGAACCGATATCACCACACTCGAGACATTCCCATATACGTTTCGTCATCATCTTCAACGCCCAACGAAGAGTCCAAATATAAATGTTACCAGTTGCAGTCGCATTATGAGTCCTTTGACCTCTCCTCGGAGTTCTGTGTGTCGGCCAGATTCTCTGAACACTCCCTGAGCCATTCTCTCCAGGCAACGATGGTGTACCTGTTCTTCCCCACTATACACATGATGCGACGGAGCCCTGACCACATCTGCCTGAACTTGTACCAAATACACCACCCAGAGGTGCAGACTCTGCCAACTGCCAATTTGTCCCCCAGCTCGTTTCCCAACACACCAGCATGTCGTGAGGAAAAGATCGATCGGATGCCCCATTAACTATCTCTGATGGTTAACATGAAGCGCGCCTCTCTGCATGAAGCATGCCTGTCTTCACTATACTCAGCATGTCTGTCCTCACCATACTCAGCATGTCTGTCTTCACCATACTCAGAGAAGAAGTGCATGTTATTAAATGTATTACCTCTTCACACGGAAACATTAGCGCTGAATAGTTAATTTTCTCGTGGGACATGGAATTGGCCTTATGACATGTGCCTCGCGTAGAGCCGTGTGTCGTCATCCGACCTGACGGGAAATTTATGTAAAACAAGTTTGTTAGCCAGAAATCACTAGTTTTTCATCAAAACATCAAAGAAATGTCGCCGCATTCCATGATTTAAGTAGCTTTTAGACCCATCAAAGACATATTCATTAGGTGGGGGTAAATATAAGACGGCAGGAAAAATTTCATAACAATGCAACAGACAGTTTTCAAAATAACTGATCGTGAATGAAGGCATTCATTTCTGGACAGACTATAGCAGTAAATGTACTTCTGGAAATAGAGGTTGCAGCGTGGTATTGGCGACATCACAGATCCAGTGCCGACTGCTCTTATAGGGCTGACACCCTGTACCAAAAATGAGAAAGGGTCCGGTACCGTACATTTTGTATTACTGAAATTGTTGTACTGCTGTAAGTTTTGTATTATTGTACATTTTTGTATTACGTGTGGTTCATTCAATACACAAATTGTGAGTTATTCGCTACAGAATGAGTCAAATGCAGGATTGCCTACGCACCGATTCTATTTACATCTGTCCCCGGACGTAAGTATCCCCGGATCGGTCTGGGCGCCTAATGTCTCTTGCAAGCAACATATTTCATCCGGCGACCACATTTGTATTCTAGCGGTGTGGATAAAACAGAAAGCTCCGTAATCACCGCCTTTCACAATAATCAAAATAGACTTGACCTAGCTAGTCGGCACAGCCAGGGCAATCACTCAAAATGGAAGTCGGTTTATGGTAGCAGTTAGACCCAACTCCGCCCGACTATTACCAGGGCCCTTAAGGGGATACAACAAAGAAAGCCAGTAATGTGTCTTGCATATTATAAGAGGATGCTGCGAACCAGCATGGCCGAATGGATAAGAACCCGCGTTCTTAAGCATCCGGGGTGCTGATGCCGAGCTAAGGGGTTCAACACCTACACCGGACAGTTGGACTAAAATGTTGACCTCTCGTCCTTGACTTTGGGACGTAAGTTACAGGAACCTCTAAAATCGGAGTGGGTCGGCCTGAATGGCGAGGGACACTGGTAATAGGGAAAGCTAATCCACACGCAAAATTCAATCCAGCACTACTAGAAGTAGTTTGTGGACTACGCTTGGGTTCAAAGCGAGCGGCCGCAAAAAGAAGAAGGTGGATAAGATGGGTTGGCTTGAGACTGGGTACCTCATCCCGTAGACCAGTGCTTCTCAACCTTTTTTGGCCAATGCCTCCCTTTACCACATGTTCAGAACGTCATTCCCCCCCCCCCTTTTTTTTATTTCCTCGCTATAAATCCCCCCCCCCCACCCTTACACAGTATACGTAAAAATGGAAGCTAAATTTAATAACACATACTAGAACATCTACATAAAAGGTGATTTACGGGTCTACTCACGTTATAAAACGAATTTCATTAGGGCGAGAAATACACAACCGTAAAATTTAGAAGGAAAAACACTATCAAGTAACTGGTTCTTGTATTAATTCGAACTTGAAATAATCTTAATTCCCCCCCCCCCCCCCACCTCCTGGAAACCCTAACATTCCCCACTGGGGGGGGGGGGGGAAGGGGGGGGGATTCCCCACTGGTTGAGAACCACTGCTGTAGACAATATTTGCTGCAAAATCGAGAAAATAAAGAACATGTCTACAATAAAGGTTGTCGACAGTTGGATGATGGCGTTTGCTATATTTGGAGATTAAAGGCAAAGGAAGAGGAAGAAAAGGAAGCGGGAAAAGAATAAGCGTGTGGTGATGATAATGATAATGATGAGTAGGAAGGGCAAATGCAATTTCGTTCTTCTCTTTATGACATATATAGTAATTGTCGGGAGACACACACAGACACACACACACACACACACACACACACACACACACACACACACACACACACACAGATAGTTTCTTGTCCTTTACAAGACGTCACAACCACCCCTAACATTTATTGACTGTTAGTTATTTCCTAGACAGTGTTACATTTAATAGTTTACCACTTTTCACCCTGAACGGCCGACACTCATGCCTTTGGTGAAAATAAACACACAATAATTGTCTGTAGCTGACTTTGAACCCGTTTTGTCTGAATTGTGAAACTGCTTTCACTAATCCCTTAGGTACAGATGCCATCGAGACCGTACAGGCCGATGAAATAACATGAGAAGTACATCCACTCGTACTGATGGGCTCTCGTGGAAACAACGGACAGAAGTAGAGATAAGAGGACACGCTATCATCGTCATGTAGTTTACAAAATATGTCTCCCATTATGATCCGTCCGGAACTGTCTAGGCTGCTCTTCAGTTCCGGTACTTCAAACATTGTCATGCCCATGGACGTTGAATGTCACGAGTCGACCTTCGAGTTCCAGGAAATCATTCTCATCATCAAATGCCATGCCATCTGACGTAGCCGTTCATGTCTCTCCACAGATCTCGGTCTTTGGTTTTCTGGATCAACTCTGCTGATGATATTCATCCATTCCACTGTCTCAATCCATGTAGCATAATTTCTCTTGGTCTGCCTCTGCCTCTCTTGCCCTCGATCTATCCATTTGTCACTTCTTCTTTCGTTCACTTGAAATATGTCTATAACTGCAATGGTGTCTTTTGTATGAATTTAACTGTCTTTTTTAGTTCACTCAGCAGCCCATTTGTCACGATGTTCTCCAATGCCTCTCTCCTCATCACATGACCGAAGAAAGCTGTTTGTCTCTTTCTTATTGTTGAATGTAATGTTCTAGTGTCATTAACCTCTTCCATGAACCATGCCTCCAACCATTG
The DNA here is from genome assembly GCA_014155875.1 of Cepaea nemoralis. NCBI lineage: Eukaryota > Metazoa > Mollusca > Gastropoda > Stylommatophora > Helicidae > Cepaea > Cepaea nemoralis. The sequence goes on from JACEFZ010021101.1 coordinate 11,998, forward strand.
TTCGTGTTGAACCCACTGACATTTATTATAGCCAGAGTATTTCAATTTCCCAGACATTCTGCTGTTCATGGATCAGTTTTCTCTAGGTTCAGATTTTACAGAACGTCAGTATTACTCTGACTCCTTGAACCACGCTAAGCTCAGATGTTTCCTACAACATTTAATTTCAAACGCTTTGATTTTCGTCTTTAATTGTTTTGAAATGGCCCATGACTAGATGACAGGCTAGGCAATATAAATATTGAACATTATATGCACACTAATATTTGAACCTGTACCTTCAGGTGACGACAACACTAACTCAAGGGAAAAAAATGCACCTTCGTTGCAGGATCAACTATTTGCATTTAGTCGTTTAAAGGTGGCAATTTCGAATCTCGGTACCTTTCATTTGCTATATTATCCTCGTTTTATTCTTCTTCTTCTTTTTCTTCTTCTTCTCATCTTCTTCTTCTTCTTCTTCTTCTTCTTCTTCTTCTTCTTCTTCTTCTTCTTCTTCTTCTTCTTCTTCTTCTTCTTCTTCTGGGTTCGTTCGGAATGTTGTTTTACACGTAATTGCGTTGTATCTGTTTACAGCAGAGATGCGATATGTGCATATATTTTTGCAGGAAACTGCTGTAAGTATTGCAGTATTATGGCCATCGCATTGTTGTAGTGCACGGAGAAATAAGTAGTCAGTCTTTCCGTCCAGAAGCGGGCAGTGAGAGCTGGCATCGAACCCTTGTAGGACAGGCCTCATGACAGTGTCAGCGTAACGACCTAACTTCCATGACCTTGGTGACATCAGGGCATAGTCAAGTCATAACCCAGGTTAGATGTTAGAAGTTATGACAGCGTTCAGTAAGTGGACACTTGGATCGTGAAAAGGGGGTACTTTTCACACAACGTGAAAACGCTGGGATTCACTTCCTAGGTCAACAGGAAGTGAGGTCCGGACAAGGCAGTCTGGTCTGTGGGTTCGTCGAGTGCGGACCACATCATTACGATGAGATATGGCCAACACTGAGCCACTCTTTTAGATAGTTCATGTGTACATACTTGTGATGTAGAATTATTGTCGAATATCTGATTTATGCATTGGTGATGTCTACTTTAGTCTGTGTAAAATAATGTACACCTAAAACTACAACTGGCGTTTGAGTCGATTGCTGTTCGAGTTAACTACTGTTCGAGTCTACTACTATTATGTTGTGTGGAGAATTGTAGTCTAATTATTCAGCCACGTTTTGTGCTGAAAAATGACCAGGGTGTTGTCTGGAGAGGAAAAGAACTAATTAAATCATATCCCTTCTGAATGCGGACAGTAATAAAGAAGTATTTACAAAAGTCCGGCATTAAGCATCAGACCCAGATACTGAGTCGTATTCTGACACCAGCAGTAATTTAACGAGCCATTCGATCTCTAGCTGACCCTGGCACTAACCGTTACGCCAACTAGCCCGCTGTGCATAGCAATGTCAAGACTTTTTTTTTCCCTATCCTCGGAAACAACTGCTCTTATGGCATCGAAGTAGTGGACTTATGACAATGACAGTTTAAGCCCGTTGAACGATTCATGTGAAACAGTTCTGGTTCGTGTATTACGTAAACACGGTTTCCTCGCAAAGGTTAATTGTAATTGTGCGGACGTTGATGAAATAACGATAAACGCTAAAATCGTATGCGTACACACATTTCCCATTACTCTATCGTGTACGGCTGATCTAATCTTTGTTTCAATTTGCTAATTTCCAGGGGCAATTATCGTGTCGTCTGAACAATGCACTACACGAGTTATGGTTTATGGTACTGAGGAGATTGCAGGTGGTGTTAAAATTATAATTATTTGTATAATTTTGGTGTGGTTGCTATTGTTGTTAAATACAAAGGTGACTTTGGTCTTGCCGGCAACTAACTCCATGTTAAGCAGCTATCGTCGTATTACTGCGCTTGTTTCCATGTACTATAAGTATGTTCCGAGAGCTTCGGTATCGCAGTGGCTAGAATGAATACCCAACGGCTGATATGTTGTTTCTTTATTTTACAAATTAATTCGCGTTCCAAGGTGGACCAAGTCTAAAGTTGAAATCAGAAAACGCCATCGGCAGTAAAGGCGGCCGGTGTGATACTGACCTGCAACCATCCACTGCCGACTGGTATAAATAAAATCCACGCATCGATGGGGATTTCACCGCTTGAACACCGAGCCGGTAGGCCTGAGTGCTAGTCATTTTACTGCATCGGCTACCAATATTAATTATAAACATAAACTCGAAAAAATATTTATCAAAGTTGGATTTACTGAGCCACAGGCTTGACTTAAGTAATCGGTAGATCATTGTGTCATTTATGATTCAAGAAACTTAAATAACAATGAACACATCCCTAAAGATTTAAATAATATAATCTGATATTGTCGCCATTTTTAAAGAAATCTGGTCTTGAGTACTTCGCGGGAATAGCAACGATATAATTAGTTTGATTTGTGGTCGTAATCTTCGGCACCAAGATGGAGACAAGTAATTTCAGAGAGCTTGCACATGAGGGTACATAAGGGTAAATGAGGGTACATGAACGAACGAACGAACGAACGAACGAACGAATAAACGAAAGAACAAACTTTATTTTCAAAGGTTTAAGAACTGGACACGCAGGCCCGTCTGACATTCTGCCCTTCTTCTCTATTTCCTCTCACATATTATTTCATTCAACATCACTTACGAAGCTAACCTTAGGCAACAAAAGAATGATAAGCATTAAAACGCATGAAAAATAATCAATAATATATGACTCACTGAGGCAATGTTTGACATGAGCAGTTGCTGTTTGTCCATCAAGAATGATGATGACCATTCATTTCATCCAGTGGGGTTGAAAGTATGGAGCCATGGGTTCTAAGATGGCTGATAAGGCCTATTTTGGCTCGAAATGTTCTTTGACAATGTGGGCAAGGAATGCTTGACGTTTCTGGAGGAGGATTTCCAGCAGTGGTTTTTCTGTCCTGCCTTTTCTTCACAGCTCTTGCAGTCCTGGTTGCCTCACATATGACTGCAACCTTACGTAATGATGCACGCCACGAATTTCAGTCTCTGGCTGCAGCCTCCCAGGTGTCATGATGAATTCCAAAAGCCTTCAGTGAAATTTTCAGTGTCTTTAAAGCGTTTCCTCTGGCCACCTTGGGAGCGTTAACCACAATGCAGTTCGCTGTACAAAATTCGTTTAGGGAGCCTGTGATCTGGCATGCAAGTCAAGTGACCAGCCCAGCGAATCTGATTCTTCATCAGTAGAGTGTGGATACTGGGCATGGATGCTCTTTCTAGGACTTCAGTGTCTGGAATCTTGTCTTGCCATTTAATCTTCAGTAGCTTCCTTAGGCAGACTGTGTGGAAGTGGTTTAATTTCCTGGCGTGTCGCTGATAAACAGTCCAGGTTTCACAAGCATATAGCAGTGTGGATAATACAACTGCTTTGTAGACTTTTAGCTTTGTTTGCAGGCTTATTCCAGTTCTGTCCCATACATTCTTGTACAGTCTGCCAAAGGCCGCACTGGCCTTGGAGATTCTTGCATTCACTTCGTCATCAATTGTGACAGCTTGTGACACAGTGCTGCCAAGATAGGTGAATTTGTCCACAACACTTAGTCTATGATCATTCACTTTGATATTCGGCACAGTGTGATTATTCCCTGGAGCTGGCTGGTACATAACTACAGTCTTCTCCAAGTTGATATTGAGCCCAAAGTTGGCACAGGCATGTGAGAAAGCTGAAACATTATGTTGCATGTCCGCCTCTGAGTTGGCGTACAGAGCGCAATCATCAGCAAACAGGAGCTCTCTGACGGTGTCGCTGTTAATTTTGGTTTTAGCTTTCAGCCTTCTGAGATTGAATAACTTTCCATCCATACGCGTAGTTGATGTCTATTCCAATGTCGTCGTTCTCGAAGGCATTCATCAGCATGGCTGAAAACATGAGGCTGAACAGTGTTGGTGCCAGGACACATCCTTGCTTCACTCCATTGGTGACAGGAAAGGGTTCAGACAGTTCGCCATTTTCCTGTACTCTTGCCTGCATGCCATCAGAAATAGCCGCACTATTTGGACAAACTTTCGTGGACAGCCATATTTTGCCATAATCTTCCACAGTCCTTCTCTGCTGACTGTATCAAAAGCCTTGGTAAGGTCAATGAAGGTGGAGAACATTTCGCAGTTCTGTTCCTGACATTTCTCTTGCAGCTGCCTTGCAGCGAAAATCATGTCAACAGTTCCACGTTCTTTTCTGATGCCACATGACTCTCAGGAAGAAGACCTTGATCGAGATGGGCTGTGAGGCGATTGAGAAGAATTCTGGCGAGTATCTTCCCTGCAATTGAAAAGCAAGGAGATGCCTCGGGGGTTGTCACAGGGTTGGCGGTTTCCTTTACGTTTGTAAAGGTGGACTATTGACGCGTCCTTGAAATCTTGTGGCATGGTCTCGTTCACCCATATGTTTGTAAAGACTTGGTGAAGCTGCTCTGTTAGGACCGGCCCACCTGCCTTGTATATCTCTGCTGGGATGGAGTCAGAACCAGGTGCCTTCCCACTGGAGAGTTGCTGGATGGCTTTGTTTACTTCCACTATGGTTGGCAGGTCATCAAGTGACTCATTGGTAGGAACTTGAGGAAGGCAGTTGATGGTTTCATCATCGAAGAAGGAAGTTGCATTTAAGATGTTGCTGAAATGCTCTGCCCAGCATTGAAGGATTTCTTTCTTATCGGTGATCAATGTTCCCCCATCTGCACTGAAGAGGGGAACTATGCCTGGTGATGTAGGACCATAGACCGCTTTCAGTGAGTCGTAGAAGTTTTTCATATCATGTCTGTCAGCAAAGCCCTGAATTTCATCAGCTTTGCTGCTCAGCCAGGAGTCCCGCATGTGCCGAAGTTTCTGCTGCACTACTCTCTGAATGTTCTTGAAGGCATCTTTTTTTGATGTTGACTTTGGGTCATTCAAATGTGCCTTGAGGAGAAGATGTTTCTCGGCCAGCAATTGGTTGATGTCTTCGGAATTTTCATCAAACCAGTCTTTATGCTTTCGGGGGGCTGGACCCAGGATTTCCATAGCAGTGTTGTAGATTATGTCCTTTAGGGCTCTCCATTCTGTTTCTGTATCCTGTTTAGCTGCAGCATTTGGCTTGAGGCGGTCTTCCAGCATATTTTCAAACGATTGCTGCATTTTCTTGCTGTTTAGGCGGGTGACATTTAGCTTTTTTTGCATTTTCACCCCTTGAGGACGCCGTGGTGGCCTGATGTGAATGTTTACTTTCGAGACAATGAGACGATGGTCTGTCCAACATTCGGCACCACACATGGATTTTGTCACTCGGACGTCTTTTCTGTCACTCCTCCTGACAATAACATAGTCAATGAGGTGCCAGTGTTTCGAACGGGGGTGCATCCACGATGTCCTATTTCTCATGGGGAGACGGAAAATTGGTTCGTAATCAGGAGATCATGTTCGGCACATGTCTGAAGGAGGCGGAGTCCATTGCTGTTACAATTTCCGACTCCATGCTTTCCAATAATGCCACTCCAAGAGGTGGTGTCCGTGCCTACTCTGGCATTGAAATCCCCAAGGAGTATAAGTTTGTCTCCTTTGGGAACAGATGTTAATACATTGTGCAGGTCCTCATAGAACTTGTTCTTGACATCATCTTAGTTGGTCATAGTTGGTGCGTAGACACTCACAATGGTTGCATGCTTCCTTCCATTCAGCAGGGGCAACTTCATGGTCATGAGCCTGTCGTTTATAGCCTTTGGATATCCAGCTAATTTGCCGACCAGGGCCGACTTAATGGCAAATCCCACACCGGATTGGTGTCTTTCCTCGCTTTTCCTTCCACTCCAGAAAAATGTGTAGCCGGCACCAATTTCACAGATTTGGCCTTCTTCTGCAAGTCGTGTCTCGCTCAAGGCTGCAATGTCGATGTTGTACCTGCCCAGCTCTCTCCCAATCAGTGCTGTTCATCTCTCTGGACCCGACGCGCCGTCTCTGTCAAGTAGGGTGCGTACATTCCAAGTTCCAATTGTTAAGGAAATATGGTTTACTCTTTTAGCTTTGCTTGTTTTATCTTTGTTTGTATGTCGACCGCAGTTAAGGGTACCCACCAACCGCGGCTAGCTGGTTAGGTAGTGATGGAGCAGACAATGTTTAGGGCACCTTTTTCTAGCCCCTTCCTCATGCTATGGAAGTGAGCAGTGTGTTCCTATAGAGGGCTGCTCAGTCGCTCAGGGGGCTGCCGAATCCCACTGCTAGCTCCGGTCAGTAGAAGACGACCATATGGCCTGAGCCGCCTGTGTGCAGGTCTGCGACTACGGCTGCCAGCGTACCCACGCCTGCCGCTTCGCCGCTCGCCCATCGCCACTAGGGCTTGAAGGTGATATATGACGTTGGATGAAGAATGACTTGCGCGATGACTTGGATTAAAGTGAGGAAGAGTTGCGCAATTCGTCGACCTCACTCTCTCGCCTGAGTCCATCTGAGTCCAGTGGCAAGACAAGTCGAGACGACTGGAGACGAATACAGGTGCAATGGATGACCAGGGCGCTCTACGTGCCTTGCCGTGCTCATTACGTTCCACAACGCTTTGCAGGTAAACGCCGTCTTGCCCGTTGAATCAGGAATGATTTCTTCCGCGCAGTCTGCCGAATCCTGTCTTCACATGCTGGGTAGGCACACCCTAGTTTACCTCTTGGTTTGACACCAAATCGGATACCCATGCCTGGTTTAGCCAGCCTGTCACAGCTGTTGCCCGGGGGGTGGCCGCTGTCACATGCTTACAGCTACTAGGAGCCACAGGCACGAGCTGGGTGTCAGGCTTGGACCAGTGGGGGATGGGTCCTCAAAAGGACATGAGAGTCATCCTTACCAAAGGTATTACCAATGCCTGACACCCCGTACCCCCCAGCATGAGCAGTATAATACCTAAGGAAGGTATAACATACAATACATATGGGAATGTGTATTGGCTATTTGTCCTTTGAGATAATTTTCCATTATTATTATATTTATTTTTTTGGAGAGTACATGAGAGTACATTAGGGTACATGAGGGAACATGAGGGCACATGATTATACATGAGGGTACATGATTGTACATGAGGGTACATGAGGGTACATGAGGCAGGGGAAATGGCAAGAGATCGAGACACTTATCTGCGGACTGTTTGAAAGCCACGTTCTGTAGAGCTCATGCTTCAATATGTTCGGAACTTCCAGAGAACGCGAGAGTCCCGGAGTAGTTTCCTGCTAAGGATCTTTGGTGTGAAAACCCTATCTAATGTTGTAAACCTGAGAGCAAGGAGGAATATGTGGCCAATAGTTTCCCTCACTTTGAAAATATAAAAAAGACAACTTTTCTGGTGAGAAAGCACAACCCTGCGCCCAATCTTTCCCTCACTTTGACGATATCAAAAAAGAAAACATTTCTAGTGAAAAAACACAACAATGTGGTCAATTTTCCCCTCACTTTGACAATATAGAAAGACAACATTTCATGCTAGAAAACACATCCCTGTTGGCAATAACAGTAGGCATGCAGACACAGTCTTAATTGCAGACAATGAGCAGGACCTGCAACATTTAGTAGATGCGGTTGTTGCAGACAGTCAACAACTAGGGTTAGAATTGAATTGTAAAAAGACACAGATTATGGTCGTCACTAGGAAGAAGGAAATACCACAATGTAAAATACTAGTAAATGGGAATATTCTTCAACAAGTGAATAGGTACAGTTATCCGGGAACAGTCATAACATTTGATGGGAGGTGCCGCGAAGAGATTAGAACAAAAATTGCTATTGCGAAGGCAGCCTTTAGCAAGATGATAAACATACCGACCAATAAAAAGATATCAATTGAAACGAGAAAAAGAGTGTGAAGGATGTGAAGGGTGAACAATGAGCAGACAAGGTGGAAAACAGCTGATGGCTGCGGAAATGTGGTTTCTGAGGAAAATGCAAAGAATACCAAGGACAGACAGAAAAACCAAT
>JACEFZ010021102.1:5000-24305 GCA_014155875.1 Cepaea nemoralis
TATGCATGTGTATTGTATGATATGACTAAAATAGAAGCCACTATTTCTAGCAGTGCATGACAGTGGCCTTGAGGATGGTTAGTTGGTTGTGAAAAAAGAGTTTAAAAGGCAAGATTAATTGCACTGGGTTATATCCCACATGGCTCGGTCTCCGTCCACAGTGCACTGGCCGAAAGCGTCGTACCAAGCACGAACTCTACAGCTCCAGCGACGATCCCCAGGGGTCTCTGAGAAAATTGCACCCGTGAACCGAACGCCGTAGGCCCCAATCGAACCTACAACCGTCGGGGCGCGAGGCAGACATCGTAACTACTTCATCACAGAGACCACCGGGTGTTTGTGAATCATCTGGAAAACATAGGTTAACTATGTTTAATTAGTTTAGTCGACGTATCAACATCACAACACATGAGTGTATCCCATACATAATTCCGTTCTACTCCTAACTCAAGCCGGAATCAGGAGAATCTCAGCTCAGTGCACGAATTCCGCAGCACCAGCGAGGATCCTGACATACTTTTGGGTAGATTTTTAACTCGAAATTATGCCCATGCAGTGCCGCTAGGCTACTCTTTTTCGATTTCCAACTGCCTAGGGATTTTTTACGTACGCAACATTACACACGTGCGTCCTATCTCACTACCCAGAGACCAGGGAACATTTTGTTAATAGAAGTCCACGTGAAAAAAATCCCGCCCTCACAGGGGTTTGAACCCGGGACCTGCAGCACTCGAGGCAGACACCATACCTCGAGACCACACAGGCCCCTCACCCCTTCTAAACTCTGTAAGCTACAAAGTATTGCCGTCCAAGGACTTGCATCTTTTGGCGCAATTTTGGTGTAGAGAGTTGACCCCCACCAGTGTCAAAGAACCACTCCCACGAATCTGTGTTGCGGAGTTGCGCTCACCTAACATAGAAAATTGCCGGCACTGTCTACAAACCTGCAAAGGGACATTTTATGGCGTATCCAACTCATGATTAAGCACAGCAAACACGGATTGGTTGGGAATAGAGCCGAGTTAGTGATGTCTTCTTTACACAGAACCTATAGACCGGGGAGAGGTGGTCGAGCGCCTATGGGACCCGGTGGAGAAGACGGTGGAACAGATTGAGAATCCGTGTGTGGAAAGAATTATACGGGGGGGGGGGGGGGGGGGGGGGGGGGGGAGCCGCTCAAATCTGAGCGGGGAGACGAGAACTTTTAATCATATAACGGTGGGAACGATTAGCAGTATGAGTCTTCGCTGGCTGTTGAAGGAGGGGACGGAGCGTGTTTCGGAATGTCCTGAGTGCAGCGATGTAGGTTCTTAGCTCAACGCAACTCACCTCTCTACACAGAGATTTTGCAGAGGTCACGCCACTGGATGATGATGTTGATCAAGTTTACTTTCTTTCCCATATTGCCTTATCCATTTCCAAAGTTTCATTATCAATGATATCAAAGTCTATTTATGGTTCATAAATCCAATATAAAGTGACCAGTTCAGTTCAACGTTATAAAGTGGCCAGTTCAATTCAATGCCATTTGTTCACTGGGTCTTGTTTCGTGCTTACTTTCCTGTTTGTGGTTCTAAATGTCGATGCTATTTTACGTTTCGAAATGAGGACGGTGTAGAAACTTATCTTGGAATTCAATCCCGGAATACCATGTTCAAGAGGACTTCTGAAGATATATTCTCCTTGCAATTTCCCCATGCATATCTTTTATATTGTTGCTGTTCTCAGTTAGCATTGAATGATGTATGCATGAAATAATGTATGAAAGAGAGTGATAGAAGGGCAAAATGTTAGACGGCCTACGTGCCCAATTCATAACCCTTTGAAAATAAAGCTTGTTCGTTCTCCTCCCCAAATTCAACAGCTCATCCTTTGTGTGAAGATGACACTTCACATCTGCGGAATTATTTTATAGGATGTAACCGGGCTATGATTCGAGTCAGCACATATGTGCCGACTGGAGGGGAATATGGGGGGGGGGGGGTGGCTAGATGAGTAACGCTCCTCCACAGGGTTTATATATATCATTGTCAACACACCCCAGAGAAGCTCAGTAAAACTAGGAACCTGCCAGAAGGAAATACAAATGAGAATGGCTTGGTAATTTGATGGTATCAAGCAGCATAACAATGCGCCGGAAACCATATCCAGAGAAAGAAAATTTAGGACAGGAGAACGAGAGGAAAATAAAGATATAAAGGGACAGCTAAAACCAAGACATTGTGTTGTATACATCTTGCAAGCCGCCACATCGCTGTTTTGAATTTCCCCGCACTACCCTCCAGTTAGCAACAGCGCCAACAGCCACCACCCTTGGAATCAAATTCAAATTTAAATGTGAAGGAATAAGCACCTATAGTGTAAGATGAAAGATGCAATTTACATTATCTTAATTTGAAAAAGTGCGCTGATTCGAAAAGGGGACGACAATAATCTAAATATAGCCGAAAAGGAGATCAGTCATTGGTCACGACTCGGAATGACGTCAGAGCCCAGTCAGGGTAGGGCAAGAGTAAACAAAATCTGAGAGTCTTTAAAATGGAGTGAAGCCGGTAGAAGTGCAGTGTGTGTAAAACGAAAAAAAAAAAAAAAACCTTCAGCAGTCGCTCGAAAGGAGAAGGTCCACTGGACTGACGGCATGGTGTCCTCAACTCAACAATCCATATGAAGTTTAGCCAAGTCCAATAGAAGAAAAGAGAGAAGTGAGAGCATATTAAGCAGCCAGCGAGCTAGGAAAGCACAAAATCTAGTCTGAAGCCTGAAACCTGTGACGCCATGCTTGAAGAAGACATTCAACTATGCGAAGGTAAACACACTGTAATATTAAATTAGTTATACTGGCCGAGTGGCTAGAACGCCGGACTCTCCTTCGGGAGTCCCGGGTTCGATCCTTCGGTAAGGTGTGGGATGTTTTACTGTCGGGGGCAAAAAAAAAAAATCCTAACCTGCATAGTTCGCGGCGACTGCACTAGCCAGACGGCCTTTATACCTCAGGCTCAAAGACCCCTCTGCCATACACCGCAAGGTACTATATTGGCAGTAAACGACAGCTCCTTTCCATGAAAATGGTAAGCTGGTGTGCTGTAAAAAATGTAATTAGTCCTTTAGAAATTAATTCAGGACAGACTAAGCACTATATTCAGATGTCGTAGTTCATAGATGATCTGTGCACTAGGTTAACCCGTAGTGAGGGGTTTTCTTTTTCTAGTTATGCAGCTTCTATGTAAGCATAAGCATTATACCTAGGCTGTGCATTTTACTCCTTAAGCAATTAAGCTATGTCAGTAGTGATTTAGGAGTTTAGAATCAATACTTCTGTTTAAATGTGCACTCACTATGTAGGAGGAATTAGTGTAAGCCGTCCTAGAAACAGTACATGGGCACATTAAATGTTAAATAGTTCCCCAGGTGTTATCATAAAGTCCTGTGTGTTCTATAGAAGCATTCATGTTGTGATTTATTTTTGACTCATTGGTGTTAATGTATGAATTTATCTTTAAACTTATTGATTGTGAGTCACTTAATCATACCTATGCATCATTCATGCAAGTAGGATTATGATTTATGTTGAATGATTTTAGATTGGGTGAAGAGAAGTGGCATACCGAGGATGACTATGATCAATTAATCAATCACCTGATAGTAGGTAATTTGATGCTCACTAGGAGAAAATGATAGTGATACCCATGCACTAATAGATAATTTAGGTGCCTCTACGCACGACGCCACTCTGTATTCCATATCACTCATGTTACAATTGTATGATTTGTTTACTGAATTGTGTTTGATGTATGATGATGATCCATCTTATGGATGAGTAAGGTAAAGGCATACAATTACATGTTGAAGAGGAGGGAGGATGCTCCTCCTCAAAGCATTTGATTGAGAAGAATCCACCTGAATGTTATACAGGAGATGATGCCATAATGTACTTATATTGTTTATAAGTAAATACTCATTGCATCTAGTGAAGGAATTAAGACACTTAATGTGTGAGTCCTTTTCTTTTAAATGGAATGATAACTAGGGAAAATAATTATGTACAAAGGGAATGGTGAACATCGTTATCAATTCCGAATCGATAAAAGTATTACTTAACCTTGAGACCATCGGTGACAAGCATGAGCGAAGATGACACTGCTTATCTGGTAGTCTAAACCTTGAGCGCCCTGAAGTAGAGGATTGGATAGAGAGGAATCAGCTATAGGGTTGATAACTGTTGGGGAACACTGAGACCCTCTTTCCCTCCTTGTTTAATTTTCCATGTGGTTAAAATTCCCTTTGTTTATTTTCCTTTTTTCTTTGGGAATTTTACCTTCTTCCATTTCTAATGATCATATAGATGTATTGATGATATCAATAGATATATGTTTTGATACTGAAATTTCAGGTAGTTGTTAGATCCATCCTGGTCCAGATATGACTCTTGATGGGAACACCTGACTGGAAAGTTGAAGAAGACTATTCTGATAGAAAGTACCAACTAGAGTTTCATCTAACCACCTAGGACAGGTAAACCTGTATCACCATAAATAAAACAGGGGGCCTTTACATGGACTTTTGATTTGAGAGACTAATCGAATATCAATCTATCTAGACCAGATCAACATTCACTATTAAAACTCAATATATTTATTTTCATTGAACCTTTTTTCTAAATAGGCTCCATAGACACTGGAGTGGATAGACTTGAGTTTACAACAAGCCTTTTTACTTTATATAACTCAACTGAGATATATATCATTTAACCCACAAGAGAATTGAGGTTTATGTTGGTGTTATTTTTTAAAGTGAATGTTTGGGGCATTAATGTATTTTATATATCATGCCTTTGGAATGGATTATTGTGTGTGTGTGTGTGTGTGTGTGTGTGTGTGTGTGTGTGTGTGTGTGTAACAGGAGGACCAATACCCCATTTTGTTGTGTTTATTAAATATACAATTGATTTCATTTCCAATCTTGAGTGTTACAAGAATTCCTTGCGTTGTTGGTGTTATTAATTAATATATCCTAGATATTAATTATTTAGCTGAGAGCAGAGGGGCAAGGAAACTCCTCAAGAATATTATTACTGTTCGAGGAAATCGTTTCCTTGTTCACCTTGGGGACTTCCTTGGCTCTCCTGGACTCTATTTATGAACTCAAGCATTTGATCCATTGAAAGCTATTATAATTATAACGGGCAGGATACATTGAGAAATAGGAACTCTGGTGTCCTCTATCTCTTTGAGATTTTCCCAAAAGATCCGACATATGGTAAGATACAGATTGGCAGAATATACATCCAGGACACAAGATTGAAACTGCTGGCGATCCTTTACTCACAACCCTCGCAGTGGAGATGACACTTGATAATAGAGGCAATATACGTATAGTATGTGTTTTTGTGAAGTGATGTAATACACTGCTTAGAATCGATATTTGAGAGGGTACGAATTTGTAGTTCTTTAAATGATTGCGAAATTTTTAAAAAAAATGGTTTTACTACTCATCATCATCATGTGCCATGTAGATAAGTGTGGGTGGTCATGTTTCGTCATCTTACGCGATCACCAGAGTCGTGGATCAGCTCAGTGTTCTTGTATTGACCATGCTACGTGGCCAAGCCATCCACATATTTACTTATCTGCCTTCCCTTTGTTATTCTCCCCTCAATCTTTGCACTTGTCCCTGAGTTCTGTAGTTTATTTCTTCTCATAACCTGAACAAAAATTCTGATTGTTGACGTATAATTTCTCGAATCAGTTTACGGTTTTCATCTGCGTCTTGTTCATCGGTTTTCTGTCTGTCCATAGTATTCTTTGCATTTTCTTCATAAACAACATTTCCACTGCCATTATATGTTTTTCAGCTTGCCTGCTCATTGTTCACATTTCACATCCATATAAAAGTACAGGTTCTATGTAGTACTTCAACAGTCTTTTTTACTACTCAATGTTACATAATTGTTACCATTCCAGACTCTGTTGGTGTCGATCATGCAGATTAATCATTAACACGAAGTGGGATAACTTAGCACACGATATGCAAAGTAGTGTGCCACGGAGCTCTCTGTGTAAAACGGCTTTTGTGAAAACTTGATTCATCCATCATGTTCCATGCCGATAAGCGTGGGCGGTCATGTTCCGCCATCTCACTCGATCACCAGAGTCGTGGATCAGCTCCGTGTTCCTGTCTCGACCATGCCACGTGACCAAGCCATCTAGGTATTTGCTTCTCGGTCTTCCCCTTGGTCTCTTCCCTTCGATCTTGCCAGTCGTCACCAAGTTCTCCAAGTCACTTCTTCTCATAACATGCCCAAACAATTTTGACTGTCTACGTCTAATGACTATAATCTAATGACAAACTACCTTCTTTACAGATGCCAAGAATATCATGAACTGCAGTCTTATCGATGATCAGAGAAACAGCGTAAATGGGTGCACCATATGAGCAGCCTCGACCGGTAGGGGTAGTCATGTGCACCAGGTGACTCCAGACCGTCAGCAGGCGACTGAGTGCAAAAGAATATCAACATTGAAACTTTATCAATCCGTGTAAAAGTGAAGTTAACCATACAATCCCGAGTTTTGTGTCTGTAATTATTGCCTTTCTTCGCCTTGTTGGTGTCGATCAGTTTTCTGTCTGTAATTATTGCCCTTCTCCACCTTGTTGGTGTCCATCAGTATTCTGTCAGTAATTATTGCCTTTCTTCGCCTTGTTGGTGTCGATCAGTTTTCTGTATGTAATTGTTGCCCTACGTTGTCTTGTTGGTGTAGATCATGCAAATTAATCTTTAACGCACAGCGGGTTTGGCAGCCGTAGTAGCGTTGTGGCTAAACATTTGTTGACGTCTCGGCGGTCAGAATTTCTATCCAGATTAGGTCGAGATTGGAGTTTTTAAAATTGACCTTGGCTCCCATGTCAAAGCAGTCTATAATGAGTACCAGAATATGTCTTGAGTAGTAAAGGCGACATTCGTGATATTGACCACATCAGCCTCGAGTGCCGGTTGGTCTATAAAAGCATGTAAAGCAACATATGCTCAATGCGCCTTCAGACGTATAAAGGGAACCATATGAAGCGTGATGACTTAGGATCTTTAGTGTAGTGCCACAGAACCCACTTTTTAAATTACTTTTGTGAAGACGTGATTTACAAACGAAGTTCACTATTCAATATTGAGTTTTCTCACTGTAACTGTCGACGTTCTTCATTCTGTTGGTGTCGATCATGGACATTAGTCATTAGCACGAAGTGGGTGAACTTAGCATGTGATCTTTACCGTAGCGTGCTACCGAACTCTCTTTAAACAGCTTTTGGAATGACGTGATCAATCCATTTAGAAGTGAAGTTCCACAAATGTAGAAGCTTGTGTTTACTGTCTGCCAGACTTTTTTATTTTCAACTATAATAAGTGGTAACATAATCCGTTTATAGTATTGAACCGTTTGTCAAGCTCTTCAGAGAGTGTATTTACTTTCCAGCCGTTCATAGTATCAAGATCTGACCAGCTCGAGAGAAATGGGGAATTCTTTCGGATTATTTCCTACCACGCTAAAATTACGTATTAAAATTCGGTTTTAAAGGCATGATTTGGCCACTGTAATTCAAGAGACGAATAGGTCTCATTTCAAGGAATTAAATGTCAGCAAATACAAGTTTAGCGAAGCTGTTTTTGTACATCGGTTTTGTGGCGAAGAGTGTTACGAATGCAATTCGTAATTATGCATACCATATTCGAAACCCAGCTGCAGACCACCTTGCGTTGATCACCATACAAAGGTATGCGTGCCGGTCGTTCAGGAAGCAGTGGCATAGTACTGAACGTAAGCTTGCCAAGAAATCATAAACAGAAAAAAATCACTGGGGTTGAGTGCCACATCCTGTAAAGGATATGCAACAAACTTGTTGTACTTTATCAGGACAAGTGTCTTTGCTTCGGTCACTGAACCCAATTAGGAACTGTTCTTTCCGAGTGCCTGCGACTGTCAGTCTGTCGGCTGTCTCATACTCAGTGGCGTGCAGGAACCTACTGCAATGTAAATGTGTGCAGACAGCTGAAGGTTAGAAGTTCCATCACTATTCTTGTTCGGAGATCCTCAATATCATTTGGAATAGTCTGGAGAGTTTACAAGGGGACGCAGTGTAAGACTAATTGGATCCTTTGAGTCTGCGTGCCTCCATTATATGGTGCAGCATTCATGATTTTTTTTTTGACTTTAGCCTTGCCATTTCTTGAGACTTGTCTGGTAGCAATTGATTGCTGCATTTTTTTCTTCTGGAATAAGTATTTGCACTTCCTTTCATTACAACATCTTCTCAAGATCCATCAATGAAGACATAAATCCATATTGACCTGGGGCCTTGGTTGTTGAAGTGACCTACGACTTTCTTTGTCAGTATAGTGGCATTTTCCAATAATCGTCGGATTATTCCTCGGATTGTAAGGTGTGTACTGCGTATTGAATGTTATGTTTTGAACGTTGTAGTATGCCACACGTTGCTACCATTTTTAGGGATGGGAAAAATTGTGTTTCCCAGGCTTTGAATGACAGTCATTAACTATATTTTGTAGGCTACTGAATCGAAATATTGTTTAGCCTATTCTTGGTTAGTTCTTTTATTTTCTATATATGTAGGCTGTATGTGTATGGCAGTGAATCTTGGAATGTAAATGAATAAATTAAGAAGAAATTAGAAGCAGCAGAGATGTGGCTCCTGAGACGAATGTTGTGAATTGTTGGACTGCCAGAGTAAATAACAACGACTGCCTGAGACAAAGAGACAAACATCTTTCTTCGGTCATGTGATGAGAAGAGAGGCATTGGAGAACACCGTGACAACTGGAAAGATCGAGGAGACGAGAGGCAGAGGCAGACCAAGAGAAATGATGCTGGACGGGCTGAGACGGGGGCATGGAGGAATATCAGCAGCAGAGTTGATCCAGAAAACCAAAGACCGAGATCTGTGGAGAGACATGAACGCCTAAGCCAGCTGACAGGGCACATGATGATGATGATGTAGGCTGCCTATTTAGACGTCGGAGGTTTTAAATCGTGACAGTTATGTTCTTATCTTACCTTTCTCTATATGGCGCTGTGCCGACCACAATTCGTAATGCTACATACCGCGTTCGGGAGATTTGGCAGCAGACCACCTTGCGTCGATTTTCACACAGTGGTATGCATGCCGATCGTTCCGAAAGCAATGGGAAACTACTGAATGTAAACTTGCCAAGAAATCACAAGCAGCCAAAAATACTGGGGTTGATTATGACGTCCAGTGATATATATATATATATAACTAACCTTTTTTTTGTTTTTGTTTACCGTTGTCTTAAATTTTAAATCCGAATGTTGCTTCCATTGCTGTGTTTGGTATAATCTTTAGCCCGTCCATAATAATCTTCAATTCCGTATTTTGTCCAGTGTCTGGAGATTTTTATCTGCACCTGTTGTACATGTATTCATTCCGCATTCCAAGGATCTGTTTACGCAGACTAGCTTCATGAGTAGTACACATGCGCGTTTTCAACTCGTCCCGTATTAAAGTAATATATTTGTTAACGTTCAACTGTCGTTATGTTGGCTGATCTTATTGTGACCTCTGTGTTATGTTTTTTCTATGTTGTGTTTTGATATTTAGATGTTGGGTTTCCTTACTTAGCTTTTACTTGTTGGCTGGTCATATTTAGAACATTTGTTTCCTGTCGTTATGTTGGCTGGCTATATTGGGACCTCTGTATTATGTCGTTTCTATGTTTAAATAACAAATACACAAACAATAAATTGCACAATTTATTGCCTGGCATATTTCGCTGCAGCTCGCCAGGTACATACTGCAGAAATCCCACAACATAAAGTAATTAGATAAATACTTCAAGCTGAAATATACACATATTCTTACAGTAATTTCAATTGTCTAACACGGCAATTTTTAATTGACTATCATGTCTTTCTGTATGCAGACAACTGGTTTATGTAGGTTAATGGTGATCGCTTCTGCCACATGCGACTATTTTGTGTTAAACAACAAGGGAAACGCATTGTCCCTATCGATTACGTGACCGGTTTCCAAAATGTGCCGTCCAATTGATGAGGTAGTAGGTTTGTGGTGTGTCGGCTTGGACAGGTTCCCATCATCTTTGTGTATTATTCTGTCAATCCAGTTGGGTTAGTGCAGTGGTTCTCAACCTTTTTTGGCTCATGCCCCCCTTTACCAGATGTTCAGAACGTCACCCCCTGCCCCCTTTCCGAATTTCCTCCCTATAAATCCCCCCCCCCCCCCACCTTTACACAGTATACATAAAAATGGAAGCTAAATTTAATAACACATACTAGAACACGTCTAGACACCTACAACATAAAACGTAATTTGCGGGTCTACTTATGTTATAAAACGAATTTAATTAATTCGAGAAGTACAGAACCGTGAAATTTAGAGGGGAAAACAATACCAAGTAACTGGTTCTTGTATTAATGCGATCTTGAAATAACCTTAATTCTCGCCCCCCCCCCCCCCCCCCCCCCCGAAACCCTAAAATTCCTCCCGGGGGGGGGGGGGAGATTTCCCAATGGTTGAGAACCACTGGGTTAGTGCCTGATAGGCAATCAATCGTGCAGTCTCTTGTTTGTGTCTTCGTTATTTGAATTGACTACGGGAAAACATTGTTTTGAATTTTCTGTGTTTGTGTTTTAACATTTAGATGTTGGGCTTGCTTCCTTTGTTTTCTGTCATTATATTGGCTGGTCATATTGGGACCTCTGTGTTATGTTGGCTGGTCATATTGGGACCTCTGTGTTATGTTGGCTGGTCATATTGAGACCTCTGTGTTATGTTGGCTGGTCATATTGGGATCTCTGTGTTATGTCTGTTGCATGTTCCTGGTTTTAAATTTGGCTGCCAAGTTTGCTTCCTTTGTTTTCTGTGGCTTATTGATTTGATGTTGTTTCGTGCTCGTTTGTCGCTTTGTTCCCACGTCGGTTGAAGTCTAGCACACGTCTATGGTTTCTTTGTCGTGCCGGAGGAAGATGTTTGATTATTGAGGTTGTTTTTGCTTGTGTCGCTGATATCGAAATTTCGATTTTATCCATGTAATTACCCAACACCGATCTGGACTCCACATCTCTGCTATATCACGACTTGCCTGGATACCTTTGGTGTCCGATTTCTGTTTTATATCTAGTGTCTCCATTCCTTTGTTTAGGCGGCGTCTCCTCTTGTTTTTTGTTGTGTCTTGTACATCTTCTCCCGCCTGTCTGGCTCTTAGTATGTTTATGACAGTAAGTTTTCTATCTGGATTTTCATGCTCTTGGTGTCGTTGTATGCTTGAGCTGACTTTCTGATTCTCTCTCTCTCTCTCTTTCTTTCTCTCTCTCTCTCTCTCTCTCTCTCTCTCTCTCTCTCTCTCTCTCTCTCTCTCTCTCTCTCTCTCTCTCCACCCTAGTAACTCAGTATACATTAGTATACATTATTTCATCACCCATCGAGTGCCGAGTAGTCTAAACTTATGGGACAAGCAAATTACACCCATTACTTCTCACGGTGTGTACAAGGGGTCCAGTAATTTGTAAATAAAACGTATCTTCATCAATATATTTCAAGCTTTAGATCTCCAGCTGCACATTTCCATGAACTTAACCTTATAAAATGAGATGACCTTAACACATCACATACCCACAGCAGATTCCTGTTTGGGGGGTGTCGGATGTATTGTTGCTGGGACAACCCCAAAGAGAGAAAGGATAGTAAGTTCCTCTTTCTCAATGTGATCCTGCCCATTATAATTAATTTAGCTGTTACTGGCTCAGTCTTGAGACCATAAATAGAGTTTCGGAGAACCAAGGATTACCTCCAGGAAGCCCATGAAATGTTTTCTTTGAATACCAAAATATCCTTTTGGTGGTTCCTTCCGCTCCTCTACCAACTAAATAATTATTAATCTAGGGTTGTTAATTAAAACAATTTTACTACGACAAGAGAACTCTCCGAGAGACAATGACCCTTATTTTTCAAATTTATTACACTTCAAACAAACAATCAAGTGCCGTCTCCGCAATGAAGGTTTGCTGCAATGGATCTCCAACACTGTCTGTCTCTCGCCTTGACTGTACATTCTGTCAGGCTCATGTTCGTCCATCTCTTGATGTTATCCTCCCACTTGTATTGTTGTCTACCTCTTGCTTGCTTGCTCTCAACCTTGCCTTTCAGTATGGGTTTTATAAGAGTATCATGTCTTTTAACGTGGCCAAAATATTTCACTTGTCTCGTCTTTATTTCTTTCATCAACTCTCCCTTCATTCTCAGTTTTTCTAGGACCTCTGCATTTGATTGTTTTTGTTTATTACACTTAAATGGTGCTATTTAACAGTAATGTCATAAAAATACAATATTCAAAGCATATAAAAACAAGATCATGGCTGTGCTCTCTATATAATCCCTCTCCATCAGTGCAGTATCAGTCAGTACAACTATATATATTAATTTCTTGAGTGCTCTTTGTTGTTCCAGGTTAATAATTTTCGGCTCACTTGTTTTCCACTTCTCTAAATAGACTAAGTTATTTAGGATACCTGTCCTTTATTGTTTAGTGGAATCTCTTGCAGGTAGTATCTGGCCTCACTATATCAGCTGCCTCACTCAGTCAAGCTGCTACATTCGGCCAAGCTGTTACATTCACAAAGTCAGGTCTGTATCTAGCTGTACCTAGCCGCTACCTGCAATTTCAGCATCAGTCATTATCTAATGATATCATCAATATGACATTAGAAATGGAAAGCTGTAAACTCATAAGTACACAACAAGTGAAATCAATAAAAGGACTCTTGTTTCTAGAGAAAAATAAACATAGGATACAGATGGTCTTGGTGTTCTCAATGAGTTATCACAACAGACTTGGTAGCTCTCCATCCAATCTTCCATTGTAAGGTGTTCAAGGTTTAGACTAGGAGACGTGCAGTTTCATCTTCATCATGGTCTCCAGGTTGAGTAATACCTTTATTGATTTGGCATTTGACAACTATGTTTACCATCCTCTTCTGAACCTAGTTATTTTCTCTACATCTTCTTTCATTAAAGGAAAAGGGCCTCATATATTAAGGGGTTTTAAATCATACCTCATTGTAATGAGTAGTTGCTTATAAACAATATAAGTACATCATGGTATAAATTCTTGTATAGTGTTCAGGTGCATTCTTCTTAATTAAATGCTTCAAGGGAGAAGTTAACTTCCCTCTTCTCATGGATGTAAGATGATGATGATGATGATAATGATGATGATGATGATCATCATCATCATCATCATCATCATCATCATCATCATCATCATCATCATCATCATCATCCTCATCCTAATCCTCCTCCTCCTCCTCCTCATCGTCATCATCATCATCATCATCATCATCATCATCATCATCATCATCATCATCATCATCATCCTCATCCTCATCCTAATCCTCATCATCATCATTATCATCATCATCATCATCATCATCATCATCATCATCATCATCATCATCATCATCATCATCATCATCATCATCATCATCATCATCATCATCATCATCATCATCATCATCATCCTCATCCTCATCCTCCTCCTCATCCTCATCCTCATCCTCATTATCATCATCATCATCATCATCATCATCATCATCATCATCATCATCATCATCATCATCATCATCATCATCATCATCATCATCAACATCATCATCCTCATCCTCATCATCCTCCTCCTCCTCCTCCTCCTCCTCCTCATCATCATCATCATCATCATCATCATCATCATCATCATCATCATCATCATCATCATCATCATCATCATCATCATCATCATCATCATCATCATCATCATCATCATCATCATCATCATCATCACAATTGTCATCTTTATTACAATCATTATTCAGGACACACACAAATATGTGTTTGTAACCTGAGTTATATGTAATATAGAGTGGTGTCATCCAGGACACAGAACCATATGAATGTTACATGAGTGATATGTAACACAGAGTGGTGTCATGCTTAAGACACAAATCCAGATGATTGTAACTTGAGTGATATATAATCCAAAGTGGTTTCATGCGTCGGAGTGCACTAAATTATTAATTAGTGTATGGGTTATGCCGCACATGTTCTCTTCTTATAGACAGGACATTACACATCAAAGTTGCCTTCTATCATGAGATTGATTGCTAGCTCCTTCTTAGCATGTCACTTCTCTTCACTCATTCATCAGAAATCATTCTCATACTTGCATGTAAGATAAGTAATTATACTTATGTGATTTCCCATTGATAACTTTAAATGTTTAACACCATTGACATCACAATGAAATCTCAATCATTCCACAATCATTCATCAGACACAATCATATCTGTATGGATGACAATTAAGCATATGTATGTGCTTTACAAAGGATAACTTCACAGATTCAACACCAATGACATTACAATGAAATCTCAATCATTCCACAATCATTCATCAGAAATTATAATATTTTCCTGGATGATAATTAGTCATACTGATGTGGTTCACAAATGATACATTCACATCTGTTTAACAATAATGAAATCACACATGAATCACCACAGGCATGCTCTCATCAATTACATAGAATTATGTGATCATTAGGCATAATTATGAGATTCACAAATGATGATTCCTCATGTTTAACAATAATGAAATTACACATGGATCACCACATGCATGCTCTTCTCAAGTACATAGAATTATGTGATACACCCAATCCACATTCATTCATTATGAATCCTAACCATTCTTGCATGGCTGTTGATTAAGCATTATATGTGGCTCACAAATATTAATTTCACATGTTCATCATGATCTCTATAGAAATATGTTTGGATCCCATGTGCTCATGGAAAAAAGATTTGACTTCTCATGTGCTCATGTAAAAAAATCTACTTGACTATTACACATTACACTAATTTGTCTTAACAGTGTTTGCACATTTAAAATAGTTTTCTTACCACTGCACTAATTATTCTTAGTCTTCTAAATCTTAAGTTACTCACCAACTTCTAAATCACTGCTGATTGAGTTTAACTACTTAAGAATAAAATGTACAACCTAGGTCTAATGCTTAGACATTAAATTAAGTTGTTTGACTGGGAGAAAAAGAAACTCACTGTGGTTTATCCTAATGTACAGTTTATCCAGGACTATGATAACTAAATATAATATTTAGTTTCTACTAAATTAATTTCTTAAGGACTAATCACGAGGTTTACAACACATTGACTCACTGACTTCTTAAAAAAGTGATCACTGACTAGCGTAATATAAAATATATTATTGTGTTTACCTTCATTCTTTTTGAATGGCTCCCACACCACATGTCAACACCAAGATGTCAGGTCCTAGATTTGGTTGGGTTTCCAAATACACTGGCTGCTGGTTTGTTGGTCCTTCTTTCTCTCGACTTGCTTTTCTATCTTGTTTTCGTAGAGATTTTGGAGGCTACCAATTCCTGCATTCACAGTCAGCCTTCTTCTAGTGAAGATGAGTTTGTGGTATGCACAATGAGGCCGTGAACCGGTCATTGCTGTTTTTATATTAGTTTTTCCCGTCCAAGTTTTTGGCTATCACGTCAAACATGAGTCTGTTGTTGTAAAATTAGGATTTTAGAAGTGGGAAACAAACCAGCACTGTTGCGGTTGTAGTCTTGTAATGGTATTCCGGGGAATATTCACAGCGACGTTGACGGCTTGTGAAAAAATATACCATAGAGGGGAAGGAGAAATTGGGGGAGGGGTATGGTTAATACTGGTAATAATAATCTGAATCTCATTTCGTCAGTTCCACTTATAGCTGAAAATTCCACCCCATGTCAACACACAGGTGATCAGACGTGGCTTGCAGAAATACCGAAATCACATATTGTATGCCATCTGAACGTGTATTCTGTGTCAGTTTAAGTGGAATTTGATAATTTCGGAGTGATTTTTAAGCCATCAGAAGTGGGGCACGGGTGTCGCGGTAAAGCAGTAGACAACACTCTGGCTTGACGGCCCAGTGACCGTGTGTTCGAATCCCCATTGAGACGGAGACGTTTTAAACGTTTACCCGAGTTCCCGTGTCCATGGCGATTAAATAGAGTACTAGGAAATGGTATGGGAAGTAATGTATTAATATTGAGCACACCACCCCAGGAGTAACCCTTGACCTTTACAAATATGAGACTAGCACGTTTTAATCAAGACGCCTTAATGCGTATACGAGTGCTCGCTACTGTAGTGTTCCCATATATCCAATATACCTAAAGGTTTGGAAAAGGGTTCTTCACTTCACTTCACTTCACTGCACTGCACTTCACTTAGTTTTAATTTACTTCATCTCACTTGACTTTACTTCACTACACTTTGATTGATTGATTGATTTAGGAACCGACATCACAGCATTCGGGACATTCCCATAAGCGCTTCGTCCCCATCCCCAGCAGCCAGCGAAGAATTCCAACACTAATAGTACCAGTAATCTGATTATATGTCCGTCTCGCCTTTCCTCTGAGCGTCGATCGTCGGCCAGATCCCCTCGTCACCCCTCCCTGTCGCATTGTTGCCAGACCATTGTGATCCATTTGCTCCTCTGCGGTGTACACGTGCTCCCACAAGGCCGCAACCACGTCTGCCATATCATGCATCAATACTCCACCAAGTTTTGCAGAGCCAGCCAATCTGTCTGACTGTTTATTCCCCAGCACACCAGCATGCCCCGGAGAAAAGATCCAGACGATGCTTGCCACCCGTGACTTCACTACACTTTACTTTATTATACTTCACTTCACCTCACTTGACTTTACTTCACTTCACTTTACTTTATTTTGCTTTACCTCACTTTACTTCACTCTAATTTACTGTAATGTACTTCAATTTATTTCACTTTAATTGCAAGTACCTGCTCCGTGGCGAAGGGTGTTACGGACGCAGTTCGTAATCCCGCATACAACGTTAGAAACACAGCTGCGGACGATTTGGCAGCAGACCGCCTTGCGTTGGGTATTTTATGAAATAGTATGGTTGCCGGTCGTTCATAAAGCAATGGCAAACTACTGAATGTAAACTTGCCAAGAGATCACAAACAGCCAGAAATTGTTAGGGTTGACTGCGAAGACATGTAAAAGATATGCAGCTAACTTTAACTACTTGCAAGTGGCGATGGAGACGCTAAGAATTATGACTAAGCTATCAAAGATGAGTCTTGTGGAAAATACAACGCTTCTCAACAATATTATGATGTCTATAATTAGGCGGACAAGACAGTAGAGATGGACATCTTTGACTTCCACAATGATTGGTGTTGTTGAAATGTGAGGCGACCGGTGTCTGTATGTCACCATTGTTGTAAAGAATGACTTTGCCCCAAAGCGTGTCTGCCAAAAAATAGGTTTGCTTCAAACTGTCCTTGGCAGTATCATGTTTGAAGACGATATTAGAAATGGCAAGGCGCCTCGTACCGGAGTGGTCTTGGGGAATACCACATCTGGACTTTGTTGCACTTTAGTGCGCGCCAGTTATTGGGGAATTTATTTATGTGAATACTTATGAAAACATGCTAGACTATAATGGTGTGTCAGCACTATATAAATGTGGTATCAAAGGGTTCCCCAATTGATATTTATGTGTGCATACGTGTACGAAATTGGAACCAACCAATCATTTCTCTTCTTTAAATGTTCGTTAATGTACTGGACACAGCATTACTACCCGATATGTTTGTGAGTTTGTTATCTAATCTGTGCTGGTTTAATATAATATTATGAGACCTGTGGTTCTATCTCTATCGTTACTCACGAATTCTGCCCATATTCTATAGTTGTGGGTTCATGTGGATGATATACTTGTTATGACTGTTCCGAGATAAATTTACCGATTCACTTGTTTAAGAATATTGCCATCTACTTGTATATTACATTGTGGTATTTCCTCGTTCCTAATGACGACCGTTATCTGTGTCTTCTTACAATTTAATTCTAACCCTAGTTATTCATTGTGTGCAACAATCGCATCTATTAAATAGTGCAGATCTTGCTCAGTGTCTGCAATCAATACTGTATCGTCCGCATATCTAATGTTATTCATGTTATGTCGCCAATGGTGAATACCGTCATAGCTTGTACATTTTTGAAAATATTTTCACTGTACAGAGAAAACAGATCTGGAGACATTACGCATTACTGTCTCACACCTCCCTCAACAGACTGTTATTGACCTACTTCTTTACCAGTCTTTGTGGCAGCTTGTTGTTTCCAATGTATTTATTTGCTGGTAGGCTCAAGGTGATGCAGGCGAAGGCATACCTCAGAGTAGCTGCAGACACATATCACCCCTTGCATGAGGCGCTGGACGCAGTTAAGTGTCAGCGACTGATAAGAGGGAAATCATGGATGGCTCAGGCGGAGGATACGATCAGACAGGTGTGCATCTTAGAGAACATGAGGCGAGGAGAAGAGTGGGTCAGAGTGCCAGCGGAGCAGTCAGACCTGTGCAGAGTTATAATCACATTGAGCCGGGAGTGCAGGGATTGGCCAGCAGGGGCCACGGAAGTGGAAATCCAGCAACTAATTCAGGATAATGCTCGCTCGGGTGATGTGATTATCTACACAGATGGGTCGGTGTTGAGAGGTAGGAGAAGTGCCTGGGAGTTCTTAGCAAAAGCCAATGGTCGACGTTTGGTGCAGGAGAGCCTGACATATGAAACCACGGCAACTAGCTTAAGAACTGAGGTGGAGGCGGTCACTGCAGCTTTCCGCTGGATGAAGAATACGACACACACACACACACACACACACACACACACACACACACACACACACACACACACACACAACACACACAGGGTTGTAAATAACTCAGAAAGCATGCTGAGGAAGGTGAGGACAGGAAGCTTCGGGCAGAGTGGCTTTCTTCGCTTCGGAGGTCACGGGTGGAAAGCATTGCCTGGATCTTTTCTCCGGGGCATGCCGGTGTTCTGGGGAATAAACAGTCGGACAGATTGACTGGCCCTGCAAAACTTGGTGGAGTATTGATGCATGACAAGGCAGACGTGGTTGCGGCCTTGTGGGAGCACGTGTACACCTCGGAGGAGCAAATGGATCACCATGGTCTGGCAAGAATGAGACAGCGAGGAATGACGAGGGGATCTGGAAGACGCTCGCCGCTCAGAGGAAAAGCGAGACGGACATATAATCAGATTGCTACTGGTACTATTGGTGTTGGATCTCTTCGCTGGCTGCTGAGGATGGGGACGGAGTGCTTATGGGAATGCCCCGGATGTTGTGATGTCGGTTCCTAAATC
>JACEFZ010021103.1:0-24521 GCA_014155875.1 Cepaea nemoralis
GCTTTACTTTAAACTACATCAGGTTGACATTAAAGGGCATGAAAAAAGATTTAGACTGCGCATTCTTCCCACAGGATTTGGGTTACAAAAGCGAGAGGCATGAATGGTATTGCTTGGATAGCAAATCCTTTACGTGGAAAGTCCGAACAAAAGCTCACGTGGGGGTTTCAAAAAAGGGGGAAAAAAGTGTCCAGTGGCACAAAAGGAATATTGTTTGGATAGCAAATCCATTAGTGGAAAGTCCGAATCGAAAGCCACTGTGTGGGTTTCATAAAAGGGGGAAAAAGTGTCCTAGTGGCACGAAATGGAATATTGCTTGGATAGCAAATCATTATGTGGAAAGTCCCGAATCGAAAGCTCACTGTGTGGATGTCATCTGCAGACTGCATACTTCTGGTTCCGGAAGAACAGCCTATGGTGAATGGAAGGCCCAATATACGGAAGTGAGGCTAAGCAGCCATGTGCAGGACGTGACGATTCCTTGGGTGAGCCCAGTACCAGAGCGCTGTGTGTTGGCTCTGCAAGTATGGAAGCCTCCTTGGATGGCGGGGAATGCCCATGGTCTGCCCCTGCCTTCCCTTGAGGGCTGACCAGGATGTCTTTGGCTGTTCTATATGGGCCAGCTGGGATGGGGGATAACACCACAACAGTGAGAGCCAAACGTCCTAAGAAACCCCCGGAAGGTTAACCCGGTCAACAAATGCCCGCAGAAGTCGGATGTGTCGGCCTAACGGCGCAAGAACGCAGCTCTGCTGTGGACAGGCACAACGCAATCACGTCCGAAAAAAAACTCCGGATGAACGAAGAAGAAGAAGAAGAAATACAGCATCAACACTATAGTACAATAGTTCTGGAAATACAGCATCAACACTATAGTATGATAGTTCTCCTAGCAATACAGCATCAACACTATAATATGATAGTTCTCCTAGCAATACAGCATCAACACTATAGTATGATAGTTCTCCTAGCAATACAGCATCAACACTATAGTGTGATAGTTCTCCTAGCAATACAGCATCAACACTATAGTGTGATAGTTCTCCTAGCAATACAGCATCAACACTATAGTGTGATAGTTCTCCTAGCAATACAGCATCAACACTATAGTGTGATAGTTCTCCTAGCAATACAGCATCAACACTATAGCGTGATAGTTCTCCTGGCAATACAGCATCAACACTATAGCGTGATAATTCTCCTGGCAATACAGCATCAACACTATAGCATGATAATTCTCCTAGCAATACAGCATCAACACTATAGCATGATAATTCTCCTAGCAATACAGCATCAACACTATAGCATGATAATTCTCCTAGCAATACAGCATCAACACTATAGTATAATTCTCCTAGCAATACAGCATCAACACTATAGTATGATAATTCTCCTAGCAATACAGCATCAACACTATAGTATAATTATCCTAGCAATACAGCATCAACACTATAGTATGATAATTCTCCTAGCAATACAGCATCAACACTATAGTGTGATAGTTCTCCTAGCAATACAGCATCAACACTATAGTATGATAATTCTCCTAGCAATACAGCATCAACACTATAATATGATAGTTCTAGCAATACAGCATCAACACTATAGTATGATAGTTCTCCTAGCAATACAGCATCAACACTATAGTACGATAGTTCTCCTAGCAATATAGCATCAACTTCATAGTACATTTCTAGAAATACAGCATCAACACTATAGTATGATAGTTCTCCTAGCAATACAGCATCAACACTATAGTATGATAGTTCTCCTAGCAATACAGCATCAACACTATAGTATGATAGTTCTCCTAGAAATACAGCATCAACACTATAGTGTGATAGTTCTCCTAGCAATACAGCATCAACACTATAGCATGATAATTCTCCTAGCAATACAGCATCAACACTATAGTATGATAATTCTCCTAGCAATACAGCATCAACACTATAGTATAATTCTCCTAGCAATACAGCATCAACACTATAGTATGATAATTCTCCTAGCAATACAGCATCAACACTATAGTATGATAATTCTCCTAGCAATACAGCATCAACACTATCATATGATAGTTCTCCTAGCAATACAGCATCAACTCTATAGTATGATAGTTCTCCAAGCAATACAGCATCAACACTATAGTACGATAGTTCTCCTAGCAATATAGCATCAACTTCATAGTACATTTCTAGAAATACAGCATCAACACTATAGTATGATAGTTCTCCTAGCAATACAGCATCAACACTATAGTTCTCCTAGCAATACAGCATCAACAATATTATAGTTCTCCTAGCAACACAGTGTCAACAACACTATAGCATGATAGTTTTCCTATCATTAATACAGCATCAACAATATAGTTCTCCTAGCAATACAGCATCAACAATATATTTCTCCTAGCAATACAGCATCAACACTATAGATCTCCTAACAATACACCATCAACACTATAGTTATACAGGCAATAAAGCATCAAAACTATAGTTCGCCTAGAGATACAGCATCAACACTATGTTGTTTGTTTTTTTTTATGTTGTTTGTCCATCAAGAATGATGATGACCATTCATTTCATCCAGTGGGGTTGAAAGTATGGAGCCATGTGTTCTAAGATGGCCAGGATGAAGAATGACTTGCGCGATGAATTGGATTAAAGTGAGGAAGAGTTGCAGAATTCGTCAACCTCACTTTCTCGCCTGAGTCCATCTGAGTCCAGTGGCAAGACAAGTCGAGACGATTGGAGACGAATACAGGTGCAGTGGATGACCAGGGTGCTCTACGTGCCTTGCCGTGCTCATTACGTTCCACAATGCTTTGCAGGTAAACGCCATCTTGCCCATTGAATCATCAGTGATTTCATCCGCGCAGTCTGCCGAATCCTGTCTTCACATGCTGAGGAGGCATACCCTAATTTACCGCTTGGTTTGTCACCAAATCGGCTACCAACACCTGGTTTAGCCAGCCTCTCACAGCTGTTGCCCGGGGAAATGGGGGGGGGGGGGGGGGGGGGGGGGGGGGATGATCAACACTATTATATTATATAGCTAGTTCTCCTAGAAATACTGCATTAACACTATAGTTCTAGCAAATAGAGCATTAACACTATAGTTCTCCTAGCATCAACACTATTTAAGTTCTATAGTTCTTCTAGCAATACAGCATCAACACTATTGACAATAGTATTGTACTAATATTCTCTTTGTCTTAGCAATACAGCAGCATCAACGCTGTTATTGTAGCATTACTTATAACTTATATAGTATGATAGTTCTACTAGCCTAGCAATACATATTCATATACTATAATAGTACATTGGTTCTAGCAATATTGTGTACAGCATGAAAAATATTAGTAATATTAGAAATGTCAGTTGTTGGCCTTTGTGGTATTGGGGATGGGGGTCCGATGGAAGGGTTTTTCGTGGAAAATTTTAATCGACCATCCAGTGACTTCCAGTTTGTACACGTGCTTGTTTCTGAACGCATGTAATCAAAAACAATGTGGCATACGTCATGGGAAACCACTCTAATAATTGCAGGAGTAGTCCGTCTACTAGGCTGCAAGCGAGGTCATTGAGAACTTTATCCTCTTGAAGTTATTTACGTTTTTTGTTGTACGGTAAGCTAATATTGTTTTTAAATTCTGTTTCTGTTTATCTCTGGTTACTGTTTAATGCATTTTTGAATTCTGCATTCAATTGTACATATACTTGAAGAGTTTCAACATTAACCTCCTTTTACTGTGTTCAGGAGAAAATATTCAGCACAGCCATGAAGAAGAAATAGCGCAATCATAACTCAAAATGGCGGCACCCAGACTATACTAATTACTATAGTGGACCTGTATTTATTTATAATTAAAACTGGCAATCTAACTACTGAAATTAAACAGAATACAAATTTCATTTGCAACAGATCTGTGTACTTGTATAATTTTTCAGCATTTGACATGACTGAAAATAATTTTGAAAGCCAGTTTTCAGACCCATCTAAGTAGTGTGAGGAGTGCTTTTTTTCTTAGCAGCGCAGCAGTACATAATTATTTAAATTTAAATAAAATACTGTAAAACAAGTTATGGTTTTTTTTAAAGTTAGTATTTGATTAGTTATGCAGATGATATAGATATTATAGGGCAAAGTGAACAAAAGACATTGGAAATATTGACTCACTTAAAGGAAAAAGCCCAACAGATGGGGCTGGTTATCAACCAAGATAAGACAGAATATATGGTAATTTCAAGAGAAGGAATGGCTAAAAACTCTGGCCATACAAATAGATAATATGACCATTAAGAGAACGGAAGCATACAAATTCCTGGGTACAATCTTCAACTGCTCCAACATCATAAGGGAAGAAATACAAACTAGAATCAACTCTGGAAATAAGATATACTATGCACTACAACATCTACTAAAATCAAAGGCGCTATCTCGTAACACCAAAATCACAATATACAAAACACTGATCAGACCAGTTGTGCTGTATGGCTCTGAAACCTGGAGTACAACGAAAGGAGACGAAGCCTTGTTACAAACCTTTGAGAACAAAATTTTAAGACGCATCTTTGGACCCATTAGGGATACACAAAGTGGAGAGAGTGGAAAAGAAGAAGTAACAAAGACATTTATGATCTGTTTAAGTCCCCGCTAATCACTGGTATCATGAAGGCTAATAGACTACAATGGCTGGGGCATATAGAAAGAATGGAAGATAATAGGGAAACAAAACTCGCTTACACTCAGGAAATAAATTACCGTAGACCTCGAGGTAGACCAAGAAGGCGGTGGAGAGATAATACAAATACAGACCTACAAGCACTTCATAAGGGAAGAAATACAAACTAGAATCAACTCTGGAAATAAGATATACTATGCACTACAACATCTACTCAAATGAAAGGCGCTATCTCGTAACACCAAAATCACAATATACAAAACACTGATCAGACCAGTTGTGCTGTATGGCTCTGAAACCTGGAGTACAACGAAAGAGACGAAGCCTTGTTACAAACCTTTGAGAACAAAATTTTAAGACGCATCTTTGGACCATTAGGGATATACAAAGTGGAGAGTGGAAAAGAAGAAGTAACAAAGACATTTATGATCTGTTTAAGTCCCCGCTAATCACTGGTATCATGAAGGCTAATAGACTACAATCATCTCATCTCATCTCATCATGTTCCTCTTGTACCTTGCGGCTGGGGCATATAGAAAGAATGCAAGATAATAGGGAAACAAAACTCACTTACACTCAGGAAATAAATGACCGTAGACCCCGAGGTAGACCAAGAAGACGGTGGAGAGATAATATATATACAGACCTACAAGCACTTGGAATCAACGACTGGCAAGAGAAGGTCCACCAGAGAGACGAATGGAGATGGATTGTATCTGCAGCAAAGAACCTCAATGGCTCGGAACGCTGAAGAAGAAGAAGTAGTATTTGATTATTAATTGCTTACTTTTAGTTACAGAATAGTGTAATTATAGAGCAGAAGTAGAAATCAGTTATTAGCGATAGTAACTGCTTGTTTTATGCAGCAGTTACAAACTTATTTACTTACATTATTGCATATTTAATCAACAAAAGAAAGCTGTCATAATGCAGTGGATAGTTCAAGACAATGTGAGTACATTTTCATGAATTGTTCGTTGACTTACGATGAACATTTTCCGTATTTATTTCCTAGCTCCTAGAATTTCCTAGCTCCCATTTTACAGGGCCGTGAGCAGAACTGCTTATTTTTGCCCTTCCTGGTTGTAGATCACGAAACAAATATATTAATAACTCCGCTTAGAATTTACATACAATCTTCATTTAAATGAGTGATACCGTTGGATTCGTCTTGTCAAGCCGTGTCCAGCTGTGATGGTTTCTAAAGTAAAAACCCAATTTTTAAATATTGTCAAAAATTGCTAGTAATATATATTCATTTATTCTTCTAGCAATACAGTAATGTAGCATTAACACTCTTGACTAATGAATATCTCGTCTTAGAATTGACCAA
Organism: Cepaea nemoralis; assembly: GCA_014155875.1. Lineage (NCBI taxonomy): Eukaryota > Metazoa > Mollusca > Gastropoda > Stylommatophora > Helicidae > Cepaea > Cepaea nemoralis. The sequence continues at coordinate 6,012 of JACEFZ010021103.1, forward strand.
CAGACTTGAAAACAAGGGTTAGTAAGTTATGTTTTTTGTTATTTTCTCAAGAGGTATCCAACTATCCATCCATCATGTGCCATGCCGATAAGCGTGGGCAGTCATGTTCTGCCATCTCACTTGATCACCAGAGTCGTGGATCAGCTCTGTGTTCCTGTCTCGACCATGTCATGTGGCCAAGCCATCCAGGTATTTACTTCTCGGTCTTCACCTTGGTCTCCTCCCTTCGATCTTGCCAGTTATCACCAAGTTTTCCAAGTCATTTCTTCTCATAACATGCCCAAAAAATTGTGACTGTCTATGACTATAATCAGTTTATGATCTTCATTTGTTTCTTGAAGGACTTGTTCATTGGTTTTTCTGTCTGTCCATGGTATTCTTTGCATTCTCCTCAGAAACCACATTAACATTTCCACAGCCATCAGCTGTTTTTCAGCTTGTCTACTCATTTTTCACGCTTTACATCCATATAAATTATTATAAAAGTACAGGTTCTATGTAGCACCTCAACACTCTTTTTCTCGTTTCAATTGACATCTTTTTATTGGTCAGTTTGTTTTCCATCTTGCAAAAGGCTACCTTCGCAATGAGCAATGGCGATTCTTGTTCTAATCTCTTCGAGGCATCACCACACTGTTCCTAGATAACTGAATTGAATTGAATAACTGAATTAACTGTGTATCGATTCATATCCAACTAACTATGCAGGTTGCATAATTAAACAGCAATTTAGAAAATGATGTTACTATTGTTACTAAGAGGACTACCGTCTCCTTCCCCAGATCTCACAAAGAGTTAATATTTTCACCACAAAAACATACGTTGTCAAATTTTGAAATAACTCGACCACCACTGGTCTCCATGTTCCAGTGTGTATCTTGCGACATGTATCCCATTTTACGACATTCAATATCATTTTTCCCGCCCCGGTTGTTTGCTGGTTCGGCCATCTTTTTTCTCGCCCAATGTGACGTGTCGCATCTAAGAGAAGACTGCCATATTTTGCCCGCCCTATAGTTATTAGTAAATATTTAGTATACTGTATTGAGTTAGTTGCATATTCTATACAGGACGTCGCAGTGAACCTAGCGTCTTTTGTCTGTTGCTGATTTCTTGGCAAGCTTACGTTCAATAGTTTGCCATTGGTTTCGAACGACGGGTACTCATGAAGTGAAGATTAACTATTTTAGTCGATTTTACAATTGAGTATTTACATTATGATTCGCCTAAAGATAAATGGAATCAGCATTGGAGAACGAAACATCAATAATATTAGATATGCAGGTGATACAGTATTGATTGCAGCACAATGCGCAAGATCTGCAACAATTAGTAGACGCAGTTGTACACAGTGAGCAACTGGGGTTAGAATTGAATTATAAAAAGACACAGGTTATGGTAGTCACTAAGAAGAACGAAGTAGTACCACAATGTAATATACAAGTAAATGGGAATATTCTTCAACAAATGAATCGATACAATTATCTCGGAACAGTCATAACATCTGATGGGAGATGCCTTGAAGAGATTAGAACAAGAATCACCATGGCGAAAGTAGCCTTTAGCAAGATGAAGAACATTCTGACCAATAAAAGAAATATCAATTGAAACGAGAAAAAGAATGTTGAGGGGATACATAGAGCCTGTTCTATTGTATGGATGTGAAACTTGGATAATGTGCAGTCAAGCTGAAAAACATCTGATGGCTGCAGAAATGTGGTTTCTGAGGAAAATGCAAAGAATACCATGGACAGACAGAAAAACCAATGAGCAAGTACTACAGGAGACAAAGGAAACTCGTAAATTGATTAGAGAAATTAGACGTAGAAAGTCAAAATTTTTTGGACATGTTATGAGAAGAAATGGATTGGAGAACTTAGTGATAACTGGCAAGATCGAAGGGAACAGACCAAGAGGAAGACCTAGAGGAAAATACCTGGATGGCTTGGCCACATGGCATGGACGAGACAGGAACACTGAGCTTCTCCACGACTGGTGATTGAGTGGAATGGCGAGTCATGACCGCCCACGCTTTCCGGCATGGCACATGATTGATTGATTGATTTACAATTGCGACCACCACAGGTAGTATCATGATTATAAAATTGAGTATTTACAATTGCAACCACGACAGATAGATGGAGTGAGTACATATCTAACAAACCTATGTAGAAGCTTATACAACAATAGTGAGAGTAACTGGAGGACACTCAGAACCCTTCACCATAAGATCCGGAGTATGACAAGGTTGTGTCCTGTCCCCTCTCTTTTTTATGACATATATAGAAAACATATGTAAAGAAACCAGCCAAACAAAAACCACAAGAACACCGCATGACGAGAACACAGAAGAAGAACCATCTGCAAATTACACCATTAGAGAACTTATGCTTGCGGACGACCAAGCACTAATAGCAAAATCAGAAGCTGAATTACAAAACCACATGAATAGTCTAAACAAAATGAGTAGGGAACATAACATGAAAATTAGCACAAGTAAAACAGAGGTATTGACTATAACTAAAGAAGAAAAAGCAACAACTATTCACCTAAACGAGCATCCCTTGAAGCAAGTAAAGAGCTTCAAGTACCTAGGAAGTCTAATATAATAAAATGGCAAATCAGAAGACGAGATCGAAAATAGATGCAATAAGGCAAACCAACTCATTGGACAAATGGCACCAATACTAAAGAACAAACATGTATGAATAACTACTAAGAAAGCACTTTACAACACACTCTTCCTACCAACTCTATGTTACCAATGCCAAGCCTGGACAATGACAAAAAAAGAGAAAAGAACAATCACAACAGAAATGAGATTCCTGAGAAGAATTCTCAGTGTATCATGAAAAGACAAGATCAGAAATGAAGAAATCAGGACTAAAGTGGGGGTTATAGCTGCACTAGATTTTATTAGAAGGCAGCAAGTCAAATGGTTTGGCCATGCAAGTAGGTTACCAACTAACAGTATATCACAACAAGCAGTGATTTACAGACCAGAGGGAGGAAGAGGCTGGACACGGAATAACAGAGGCCATGGGAATATCGATACATGAAGTCCATAAGCGGGCACTCTTCCACTGTTTATACTTCACTTCGACACCACAAGGTACAAGAGGAACATGATGATACAGATAGATGGCCCTTCAAAAACCAAATCTAATGGTACCTCAACGATGCCTATATGTCAATTTTACATGGAGTAATTTTTTTAAAATATGTATAAAACATTGAGGTGATTTCCCTGATTTCGGGTGGGGGGGGGGGGGGGGGGGGGGGGGGTGTCCACTTCCGATCCAAGCGCAGTTGTCTCAAACGAATTACAGATGAATATGAAATTCGACTTCTCAATATGTTCTGTCATGTTAAATGATAAATAAATAGTACAAGTATACAAATATATCCTTAATAATCTTTAAACTTGTATTTTCTTTAACTTTAGTAGTTCTTCTTCTTCTTCTTCTTCTTCGTTCATCCGGAGTTTTTTTTCCGGATGTGATTGCGTTGTGCCTGTTTACAGCAGAGCTGCGTTCTTGCGCCGTTAGGCCGACACATCCGACTTCTGCGGGCATTTGTTGACCGGGTTAACCTTCCCGGGGGTTTCTTAGGACGTTTGACTCTCACTGTTGTGGTGTTATCCCCCATCCCAGCTGGTCCATATAGAACAGCCAAAGATCCTGGTCAGCCCTCAAGGGAAGGCAGGGGCAGACCATGGGCATTCCCCGCCATCCAAGGAGGCTTCCATACTTGCAGAGCCGATACATAGCGCTCTGGTACTGGGCTCACCCAAGGAATCGTCACGTCCTGCACATGGCTGCTTAGCCTCACTTCCGTATATTGGGCCTTCCGTTCACCATAGGCTGTTCTTCCGGAAACCAGAAGTATGCAGTCTGCAGATGACATCCACACAGTGAGCTTTCGATTCGGACTTTCCATGTAATGGATTTGCTATCCAAGCAATATTCCATTTCGTGCCACTAGGACACTTTTCCACCTTTTATGAAGTCCACACAGTGGGCTTTTGATTAGGACTTTCCACGTAATGGATTTGCTATCCAAGCAATATTCCATTTCATGCCACTAGGACACTTTTCCACCTTTTATGAAGCCCACACAATGGGCTTTTGATTCTGTATGTCAATTCTAAGTGGAGATATTCACATTTTTGTGAAGGTAAAACAGATTATGATTTTCTCATGTCCTGTGGACTTTTGAGGCTCTTTAATGTGTCTCCATTTTCTCAGCTTCCAGTCCATCCGCAATTGTATCAAACATGTCATTGACGGATATGAAATCTGACTTCATCAATATGTTCCGTCATGTTAAATGATAAAAAAATAGTACAAGCATACAAATAAATTATTAATAATCTTTAAACTTGCATTTTCTTTTATTTTAGTAGTTCAAATTGCACGTTTGAGCGTTAAAACTTTTTCGCGGCTGGCTGCCGCCATCTTTCCATTCAAAATCTCGCAGACATATTTTTTTTAAATGACTTCTAATGCGATGAACCTCTCCAAATATATGTAAAAATTGGTGTGAATTTGAATATACGTCTAAAAATATCAATATTAAACAATCAAGCTCTATAATTTAAATTTACTTACTTTTTACAAAGTAATTAAATCTAATTAAAAGATGATAATTTCAACCAATCACTGTGCAGGGATTATTAGGCTAACCTTTTCTGCTTAACCTAAGGTGGCGTCAGCTATTGTCACGTGATGTTTGAATGAATGATGTAGAAAGCATGAAAATCCCCGGGAAGGTTAACCCGGTCAACAAATGCCCGCAGAAGTCGGATGTGTCGGCCTAACGGCGCAAGAACGCAGCTCTGCTGTAAACAGGCACAACGCAATCACATCCGAAAAAAAACTCTGGATGAACGAAGAAGAAGAAGAAAGCATGAATGGCCTTTACAGCAGCCATTTTTGGAGATACAATGGATCATTGGGGGGTATATCACTTCCGCTTTAAGGTCGGGTCCAAAACAGCTGTCTTGAACGTGGTATGCTTGATTAGGTATTGAATTTTTGTTTTTAAAGTAGAAGAAGATGCAAGCCCTTTTCACGTCCATTTTCATGGTGTATGCTCTTGCTGCTGGCGACGTTGGGTTCATTCTCACTAGATGGCCGAACCAGTTAAGTCTTTGTTTATCAATCAATCAGGTGTCATCTCCGCAATGAAGGTTGGCTGCAATGGATCTCCAACACTTGTCTGTCTCTCGCCCTGACTGTACATTCTTTCAGGTTGATGTTCATTCATCTCTTGATATTATCTTCTCATTTGTATTGTTGTCTACCTCTTGCTTGCTTGCCCTCCAGTATGATTTTTATAATAGTATCATGTCTTTTAACGTGGCCAAAATATTTCACATGCCTCTTTATTTCTTTCATCAACTCTCTCTTCATTCCCAGTTTTTCTAGAACCTCTGCATTTGATTGTTTTTGTTTCCATGAAATATGGCATGTTCGTCTGTATATCCACATTTCCAGGGCCTCTATGCGACCCTCTAGTTGCTTGTTCAATGTCCAGGCTTCTGGGCCAGACAGTAGCATTGAATATATGTAGCAATTGACAGTTCTCATTTTTAATGCACTGTTAATCTCTCTAGATGTTAATACTGATTTCATGCTGTTGAAAGCTTGTTTGGCCATTCCTATTCTCTTTCTGATTTCTATTTCACTTCTGCCATCATCTGTTATTATGTGTCCAAGATAGGATTACTTTTTACTTGTTCTGGTATCTCCCCGTTTACTGTGATTTTCATTGATGACCTTTCCACTGCTAATCATCATAGTTTTTGGGATGTTAATATCTAAGCCACATTCTGCACTATGCATGTTTACTTGTTCACTGAGTCTTGTAACTCTTGCTCGCTTTCTGCTAGTTACACTGTATCATCAGCATCCCTAAGATTATTTATGATTCTTCCATTGATGTTAGGTCCAGTCAGTTCAACTTGTTTTAAAAATTGTTTCTGTGTTTAGGTTGAGTTTTTGTTTATCAATGAATTTAACAAGTACATATTTGTAGTAGTGTGTATTCATAGGGGAAGGTGAAAGTGTCTACATACTCATTACCGATAGTAATTTATGGTCTTTTTAAACTTAGGAGGTCCAAGTCAGATACAGAGCTATTATTCATAATTTTTATTTCTATAACTCTGTTATATCTTTTTCTTGTCTATGTTTTACAGATACAGATGCCCACGAAAAACTAATTAGGAAAATGTGGATCATACTAAGAGTGGAACCATACAGCTATTGCATGGTGTGTCTTTAAAGTCCCACTCAGTCAAGAAACTGAGAATCCATTCATTCATTCTTGTGATAATGGTGGTGGTTTCGTGGACCTAGTAACAGTTTAATTGTGTGATGTACTACAACTTAACTTCACCAAAGAGGAAATAATGATATTATGCTTCAGTAGAATTGAGGAATGTATCCCCGACTATAATCACCAACAAGATACTCTGGAGCCATCCCCAGCCGATGTCGAGCAATCACCATCACTGATAACAACCTTCACCTTAAGTCAATCCACACTAATGGACGAGTCTTAAAACACCTTAAAAACAAAATGGTTGTAATATACTTACAGACATGTCTTCAGTAGCGGAACAGTCCTCATAATGAAGAAAACTACAGTGGGTGTAAGGAGACTATATATATCGTTATTACTCTGTCTTCTCATACTGTATCTCACAGTAACTACAACACAAGTAATGCTGTGACCTCTATGCTATCTATTTCATCACGCCAAAAGGTCATGGGGCGAGCATGACCCGCATTCTCTAACCCTTCTCAAACTTGTAGCGGGTCACCGAGCGGGTAATATGTTACTTGGTTGCGCCATACGTATAGCAGAGTCAGCATAATCTGAGATGCTTGACCAAAGAACTGGCTGAAACCAGTTTTATGCGTGGCTCAAAAACTTGTATATAAACCTGAAGCTGGTAACAGTTCATTGTGTTCTGAAGATGACTACAGACCTCAAACTGTGGCTGCTAACTGGGTCTACATGACTCGTAATGATGAGGCTACTAGACTACTGGGTGCTGGTGTTAAGGCCGCGTTTGTCTCATCCTACAGTGGAATGACTACGTTACACATCTGTCGATTCTTTTGCGAGTCCGACTTGAAGTTTCCTACCAAGATGGGGATGACACTCATCAAGAATATAAATGGATGATAGCTATGCATTGTCTGATCCTAGCTGACTTTGATTGACTCAGCCAAGCCAACCAGCCCAACCAAGTCAAACACAGCACTTATTGAAGCAATCAAGTCAGTATCCAAAACGGTCAAGTCACTGCTCATGTCATACAGGGCACTAAACAAAGCCACCAAGTAGATGCATACTATACTTCCAGTTTTCAACCCAGGTGCAGTCAAATGTGTGATGACCCCAGCAACCAAATATGTGATGAGCCCAATAGCCAGATATTTGATGTGCCTGACACCCAATTGTTTGATATGACCGACACTTTGATGGTTGATGCCCCCTATGTCTACAGTACTCAGAGGTCAGCCCACCAAGCAGGAGACCAGTCTTATGACTACATGGCAAGTGACAGATACCAGGCTACCAGCCGAAAGAACCAACCTACTCGGACAATGGTATGAAGAAACCCAGAAACAACATACAATGTGTATAGCACTTTATGTGAAAATAAAATGGTGTAATCATACTGTTTGTCCATCAAGAATGGTGATGACCATTCATTTACATCCAGTAGGTTTGAAAGTATGGAGCCGTGAGTTCTAAGATGGCTGATAAGGCCTATTTGGTTCTAAATGTTCTTTGACAATGTGGACAAAGAATGCTTGTTGTTTCTGTAGGAGGATTTCCTCCAGTGGTTTTTCTGTCCTGCCTTTTCTTCACAGCTCTTGCAGTCCTTGTGCCTCACATGTGACTGCACACTTGCGTAATGATGCTTGCCGCAAATTTCGGTCTCTGGCTGCAGTCTCCTCATCTATAATGTACTTTTAGTTCTTAAAGTTTAGCTTTTTAAACACCCCAAACCGGAAGTAAAGTACCGAAATGTGAAATAGTAGGTCAAATGAGGTCGGCTTTTGTGACGTGACGCTTGCGGTGCTAGACGTTATATACTAAAATATACCGTGACTTCGGGCGTTGATGCACCCCAAATAGGGATAAATAGCTGCTCCCCTACTACTGATATGTTGTATTGTAGGAAGTCTTGGATTATGTGATCAGCTGTCTGCCGCGCCAGTCAACACATGCACATGCAGGTCCGCATGGCAGAATGGGTAAGAACGTGTGTTCTTAAACATCCGTTGTGCTGATGCCGAGGTAAGTCGTTCAGCCCCTACACGGACAACTGGACTAAAATGTTGACCTGTCGTCCTTGACTTGGGGACGTAAATTACAATTGCCTCTGAAATCGGAGTGGGTTCGCCTGATGGCGAGAGACACTGTTGATAGGGAAAGCTAATCCACTCGCAAAATTCAGTCTGTCACTATAAATAGTGTGTGTGGACTACGTTTGAGTTGAAAGCAAGTGAGCGCAAATTTTTTTTTTTTTTTAAAACTCGTGCACGTGGCTGATTCTCCAGTCTTGAATTTGGTAGACATGTCGTGTTGGCCTTAGATCTCAGGTTGACCCAGCATACAGTGAGTGGCAGGATATGTTCTGGAAATTAAAGGGAGTCGGTTTGATATTGAAAACATCACTCACTCAGTGTCTATTGATCTATTCACAATTATAGTGCCAGCACCATATACCAGTAGCGTCCCAATGCGTGGAGGAAGAGCTCTTTACTTATTTGTATTGCCTACGTACATATTCAGCTAACGTGCAAACTGAGAAATCATTTCACGTGTGCTTGGCATCGACATTCTATAGTAAAGGAAGGACGTAGAAACTGGAAAATAAACGAAAGTAACTGGCTTTCCCTCGGCCAAGTACGGTGCCGTGATAACGCTGGTAGATGCACCAGGCGGCTGATGTTCACCTTCCGAGGGTGGGATGGCTTCTGAGCAAACACAGAGATGTCGGTAAGGGAAAAGTACGGTATGCGAACATTTCGAATGTGGCTGTGCACAACAAGATAAATACGCTTGGGGGTCATAACATGGATGGACCCGCTCCCCGAGAATTTAAGGAAGTTGAAAGGTCTGAAATATTCGGCGAGGGGATGGGGAACAACTTTTGATGATCGGAAATCTCTTGTGCTTGCTCTGCAACGGAGTTTTTAGTAAGTTATAGTCTGGTCACGAGGACGTGTCTATGTTGTCTTGTATATCCGTTCCTATTGGGTAGCAAATACCTGGATGGCTTGGCCACGTGACATGGTCGAGACAGAAACATGGAGCTGATCCACGACTTTGGTGATTGATTGAGATGGCAAGACATGACCACCCACGCTTATCGGTATGGCACATGGTGGGTGGATTGGGTAGCAATGTAGATTTATGGGGGGGGGGGGGGGGAGATAGGGATATTGAAATAAGAATATCACAAGCAAGAGGTGCTTTCATAGCACGAGTAACATGTTTGAAAGTGAAAAGAAAATAAATTTAACACCAAACTAATTTGAGCTCAAAAACTCTAATTAGTTCACGATCTTCATTTGTTTCTTGAAGGACTTGTTCACTGGTTTTTCTTTCTGTCCAAGGTATTCTTTGCATTTAGAGTTTTTTTTTAGTTTTTTTTTTTAACTCTAATGTTAAATCGGTACTATTATATAATTCAAAACGATGTTTTCCCGTAGTGAATTTGAATAATGAAGACATAAACAATAGATTGCACGATTTATTGTCTGGCATATTTAGCTGTATCTCTTCAGGTGTTTACTGCAGAAATCACATAACATAAACTACAGTAATTAGATAAATCCTTCAAACTGAAATATACAGCACACATCCATCCATCATTGCCATGCCGATAAGCGTGGGCGGTCATGTTCTGCCATCTCATTCGATTACCAGAGTCGTGGATCAGCTCTGTGTTCCTGCCTCTACCATGCCACGTGGCCAAGCTATCCAGCTATTTACTTCTCGGCCTTCCCCTTGGTCTCCTCCCTTCGATCTTGGCAGTCGTCACCAAGTTCTCCAATTCATTTCTTCTCATAACATGTCCAACAATTTTGACTGTCTACGTCTAATGTCTCTAATCAGTTTACGATCTTAATTTGTTTCTTGAAGGACTTGTTCGTTGGCTTTTCTTTCTGTCCAAGGTATTCTTTGCATTTTCCTCAGAAACCACATTTCCACAACCATCAGCTGTTTTCCAGCTTGACTGCTTATTGTCCACGCTTCACATCCATACAAAAGAATTGGTTCTTTGTAGCACTGCAACACTCTTTTTCTCGTTTCAGTTGATATCTTTTTATTGGTCAGTATGTTTTTCATCTTGCAAAAGGCTACCTTCGCAATGGCAATTCTTGTTCTAATCTCTTCAAGGCATCTTCCATCAGATGTTATGACTGTGCCGAGATAACTGTATCGATTCACTTGCTTAAGAATATGCCCATTTACTCGTATATCACATTGTGGTATTTCCTTCTTCCCAGTGACGACCATAATCTGTGTCTTCTTAATATTCAGTTCTAACCCTAGTTGTTCACTGTGTGCAACAACCGCATCTACTAAATTTTGCAGGTCCTGTTCATTGTCTGCAATCAAGACTGTATCATCTGCATAATGTTATTGATGTATCGTCCCCAATGTTGATTCCTTCCATATCTTCTATATTTCTGAAAATATTTTCACTGTACAGGGAAAAAAGATCTGGAGACATTACACATCCCTGTCTCACACCTCTTTTAATAGGCTGATATTGACCTACATTGTTATCAATTCTGATGGCAGCTTGTTGTTTCCAATATATGTTTTTTACAAGTCTAAGGTCTTTTCCATCAATTTGTAGATCTTCAAGCATCCTTATCATGTCGACATGTCTCACTTTATCGAAAGCCTTTGTGTAGTCAATAAAACAAAGATATAGATCTTTGTTTACTTCTATAGAACGTTCAATTACTGTTCTCAGTATATACACAGCATTTACTGTGCCCTTGCCTTCTACAAACCCTCATTGTTCTTCTCCTATATCGGGTTGTATTTTCTTCCTGACTCTTTGCATGATAATTCTCATCAGAATCTGTGTGATGTGGCTCATTATACTAATTGTTCGATGCTGATCGCATTCCAAGTCTCCTGATTTCTTCGTGATTGCAATAAGTATAGAATTACATAATTCAGGAGGTATATCTCCAGTATCGTATATTACGTTCAGCCGTCTGGTGGCTTGGTCTATTCCATATTCTTCTAAGGCATTGATCATTTCTATTGTGATGTTATCTGTACCCGGGGTATTGTCAGTTTTCATATGGTTAAGAGCATTCTGAACTTCCATCTTCAAAATTCATAGTCCTTCATTATTATCCTAATGATCATGTTCTCCTCTTGTATCATCATAAAGGTCTTTCACATAATCTGACCACGCATGTAAAATCTGATCTTTTTCTATTATGATTTTGCGATCTTTGGTTTTTAGGCAACCCGTTGATGTGTGAGTTCTTTTGTTAGTGATGTCATTGCACACATATTCACACAGTAATTTCAATTGTTTATTATATAAATTAGAAATACTGAGAACTACAAAACGAATTCTTCTTCTTCTTCTTCTTCTTCTTCTTCTTCTTCTTCTTCTTCTTCTTCTTCTTCTTCTTCTTCTTCTTCTGCGTTCGTCCGGAATATTGTTTTAGGCGTTATTATTACGTTATCCCTGTTTAAAGCAGAGCTGCTATATTTGAACATTTCGGCCGACACATCCAACTTCTGCAGGCATTTGTTGGCCGGGTTAACAAAACGAATTACGAACTACACACATTCATTATTAATATTTGGTACCTGCGCAGAATAGTGGGACTAAAACGGTATGACACAATAACAAATGTTGAACTCATAGAGAGACCTAAACAAATTTCTGTGAATCAAGAATTGAGGAAAAGACGATGGCGCTGGATGGGACACGCTGAGAAAACCAGAGAATAGTATAATTTGACACCCTGTGCCTGGAACCAACAAGGCGAACAAAATAATGGGAGAAGTAAAACCACACAGAGAAGGACATTATAGTCCAAGATTAATAATAATATTGGAAGGACACAGAGAAGGCTGCGGGAGATAACAAAATATAGGCCTACTGGGGGTGAGTTAGAAGATGTACCGGCTGCAGCAGGATATAACAATAGGAAACAAAAACAGTAAGTTACGTGTAATTCTTGCGGAAAAAGTGACAAAAACTAAACACTGACTCGGTGTATGTACATTGTGCCAGTGTTTAGTATCCCTCACTTTCCTAAGGAGTTACGCGCACCTTACTGTTTTTATTTCTTATCTGTAAACAAAATAAAATAACTCGAAGCAATGCAGCTTTTTTTTAGAGTTGCATATCCCTTACAGGACTTTGCAATCAATACCAGCATTTTACGTTCAGTAGTTTGCCATTGCTTTCGGAACGACCGGCTCCCATGCCGACACGTTAAAATCATGCAACATGGTCTGCTGCCAAATCGGTCACCGCTGTGTTTCGAACGCGGGTGAGAGGTATTACGAATCGTGCCCGTAACGTCATCGCCACGGAGGCTGGCGAAATGTAGCTTTACAGAACAGAATTACGAACAATAGAAGGACGTTACGGCGATTTCCTATTTGCGAGAGTTGGCTGAGACCCCATGTCCCACTTGGGTATAAAGTATAAAGGACAAAAGAATAAGTGTCCTCTAGCCCATGTGTTGCCGAGGTCCGTAAGAGAAGCAAACAATGTTAGCACTGTAACCTACCATATATGTCTTAACAGGCAACTATGGAGGGTTAATGTGAGACTAACTACCGCATCCCGTAGAAAACGTTGCTACTAAATCATCTTCGTGCCAGGGCATGCGGGAGTACAAGGAAATGAGCGGGCTGACAAGCTCGCAGGTAAGGCTGCTGTGGAGGGCGGACGCGCTATGGACGAAGCTGACATTCTGAATGCTCTACGAGAAGTAAGACTTTTGCGAGAACGAAACGATGACTGCGAATCTACAACCATGGTCAGGCTGCGAGAACTGCAAATTAAAAGAGGTGTTGCCAAACAAGAACACTACGCAGGAAGCTAAAGAAGATTGATTAACCAACACAGAACTGGTGTCGTTTAGTTTAGTCGTTGGATCAACATCACGGCACACCGGTTTAACCCATAAGTGCTCCGTTTCCCTCCTAACTCAAACCTGAATCTGGAAAAACTCAGCTCAATGCACGAGCTCCGTTGCATCGGCGAGGATCCTGAAGTACTTCGGGTAGATTTTTAACTCAAAATTTTGCCCGGGCAGCGCCGTTAGGCTACTCTTTTTCGATTTCCAACTGCCAAGGGATTTTTTACGTGCGCAACAATACACACGAGCGTCCGATCTCACTACCCAGAGACCAGGGGGGAATTTTATTACTGGAAGTCCAGATGGATTTTTTAAATAAATCCCGGTCCTCACCGGGGCCTGAACCCGGGACCTCCAGCACTCGAAGGTGGACACCATACCTCGAGACCACGCAGCCTCCAGAACTGGTGTTATTAGCCGCTACACGCTGCGGGATTTGCTGAGGGGATCCGAGCACTTATGGACTGAATGGTTCGATGTGCAATGAGGATGATCTGTCGACTAACTAACTAACTAACTGACTAACTGTCCAACCATTCATGAAGAAATGGACAAAGAAATTGGCATGAGTTTGTTGAGGGTCCATGTTCCATTTGGAAATGAGAAGGAGAGCAAGTGTGTCCTCTGATATCCCTATCTCTTTACTTTCATGGCTGCCGACCAATACCTGTAAATTTATTTCTCGTGCTATTTCATTGGCGTCTCATGCTACCTAGCACTTGCTTTATTTGCAAATTGAGAAGCACAAATCGCACACTTGGGCGAGAAAACCGCGGAACTTCTACTAATTGGTACATGTTTACGACATCGAATATTATTAACTTTGACCTTTCTATCAAAATTAGAAATGCTTCCCGTTGGCCCTCTCCTTGTTGTTTATAGTATAGATAAATATTTCCCCGCCAGCTGCTTTCTTTCAAACAAACAATCTGATTGATTGTAAATGTGCTTATGTCTATGTTGTCAATAGATGGTTACATGGGCTAGGCATGGCCGGTAGAAATATGAGGTTTGAATACGATGTTGGAGAAATCGTGCTGTGCTTTGAGCCAGACCCCACGAAAGCCCGTGTTTTGTATGACGCCAAGGTACTCACTTTTCACATTTTTTATTTTAAATAATTTTTGAAGTTGAAATTGAGCTTCTTGTTATTCAATCAGGAGGTACCGTCTCCGCAATGAAGGTTGGCTGCAATGGATCTCCAACACTCTTGTCTCTTACCTTGACTGTACATTCTGTCAGGCTGACGTTCATCCATCTCTTGATGTTGTTATAGTGTTATAACTAAGTTATACTTATAACTTATATTGTTGTTGTTAATATTGTTGTTAAATGTTATATTGTTTAGAGGGAGACTATTCATAGTCAAACTATGAATAAAGCTCAGTTTTATTCATAGTGATAGTCGACTAGTCAGCTCTTAATCCGGTATATCCATGTCCGCTCACTAGTCAATTTTACTATTTTAGTTTTTCGGCCAGTAAGAAGGTGGTTAATTTAAATAGGAATGTTGATATTTTATTTGGCAAATAAAATTCACGTTAAACAAAGACATCTATTAGATCCATCGATTCCGACACTCGATCACCCCCCCCCCCCCCCCCCCCCCCCCCCCCCCCCCCGGCAGCTTGCACAGATCCATAGAGCACACTTTATTAACAAGCTTCGAGTTTCTCAGTTCTATATTTTAGATCCTAATATCTTTTTTATTAAACAGTCGCTTTCACCCACTTAATTGCTGAACAATAAAAAAAAAAGGAAGTGTCTATTCATAGGGCACTATGTATAAACAAAGTGTCTATTCAAAGGGCACTACGTGATTTGCCAAGTCACGTGACTTATCATCAGTTTGTGGCTATATTACATATTTTCGTTGATCTGAAAATGTGTCGTCAGTAGCATAGTTGATAGTGCGCCCGCCTGATGAGCAGGAGATCGATGTTCGTGTCCTTGCCGGATAATTTTTTTTTTTTTTTTAATTGTTCAGCAATTAATTGGATGGAAGTCAAATGTCAATCGTTCGTTTCCTTGCTGGACAATTTTTTTTTTTATTGTTCAGCAATTAATTGGGTGAAAGTCAATCCTTTATCTCTTTGGGTATTTAGACTTGTGTTGTTTAAAGTGAGTGTAAGTTAGTTAGTCTTTCTTCTTGAGCCCTGACTTTACTGGACTTTTCTTTTTCTTGTCTTTATCACTTCTTTATGTCTTTAAACACATCTTTCTCGTATCTCTGTTTCTCACACTATATTGATTATCTCTCTCTCTCCTCTCTCTTTTCAACCTGCTTCACATATACCAGGTTTTCCTGCACTTTATATGCATAGCATTGCCTTGTTTATTTGTTAATTTATGAGGCCAGTCAGTCGAGAGCCTGGTGTTTGTATTGCCTAACGACCCTAACCATGTCTCTCTGAGGTGACGCATATTACTGTCAGCTTGGACCAGAATTATCAGGACATAAATAGTAGGAAATAGTAGGTCGGTAACATAAACAAAGATGGATGCCTGTAAACAGTAAGTGTACAGAAATGCAAGTTAACAATTCTTAAACTCGCCTGGGACACAATTATTTGTATTGGGGATACCAATCTGGAAAATTATTCTTGATATTTAAACAGCCATACTTCAACTAAGTATAAAGTATTGATTCATAAGGCACTATGTATAAACAAAGTGTCTATTCATAGGGCCCTATGTATAAACAAAGTGTCTATTCATAGGGCCCTATGTATAAACTCTCCCTTAAAAAATGTCCGTTAGGGAATCGAACCTCAAGCTCCCGTGCATCAGGCGGAAACACTTACCACTACGCTACCGAGGACACAAATTTGAATCAATCCAAAGAGTGGAACAGGTCGGGAGAGAACACACAGGGCACTGCTCTTGCTGAGGCCTCACTTGAGACGGATGGGACACCAACTAGGCAGACAGTGAAACCGGGGGACATTGACATGGCCATCGACCTGGCACTTGTATCACTAGAGACGGCATCAGACATGTACTGATACCTCTGTACTGATACCTAAGTCCAGTACAGTCAGGGCTCAAGAGGAAAGACTAACTAACTTACACTCACTTTAAACAACACAATTATAAATATAAAAAGTTTGCATATAACCACAAACCCAAAGAGATAAATGATTGACTTTCACCCAATTAATTGCTGAACAATTTAAAAATTAAAAAAAAAATTATCGGGCAAGGAAACGAACCTCGAGCTCCCGCGCATTCAGGCGGAGACAGTATCAACTATGCTACTGACGACACGTTTACGAATCAACGAAAATTTTTAATATTTTATATATTTTTAATATAGCCACAAACATGCCCCGATGACATCACGTATGTTAAGTCATGTGACTGGGTAAATCATGTGACCAGCTATGTATATACAGTTCAACTATGTATAAAGGAATACTTTATACATAGTGCGCTATGAATAGACATTTCGATATAGTAACTATAGATCCCAGGATTGCTAACCTGGTCAAAATTGCACGCGAAAGCCGGATGTGTGACCTAAGGGTATTCAACCCAAGGGTGCCTAACGCACACCGCAATCACATCTGAAAAAACACTCCGGATGAACGAAAAGAAGAAGAAGAAGAAGTAACTATAGATTATAGGAATATAGGCACCCTAGGTGCCTACATGGTAAAAAGATTGAGTTTTTCCGTTGGGCCATAATAATGTTAGTAAAGGCAAAAAACTTACTATTATAAGTGCTGTAAGTATAAGATCAAGATGAGGTATTGTATAACATTTCTCAATGTTTAAATTATGAAGAAATTCCACTGGATAACGCTAATGAAAGGAAATCTATCTGCCCCTCATTCCAGCCTCTTTATCAGCTGTGATACAAAGAAATATCAACAGTTGCACAGTCCCTTGACCTGAGGCCACAAAGGCAGCACATAAACAAATTCACAAGTGCTTGATTGGCACTCATAGAGGTAGAAGAAAGAGGTAGAGATTAGAGGACACTAAACAATATTTGTTTTGTTGTTGTTGTTGTTGTTGTTGTTGTTGTTGTTGTTGTTACGTTCACTCACTTTAAACTCAAGCATAGTCCATATAGTGCTACTACTTCTAGTACACTGCACTGATTGTTGCATATTGGATTAGCTTTCCCTATTACCAGTGTCCTTTGCCATCATACAAACTCACTCTGACTTCTGAGGTACTTGAAATTTGCGCCCCCAAGTTAATGACGAAAAGTCAGCCTTTTAGTCCAGCTGACCGACTTGAGTTCAAAGTGAGTGAGCGAAAAAAAAAAAAAAACAGCTACTGAATGTAGAATTGCCTAGTCCCCAAGAAGGTTAACCCGGTCAAAAAATGCCAGCAGAAGCCGGATGTGTCGGCCTAACGGGGCAAGAACGCAGCTCTGCTGTAAACAGGCACAACGCAATCATGTCCAAAAAAAAAACTCCGGGTGAACGCAGCAGAAGAAGAAGAAGAATTGCCTAGTAAGTCACAAATAGCCAATAATTACTGAGGTTGATTGCAACGTCCCATAAAGGACATGCAAGTAACTTCTTTTTAAATGCCTGCATAGAGCATATATGTTGTTTATATCAATAATATGAGATTTCTGATGTGCCATTTCACAAAGGTTGTCGAACAAAGAGCAATCAAAGATGTTACCGGTAAAAAGAAAGCAGTGTACGTTGTTCATTTTCAGGGCTGGAACAGCACGTGAGTACAATCTGTTTATTTTTTTAATACCGTCATCATAATTTCTTCTGCTTCTTCTTTTGTTTGCTTTAAATTTATTTTCTGTTTGCATTGTTGTCTCTTGTGTAAACTTCACTTTGCAGAACATTGCTCTCTTCTAAGCCTGAACACTGAGAAGTCAGCATGGGGGTTCAACTTCTACTTCGGTCAGTTGGACCTCAGAATATTGCTGTCATCAAAGCCTGAATGCTGAGAAGTCGGCATGGGGGTTCAATTTCTACGGTCAGTTGGACTTCAGAACATTGCTATCATCAATGTCTAAACTCTGAGAAGTCAGAGCTGGGGTTCACCCTCTACTCCGGTCAGTTGAACTTCAAAACATCACTTTCATTATAGCCAGAGCACCGAGAAGTCAGGCTGGGGTCCAACCTCTGCTCTGGTCAGTTGGACTTCAGAACATCACTCTCATCAAAACCTGAACGCTCAGAAGTCAGGGCTGGGGATCAACCTCTACTCCGATCAGTTGGACTTCAGAACATTGTTGTCATCAAAACCCACTAGAGAGGATCTTGATCCTTTGAAAGTTTCTCAGCCTCATGTATTTTCGTGTCTTCTTTAAATTACTTGTCATTTGTAGGGCAATCATTCCCAGGTTTATTTTGCC